>OU343219.1:10985725-11053145 GCA_910596185.1 Chrysanthemum makinoi
TATATTTGGTTTTGGATTTTAAGTGATTAAATATGTACGCATTTGTAAGAAAATCATAATTAGTTTACATTAAATAGTGGTTCGATCATTTTTGTGAAATCTGGAAATTTCACAGTTTATAAAATATTTGGGCTAGATATTCATAAAATATACTTTAAAACGAAAACATGGCCGCTTGAACGGGTTAAAACGGATCATGTCACAGTAGTTTTCAAGTTTAAACTACATAAATCTATATTTCGAGAAAACAGCATGCTGTCAGATTCTTAAGGTAAAAATGACTCTTGCGCTATCTAAATGAGCTTCCATTTATATAAATAAATATATTAGTATACTTTAACACGGCTAAGGACATATAAACGTGAGAAAACGACCTTATAACTAATTAAATTACACACGTTAAAATGGCTAGTTGTCGTAACTACTTTCACAAGTATAACATATATATATATTTTCTAATAGCCAAATTCAGTTGTCGCTAGTGACCATGTTTAGAGTTGTTTTTCACATCAATAGAATACTTTTGTGAAAACCATGTCTTCTAGTAAAAGTAAGTTCACTTAGCCTATTTTCCTCGGCAGCTTCAACCGCTCACAAACGGAGTTGTAACGTAATAAAATGCGTCACCAAACTTCTTTAAACTACCTTTAAACAATATTTTTGTACAAGTACCCTACTTCACCTATGTGTTTTTCTCCATGACGAGGACCTCTATTATAAAAATTTAAAAAGCTATGACTTTGAGATAATGCTGCTTTCCAAAAACATTGAGTATGTTTCCTAACACTGATATTCACTATTTTACGAACACTAGCTTTTTTCGAAAATATTTAGTCACTTTCATGAATTGTCAAATCATATTGTTTTATGACAAAAACTATAATTTCATTATAAATCACTAAATGACTATCGTAGGATATCATTTCAACGTAAGTACTTACAAAGTAATTTATAACTTGTCAAGACGTTATAAACTATTTTCGACGCTTAAATTTTATTTTCAAATTGCACAAGTGGTATGGATATCATGAGTTTGCATGCACCCATATTGTTTCATGACTTACATTAGAGCATATCATTCATATTAGGTTGCGATAGAGATCGCACTCATTTCAGCTTATCTACTTTTGTCATCAGAATCATTGCATCGTGAGTTCATAGCCCCACTTTTACTCTTTTAATTGTTTTATAAACTCTTTGGGGGAGATACATGCTCAACTACTTGCTTTTACTTTACACTTATATGAACTTAAATAATCATGGTTTCACTACTTATGTTAGTAAGTAGATTGTGCCCGAACTAAATTGATCACTATGTTATGAACACTATTATTGAACCACTTTCCTTGATTTTGAGCCCTTCGACATATATATTTGAACTCTTTTAACTTGATAGGAACATATTGGCATAGATTTAAACACTTGAACTTGATTTAATTCTTTTGACATATAATTAATCTCTTTTAACTTAATTTAATTCTTTTGACATATAATTAATCTCTTTTAACTTGATTTAATTCTTTTGACACATAATTAATCTCATTTAACTTGATTTAAAACATTTTGACATATAATTAATCTATTTTAACTTGATTTAAACACTTTGACATATAATTAATCTCTTTTAACTTGATTTAAATTTTTTGACATATAATTAATTTCTTTTAACTTTATATTGAACCTTTTGACTATTTCGAGCTTGTTTGACTTTATATTGAACCCTTGACTATTTTGAACTTGTTTGACATAATATTGAACCCTTTGACTATTTTGAACCATTCGATATGTTTTGAGCTCTTTGACTGTTTTGAACTTTTGAACTCGACTTAAACTCTTGAACCTAATTACTTAACTTTTTGAATGGAACACTTGAACTTAATTACTTAACTTTTGAATGGAACCCTTGAACTTAAATACTCGAACTTAGGACTTGTTTGAACTTATTGAACCGCACGTTATGACCTTGACCTAAAGTCTCCCATGATCGTGAGCATCACTATAAAGTATCCCCCGACGGAAGCATCACTATAAAGTCTCCCATGTTCTGAGCATCACTATAAAGTCTCCCCTATGAATGGAGCAATACTAAGTCTCCCTTGTAATGAGTAAAGGCAAATTCTCCCATGTTCGAGTGTTCTTAATTGTGTATAATAGTTGTATGATGTACCGTTCGCATATTCGCATTGTTAGTATCCTATCACTAAGTAGTATGGATAGCGCTATTAGAGGTCGGCCAACCTCTCGTTCACTATGTTACGGAACATAATATTATTCTAGGGGCTTTGCCTTGCATACATTATTATATACGTGGTGTTATATTGTGAACTATTATGACAGCGTACACTTGACCACTAGACACACTATATTTTGTGCAATGGGTTGTGAACACACAGGTTGCAAGTTTTGCATGGGCGGAACTTGGAACAGAGTGGATTTACAATGCCTTTGCTTTGTTAACTACTATGATAACGTGTACTTGACTTCTAGACATACTACTTTTGGCAGTGGGTTGTGAACACACAGGTTGCAGGTTTTGTATGGGCGGAACTTGGAACTGAGTGGATTTACAATGCCTTTGCTTTGTGGACTATTGTAAATGTCCAAAAACTTTTCCTTTGCTGCATGAGAGCTCTTTAAAAAGCTTTACATGTTAGACAAACTCTATGAACTCACTCAACCATTGTGTTGACACTTTTAGCATGTTTTATCTCAGGTATCTAAGGTATTCACTTCATGGCATGCATGTGGACTTATCATAGAGTCGCGATGAGAATGTCACAATATTTATGCACAACTATCGTTTGATTGTAACAAACTCATTTTGGTACTTTGAAAATCTATTGGGACCTATGTTTTGTAAACTCTGATTATTTTATTTAATCAAACGATATTTTCAAAACGACACTTTATGTCGATCGATATAACTGTAACTTTGATGCTATGACAGTCATCCCCCCGGAATTCCATTCCACAGCAAAACAGGTAATTTGGAGGTGTGACAGATTGGTATCAGAGCATCGGTTATAGAGAACTAGGTTGCATCATTGACTCTAGACTATAACTACATCATCATAGCATCTCATCATATCATTATAAGTGCGTACTCATTATACATGCGGGTTCATGACTCAACACCAAACATCATATGAGTCGATTAGCCCAAGGATTGCATAGTTACTCCTAAATTATACATAGCCTGATCACCTATGTCTAATTTAGGAAGAATCATTCAATGAAGGGAGTAGTAGTCTCATATGTGTAAGCAATTCCGTAATCGAGCCAAAATTTCAAAAGATTTTCTTCAAACCACTTGTTTCCAGTTTGATCCGAGTGACAGTTCTTGTTTGATGAGTTGCAAAGATCAAGCTAGAAACAAGTTGTTACTTAAACCAATTTAGCCTAATCGTATGACAGTTCTTGTTTGATGAGTTGTGGGATTAAGTAAAAATCGGTTACCTAAAATTCTTTTGAGGGTTTTGTTTGAGAAAGGGAAAGCATGCCTCATTAAATCTAACCATAAGAGAGCATGTCTTTAGAATGGGATATAGTCACGATAGCACAAGAACGTACCTAGTTGGATAAGGAACCCATGTACATGAGCATTGACATGATCATTTAGACTATACACGAGCATGAACTTTTAGAACCCTTGTCGAGGTTCGGACTATAGTTATCATTAATTGAATCACGAGGACGTGATGCCTATGACAGGGGAAGAATGTCACAATTCTCAATTTCCGGTCATTTTTCAAATTTACTATTCATCTCGGGAATTTACTATTCATCATTTTACTATTCATCGTTTTTGAAGTCGAGTTGATATTTTGAGAAGTTATTTCAAAATTTTACTATTCACAAAAAACTATTCATCCCCGGAGAAAAAATTATATTTACGACCATTATCTGCATATTAGTTCATTCATGGGTTCGCATATTTCAATAACGTATATTTTTCTATGAAATAAACGCTATCGTACGATCATTTATTTTGGATAATTGATCCGACACTTCCAAAAATTATCCTAGTATATTTTTATACTCATTTTAGGACTATAAAAAAATTATATTATTAGTTTACCCGATGTTTTGAATTTATTTTGTATATAAATTGTTATATAAATATATTTACGACGGTTTTCGTAAATTCAACTCGATAATTATTTACTCACTCAATATTTGCGAGAAATGTATTTTTATAATTTCTATGACTTTGATATATTTTATTTTGTTCCGTTAAAATATATTTTTAGTTAACGCTACACTAAATACCTATTTATACTTACAAACTACACATTATACATAACAAATAATACATTTAATTACAAAAATCATCCAACCCTTTTCCCAACCCACCCATGGCCGGCCACCTTACCCCCCCCTAGTCACCATATGTTATCAATTTGATTTTTACTACTAGATCATGTACACCTTCATATTTACTAGATATTATTTTGACAAACACATACAACACATTTAAAAAAGGTGAAAACCAGCTAATTTCTCTCCTGTTTCTTGTGGAGAACCGGCCAAGATCAAGAAACAAGATGAAATCATAATTTTTCAAGCTACGAGTTATTTTACAATCACTAGTATACTCTATTTTAAGGTTTTGTAATAAAAACTAGTAGTATTTTGGAAACCTTGTTCCATAAACCTCATCATCATACTAGTAAGTATTTCATGATCATTATTAATCTTTCATATTCATACTTGAGCTATTTTTATCATGCTTGAAAGAAAACATGCAAGTTTCGTGTGTATCTATACCACTTTTAATGTTTTTAGTACTTATTATTAGTATATATCATCTATATAACCTTAAAACATATTATTTTTAATGATGTTTAGGAACCCATGACACCCTAATAAGGTGTATGGTAGGTTTATAATAGATTTGGGTTGATTTGAGTGATTTGAATAAGTATTACGCAAGAAAAATCAATTTCGACGACATTAAATAGTGGTTGATCATTTTGTGAAATCTGGAAATTTCGACAGTTTGTAAAATATTTTGGGCTAGATATTCAGAAAAATATACTTTAAAACGAAAACGTGGTCGCTTGAAAGGGTTAAAACGGATTTATAACGAAGAAGTTATGCTATTTTCAAGTTTAACGACGAAAACTATATTTTCGGAAAAACAGCATGCTGTCGGATTTTAAGGGTAAAAAATGAGTCTTAAGCGTTATCTAAATGAGTCGATTTATCAAAAATATATTTGTATACTTTAACACGAAGCTAAGGACATATAAAACGTAGAAAATGGACTTATAACGACTAAATTACACGCGTTTAAATAAGGTTGTCGTAACTACTTTCACGAGTATAACACATATATATATTTTCTAATAGCCAAACTAGTTGTCGCTAGTGACCATGTTGAGAGTCGTTTTTTACATCGATAGAATACTTTTTAGAAAACGATGTCTTCTAGTAAAAGGAAGTTCACTTAGCCTATTTTCCAAAATGTTCAACCGTTTGTCAAACGGAGTTGTAACGAATAAAATGCGGTCACTCAAACTTTGCCGAAAACAACCTTTAAACAATATTTTTGGCACAAGTACCCTACTTCACCTATGTTTTTCTCCATGATCGAGACCTCTATTATAAAATTTTAAAAGCTAAGACTTTGAGATAATGCTACAAGCTTTCCAAAACCGTTGAGTATGTTTCCTAACACTCGATATTCACTATTTTACGACTAGCTTTTCAAGGCCATTTAGTCACTTTCGTGAATTGTCAAATTATATTGTTTTGCAACGAAAAAACTATAATTTCTTAATAAATCACTAAATGACTATCGTAGGATATCATTTCAACGTAAGTACTTACAAAGTAATTTATAACTTGTCAAGACGTTATAAACTTATTTTCGACGCTAAACTTTATTTTCAAAATTGCACAAGTGGTATGGATATCATATGAGTTTGCATGCACGACATTGTTTCTGGACTTACATTAGAGCATATCATTCATATTAGGTTGCAGATAGAGACCGCACCTCATTTCAGTTTATCTACTTTTGTCATCATAATCATTGCATCAGGTGAGTTCGTAGCCCCACTTTTACTCGTTTAATTGTTTTATAAACTCTTTGGGGGAGATACATGCTCAACTACTTGCTTTTACTTTACACTTATATGAACTTAAATAACTGTTGTTTCACTACTTATGCTAGTAAGTAGATTGTGCCCGAACTAAATTGATCACTATGTTATGAATACTATTATTGAACCACTTTCCTTGATTTTGAGCTCTTCAACATATATATTTGAACTCTTTTAAGTTGATAGGAACATATTGGCATAGATTTGAACACTTTAACTTGATTTAATTCTTTTGACATATAATTAATCTCTTTTAAATTGATTTGATTCTTTTGACATATAATTAATCTCTTTTAACTTGATTTAATTCTTTTGACACATAATTAATCTCATTTAACTTGATTTAAAACATTTTGACATATAATTAATCTATTTTAACTTAATTTAAAACACTTTGACATATAATTAATCTTTTTAAATTTGATTTAAAACATTTTGACATATAATTAATTTCTTTTAACTTTATATTGAACCTTTTGACTATTTCGAGCTTGTTTGACTTTACATTGAACCCTTTGACTATTTTGAACCTTTCGATATGTTTTGAGCTCTTTGACTGTTTTGAAATTTTGAACTCGACTTAAACTCTTGAACCTAATTATGAACTTTTGAATGGAACACTTGAACTTAATTATGAAATTTTGAATGGAACACTTGAACTTAATTACGAACTTTTGAATGGAACCCTTGAACTTAAATACGAACTTATGACTTGTTTGAACTTATTGAACCGTACGTGCTATGACTTTGACATAAAGTCTCCCATGATCGGAGCATCACTATAAAGTCTCCCCTGATCGGAGCATCAGTATAAAGTCTCCCATATTCGGAGCATCACTATAAAGTCTCCCTATGTGAACGGAGCAATACTAAGACTCCCTTGTACGGAGCAGTGCAAATTCTCCCATGTTCGGAGTGTTCTTAATTGTGTATAATAGTTGTATGATGTACTGTTCGTACATTTGAATTGTTAGTCTCCTATCACTAAGTAGTATGGATAGCGCTATTAGAGGTCGGCCAACCTCTCGTTCACTATGTTACGGAACGCATATTGTTTATTCTAGGGGCTTTTCCTGGCATACATTATTATATACATGGTGCTATATTGTGAACTATTATGACAGCGTACACTTGACCATTAGACACACTATATTTTGTGCAATGGGTTGTGAACACACAGGTTGCAAGTTTTGTATGGGCGGAACTTGGAACTGAGTGGATTTACAATGCCTTTGTTTTGTGAACTACTATGATAACGTGTACTTGACTTCTAGACATACTCCTTTTGGCAGTGGGTTGTGAACACACAGGTTGCAAGTTTTGTATGGGCAGAACTTGGAACTGAGTGGATATACAATGCCTTTGGTTTCAGAGTCATCATAACCGGTCTTTTATAACCTAAAACCACCGCTCCTTCTCTAATTTTATTTCACTTATCCGTTGCACATTCAATAAACAAATCTCAAGGTTTACCTCAATTATGTAGCCACTTCAATAAAGGAACGTGCAAGTTCGGTGATCGTTGCAAATTTATTCATGATCACCGAAACCGAGCCGGATTGCAATTAAAACCAAACAATCGGACTCAAAATAATCATATAGCTGGTAACCTTCGATCTGTTAGGCTGCCCCCAGTAAGGGCCTTCAATCCCTTCATTTTCCCTGCCACGTCAACTTTCTCTCTCCAGCGACCTTCAGACGATTGGGTGCCCCAGTAAAGGCGACCATGATCAATTTTTTTATTCCCCACCCACATTTCTTGCATATTAAATGTCCAAATAACTCGGATCACATATACGATCGAGATGGGTACAATTTGTAGCTCGATCTATTTACCACATTAAGGGGATCGATACTCACTCGATCGAGTGAGTCGATCACTTCCTTCACGATCGACTCTATTGCGCCCAGCCTTATATCCCAACCTCGTAGGCTCCACCTAGATGTTACAATAGCTATATTGCCCCTTATACCACCAACAGTCATTTGCTCCAATGGCCCAAAATAGCTACCCAACCCAACAAGCCTATAAACATCTTCCCACAGTCCAGTATGCACAGCAGACACATCCCAATAGCATACTTGTTCCCGTAGCTGCTTTGTACCCGTCTCAAGCTACTACACTTCCTAGTGCTTTTAGTACTATGAAATTGCAAGACCCGGCTTAGAACATGGATACAGGTGCATCTTCGCATTTAAATTCCAATGCAAGTAATTTAAGTTCTATTTTTAATAAACGTTTATACCCATCTGTACATATTGGTGACGGTAACTCTATTCCTGTTACCAATACTGGACATATGCCTTCCTTTCATCGCCCTCTACACCTTCATAATGTACTTGTAACTCTTAATATAATCAAAAATCTTATTTTTGTGCGTCAGTTTACTAGGGATAATAAATGCACTATTGAATTGATGTGTTTGGTTTCTCTGTGAAGGATTTCTTGACTCGTCATTTCCTTCTTCGATGTGACAACTCGGGTGATCTTTATCTGGTTACTAAGCCATCAATTATCCCTACCGCCTTTGTTTCCTTAAGCCCCTCCACTTGGCATCAACGTCTTGGTCATCCCGGTGACGGGGTGCTACAATCTCTTGTTTCACGTCAGTTTATTTCATGTAATAAAGCAAAGACTCCACATGTTTGTCATGCTTGTCAGCTTGGCAAACATGTAAAACTTCCTTTCTATAGTTCGGATTCTATTGTTGAACATCCTTTTGATATTATCCATTCTGAGTTGTGGACCTCTCCTATTGTTAGTTCTTGTGGTTTTAAATACTATGTTCTTTTTTCGATCATTTCTCTCATTACTTGTGGATTTATCCTCTTCGTAACAAATCTGACATGTTTGATAAGTTTTTTCATTTTTGCATTTATGTTAAAAATCAATTTAAATGTGAAATCAAAAGTTTCGAATGTAATCATGGTGGTGATTTCGATAATAACCGACTCCATGCACACTTTTCTAATAATGGTATTCAACTTAGATTTTCTTGCCCAAAAACCTCTCAACAAAATGGCAAGGCGGAAAGAATGATCCGCACAATAAATAACGTCATCCATACCTTTCTTTTTCAAGCACATATACCACCTACCTTTTGGGTAGAGGCCCTCCACATGGCCACATATCTCCTTAACCTTCTACCCTCAACCGCCATAAAAATGAAATTCCCTACACAAAACATTTCCAAAAGGAACCTGACTACTCACGTTTACGCATATTTGGGTGCCTTTGTTATCCTTACCTCCACTCACCTCACAAACTTGCGCCATGAGCAACCCCATGTATCTTCTTGGGCTTTCCTTCATATAATCGTGGTTATCGTTGCCTAGACCTTGAAACAAACAAAATTATTCTCTCCAGACATGTCACCTTCGATGAAACACAGCATCCATACCGATCCATGACATCCACATCGCCACCATCATACACGTTTTTAGAACCCACATCTTCCCCTCTCCTCCACAAAATTCTTACTAATCTCATCAACCCTCCCCAAAATCATCCATCTAATGAACCTCACAACCACAATCAACCCAATTCACCACAACCTAACCCACCTGATATCAACTTTCACCAAGTTCAAAACCACGAACAAACCCCTCCACAATCGGTAACACCCCGAAGCCCACAACCGCAGACCCAACAACAACCCAACACTTCCCAAACATAGACCAATAATGAACCAACAATCTTGGCCCAATCCCCACAGCCCGCTAACAAACCCACCCGAACTCACTAGATGGTCACTAGGTCTCAATCAGGAATTGTCAAACCTATTGAGAGTTTATCTTTACACATGTATTCCATTTATCCTATAGCTAAATCCCTGTTCGTTGCTTTAAAAGACCCTCAATGGCGTAATGCTATGTATGATGAGTATAATGCGTTAGTTAAAAATGGTACTTCGTTCTATGTGGTTATTCAAGCATAATTTTCATGCTGACGGTACTTTGAGCCGCTATAAAGCTCGTTTGGTTGCTAATGGCAGTAGTCAGCAACTTGGTATTGATTGTGATGAGACTTTTAGTCCGGTTGTTAAGTCGGCTACCATCTGTACTGTTCTCAATCTTGCAGTTTGCAGCAAGTGGCCTATGCATCAGCTTGATGTTAAGAATGCATTTCTAAACAGTGATTTATCTGAGACTGTCTATATGCATAAGCCGCCAAGATTTGTAGATTCTCGGTACCCTCATCATGTTTGTCTTCTGCAGAGATCTTTATATGGACTAAAACAAGCACCTCGTGCTTGGTTTCAGAGGTTTGCAGGTTATACCACACGAGTCGGTTTTTACCACAGTCGATGTGATTCTTCATTGTTTATTCTTTGACAGGGTTCTCAGGTTGCTTATTTACTTATCTATATGGATGATATTATCCTTACAGCTTCTTCTACAACCCTTCTTCAGCAGATCATTGCATCTTTATACAGTGAGTTTGACATGACTAATCTCAAGGCACTTAATTATTTTCTTGGTATCTCTGCTACTTGTCATTCTACAAGATTGTTTCTGTCTCAGCAGAAGTATGCCCCTCAGCTTCTTGAGCATGCTCACATGGCCAACTGTAACCCTTCTAGAACATCAGTTGATACAGACTCCAAATTGGGTACTGAAGGTGCTCCATTTCAGGATCCTACCTTATATCGCAGTCTTGCAGGTGGTCTTTAGTATCTCACATTTACACAACCAAATCTATCTTATGCAGTGCAGCAGATTTGCCTTTACATGCATGATCCTCGTGAGCCACATTTAGCTGCCCATAAACGTATCTTACGATACGTTAAGGGGACTTTAGATTTTGGTCTACACCTATATTTATCCTCTACCAATTCTCTTGTAGGATATAGAGATGCAGATTAGGCGGGTTGCTCATCCCCAAGATGATCTACTTCGGGATACTGTGTTTTTCTGGGCGATAATCTTCTTTCTTGGTCTTCCAAGCGACAACACACCATCTCACGTTCTACTGCCGAAGCTGAGTACCGGGGTGTTGCTAATGTTGCAGCTGAGACTGCATGGCTTTGTAACCTTCTTCTTGAGCTGTATTCTCCTCTTTCTACTGCCACTCTTGTCTATTGTGATAATGTTAGTGCCATCTATTTGTCTGCCAACACTGTTCAACATCAACGGACCAAACATATTGAGATTGATATTCATTTTGTCTGTGACATGGTTATTGCTGGTCAGGTTCGTGTTCTCCATGTGCCCTTCCGTTTTCAGTACGCAGATTTCTTCACCAAAGGACTTCCTTCAGCCTTATTTGAAGATTTTAGATCCAGTTTGAGCGTCCGACTTCCTCTCGCTCCAACTGCGGTGGAGTATTAAATGGATAAGTTTCAAGTGTGTATATTAGTGGATAATTACAAATCAGTTGGTTATATATTCATTGTAATTAGCTTGATTAGTGGGTGATTATTGTTTACCCAAAATAGTCATGTATTGTACCTATATATGTAACCTCTCCTTTGTAAGTAATCAATCAATAAAATAAACACATTCTTATCCCGTCAATCTTGTTAATCTTCAGAGTGGGAATGAAGTGCTTATTAGAGCAGTGGAAGGAGGACACCTATGACCAAAAACCTTATGTCGATGATGAGTTTGATTATTGTGATCATGTACATTTGAAGTTTGCTAATACATATGACATTAGTCTCCGTGGTCAGCTTAGATAGGCCGTTCTTTTTTATTTTGCATAAGTATGACATGTCATTTCTTATGCTAGTTTAGGTCTTAAGCACTGTAGGGGCTTTTAGTTTGCCTTTTTGGGTTGAGGTGTGGGACTCACCCACATCCGTTGTACTGATTTGTTTTCTTTTCAAGTAATAATATTTTACCACCAATGGGCCTTTAGTCCAATGGTAATAGCTTCCAACCTTGTGTCAATAGACTGGGGTTCGAATATCTCCATTGGCCTAAAAGCTTTCAATTGGTACCATCCCCCCACCGCAAATGCTCAGATTGATTGGTCAACGAGGGGCCTATTGGAGAAAATGGCCAGGGTTCAAATTCCACCTCCTGATAAGAAGAGGTGGTCATTGCTTGGGGCCGGGTCCTTGGGAGAGGGTCCGGTTGGCATGCTTAGGATGCATGAGACCGGGTTGATCCCACCGTTCTTCACCTTTGGAGAAGTAATAATATTTTACCGAGATAAACCTTTCACCCCAAAATAAGACGTCAAAACAAGGGCACTTTGAGGTTATTGCAGTTGATGGATACGATGAAAGTATTTGTTGTTCCTTTGTCTTATCTTAAGCACGATTCGTTTGTGAGGCTAATGGAACAAGCAACCGAAGAATATGAATTTAACCATGAATGTGAGGTCATGATACCATGTAGGCAGAGTGAGCTTGAACCAATGTTAGTTGACATAGAAGCCAAAGAGAAGATAAGTTTGTGTAAAAAATTATTTGCATTTACTAAGAATTTGTAAAAATGATAATTAGGGTTGGAGACTACCTAATGGTATGTATTTCAAAGTTACTAATTAGTTAAGATGAAAGAGTCTTGAATCGTAGCAATAACCACCACAAAAGTGGCTTAGTGGTAAATCACCTTATGACCTCACAAAAAGTTTTGAGCGTAGCCATATAAAGGCCGAAAAGGAGAAACCAGGATACCAAGGTCAAGAGGTATACATCTGAGTCAAAAGACTCGCCCTTCATGGTAATCTAGATAGGGAAAACCTTATATGTTTGTCCATTTGGAATACTCTTAGTAGTAAATTGTAATGCTTGTGTATATTTAGGTGTTTAAAGGTTATTCGTTAGTCTATGTAAAGTCAAGTACTTAAGTTAAATATTAGAGATACGAGTTTTGTTTTGGGTAAAGTATTAGAGATATGAGTCTAACTCGACTTCTAAGATATTTTGACAACTAACAGTGTCAGTAGATGAGGAGTTTGCACTATGAACATGCCTAAACTTTACACGCTTGACCCTTTCAATAAAACATGACATGTATTACCCATAAGTTTACATAATAATGGTAACATAATTCACCGTATTACTCGTAAGTACATTACTCTTTGAAAACATAAAACTGATTAGATGTTTCAAGTGTATAACAACGAGTTTACAGGCTCAAATTTATGTTGTATAATTTTTCTACAAAAACCAGCCTATTTGCGGCTCCATATACCATCCGATATAATGATCAATATGTAAAATAGCATTGCAGCCTATTACCAAGTGAATAGCAACGACATAGAAAATAGTTGCTAATACGTTACCAAAAACTAACTAATTCTTTTACATTTATTTATAATTTTTCCGTTGCAATTCTATTGCAAATTTTGAAGATTTGCAACGAAATTGCAATGGAAGATTAAATTAAATATAAAAGAAATTAATTTTTATTACCGTTGCAGTTCTGTTAAAAATTTTCAAAATTTGCAACGGTATTTGCAACAGACGATTTAAAATAAAGTGTAACAAATTTTTTTGAGATTTCCTTTTCAAAACTTTGCAATTATTTGGAAATTTGCAACTGATAATAAATTCATTATATAAAACAAATTATGTTTCATTTCTGTTACGAATTCGTAGAAAATTTTCCAATATTTGCAATGAATCTGTAGTGTAGTCGGGTGTTCACATGTAAGAAACAAACGAGCATGTTAACTCTTTCAGATGAACAATTTCTAGACATGACCGGTTATGGTTATGGTGATGGTAATAGTGATGATGACAAAAATTCTAAACAGATAAAAACCGAAAACCAGACTAAATATGCCGCTAAAAAGATATTTTTCAATATTGCACAACAAGGATCCAAGTGAGCAAGCTATCATCTTATGGTGTTTAGATTCCCTATTTTATTTAGTTACAAGAACCTATATGTATGTGATTTTGTTTGTTTAACTTTTGGTTAGATATATTCAGCTTGAGGATTTGATGCACTTTTTGCACGATGACGAAGCTTTGAGGACAATTCGATTCTTTCATGAAGCAAGTGCGACCAAAGGAATCAGAAAACGAGATTTAGCTTGTACACCTGGTGGTACGGTTATTTATGAACTACCAATTCATTTTAGTATTTGATTATTATAGAAATAATCAATCATAAATGTAGCTAAAACTTTGTCGTTTGTTTGGTAGGTTAATGTATTTCGAGAACGTAAAGCTTTTGCACTATTCCACAACGACACAAAAATAGCCGTGGACAAGCTGCATCAGATGTTAAATATAGTTGTGGTAATCATAATAGTTATCATTTGGTTTCTTATATTGAAACAAGCGACAACCCATTTCTTGTTGGGAATTATGTGAAGTAGGAATTCTTCTGAAAATAACACTGAAGGAATCTGCTGAAGTACATGGATTCTGCTGAAAGAATCTGCTGAAGTACATGGATTCTGCTGAAGAAGGAATTCTGCTGAAGTTATATTACAGTATAGTTGGTTTCTACGGATATAGATATTCCGTATATTTATTAGTTTGTTAGGATATGCATGAGCTATTTTAGGTAGTGATATGCATTTATTTTAGATTATTATTTTATTTAGGGTTCCTTGTGTATAAAAGAAACTGATGTCTTTTGTATTGAAAAATGAGAGAACTGGAGAAAACATTCAAGGGAAAAACATCATAAGAGAGAGTGAAAAAGATCCATAGAGGATCATTGTTTTATTAGAAAAACCTTATAAACCCTAGATCGAGAGCCACCCGCTCTGAAACCAATTGTTAAATCCAAGATTCGGACTCAACTAGGGTATAATAACAATGATTGAACAGATGCACAGCGGATAATAATTAACAAAATCAAAGTTACCAACAAGGTTTTTCTAATAAAACAATGATCCTCTATGGATATTTTTCACTCTCTCTTATGATGTTTTTCCCTGGAATGTTTTCTCCAGTTCTCTCGTTTTTCAATACAAAAGACATCAGTTTGTTTTATACACAAGGAACCCTAAATAAAATAATAATCTAAAATAAATGCATATCACTACCTAAAATAGCTCATGCATATCCTAACAAACTAATAAATATACGGAATATCTATATCCGTAGAAACCAACTATACTGTAATATAACTTCAACAGAATTCCTTCTTCAGCAGAATCCATGTACTTCAGCAGAATCCATGTACTTTAGCAGATTCCTTCAGCGTTATTTTCAGCAGAATTCCTACTTCACATAATTCCCAACATTTCTTCATATTCCTAAGCTTGAAACTAATTTTGGTAGCATTCGTGTTTGGAAATAGATGCAAAACATTGTTCGAGGTTATTATTTTCTTGTATTATGCATCCATTTGATGTTGGTGATCATTGCGAGATTGATGGTTTAGGTGAGATTTTGAATAGACTACCGGAAACTTATATTTGTTTTCTATTTTTGGGCTGTAATTTTTAACTTTTGATGCTTTTATTGTATCCAGATGATAGTTGAGGAGATGAATATATTGACAACTACCTTTTTTAAGGTATGATAATCAGAAGATAGCATACCCAAACAATGTCTTGTCTACTATGCCCATTGGTAATTATCAGCCTAGTCCCGATATGGGTGATGCCATTGATTTATGCATCCATGTATCAAGTCCTGCCAGAAAAATTGCTAACATGAAGGAAAGAACAAAAAGGTATTAAGTAATGCATTTTTTTATTTGATTATGTTAGCCCTTGTTAATTGTATTTAAGTCAAGTGTTACTTAGTATTATTATTATTAAGTACTTATGTTTTAAAAGACATGTTTATGTATTATGTATTGGGTCGAATTTCAGGCCTCCTCATAGGTTATATGCAGCCCATGTAGAGGCAGTTAGGATAGCAGTTATGTTGACAGTTATCTCCCAAAAGTCACAACGTTTGGAGGGAAAGATAACTGCCATTTGGTACCGTTTAGAAACATATACAAGTGTAGTTTTTTGAATCAGAAAACATATCAACTTTATCAATATTATTTATGCTATATCTGTTCTTGTTATTTCTTTTCTATCCGTTACTGTTACATTGAATTTGCAAGATTCACAAAGCCATAATAAAAATCATGAAGCACTTGTTGAAACCAAAACAACATGGCAATAAACCTGCACACAATTGGTATCAGAGCTACGGCTCTCATCCTTGGGATAGGCCATGTTCTGGTTTCACATCTGGTAGATATCTCCTAAGTGAAACACCAAGAAGGGTGAACCTGTGGAATGCCAAAAGGAAGAAGACCATCATCTCACCAAAAGGCAAAAGTATTCTGGCACAAACTGTGATTGAAAATGAAGCCTTCAATTCTGCAAAAGAGAATGATGATCTATTGATACTGAAGAAGAAATTCATGAAAATGAAAAAGGACAGAAAATCCAAGTGTCACATCTGCAGAGAGAAAGGGCATGCCTTCTGGGCATGCAAGGATAGAAAAAGGCTTGCAGCCATGGAACTGCAACAAGAAAAAGAAATAGCAGATCAAGTCATTGCAGAAGAGGCCAGTTACACTGAAAAGGTCTATTTGACTCCTGACTATGTGGTGAAAGGTACTGATTTATAGAATTGGAACAATACTTGGTATGCTAGCAACTCCTACATGTTCCATATGTGTCCCACTAGGGCCTTGTTTAATGAAATAGAATACAAATTTAAAATGATAGGCAAAGAAGAACATGAGAGGAAATTTATTTTCTCATATGGGGTGGGAGATGTCACAATTAGAACTGATGTAGGGGAAGTAGTGATAAGATATTTACAATATACTCCTGAGGTATCTTTTAATATGATAAGTTTAGACTTACTCAAGACTCAAGGGTATAGGACAGAGATTGATAATGGTATATGTAGCATATTTTACATATATCATGATGAAAACAAAGTTCAGTCACCACTGTTAGGAAAGGGAAAGGAACAGGTTGATATGAAGGAGATTATCAATGAACACAACCAGTTTTTGGAGGATCAATTCAAGCAAATGGATCCTACAGATGAATGCTCTCTCATTAGGGGCTTAGAAGATTTAGATTGGAATAAGAATGATACACAGGACTACATTGATGAAGAGTACATCAGTTATAATGGTACTAGATGAGTGTCTAAATACTCATCATTTTTGTACAAATTAGACTGCAAAAACATCTGAAAACACTCAGAAATGAATCAAAATGATAAAAATATCACAAATAAGTGTTTTATGTGTTTTAAATGCAAAAATATCAAACATGGTAAAAACGTATAAAGTTAGCATAATTGGCAGTTTTAGTCCCCCAAGTTTCAAAAGTTGTCAAAAACAGTCCCTGGTAAAACCAAATAAAGAGAAGTATCATTTTAAAGTCCCTAGGGATTCTTAAGTTGTCAAAACTGGTCATTGAGAGTTAAATTTACAAATTTACAACTTTGGTCCTTTAACTTTCATAAAATGACAACTTAGGTCCCTTAACTTTCATAAAATGTCAAGTTAGGTCCCTAAATTTTCAAAGATTGTCAAAATTGGTCCTTGTGTGAACAGTGAGAAAATGGCAGGTCTAGTCCTTCTATTTTGGCAGAATTACAAGTTTAGTCCCTATAATAAAAACCTTCCAAGACTTGTCAAAACCCTTTTTGACCCCTGCCATTTAAACCTTGTGACCCTTTTCTGTTTTTGGACTCCCAGTCAAACGGTCAAACAGATAAGCTTTCCCTCCCACCATGGTTTTCTTCCCACTTGATCTCTGCAACACCTGATACACTCAACCCACTCTCCAATTCCATCTCCCAACACCTTATCCCTTATCCCCTCACTCCACTCATCATATACCTAGCCACCCCCCCTAGTTTCTAGCTCAGAAGCAAAAGTGGTCAAAACCACTTTTCCCGCCAAAATTGGAAAAGTGGCCAATATGCCCCAAACTCTCCCATTGGCTCTGAAAAAAGGTGGGATTTGATCTAGAGGACACGTGGAAGCTTTTGGAAGTATAAAAGAGGAAGAAGAAGGAGAAGACAAAGAGTAGTTAGTTTTTAAAATTTTCAATGTATGTCGTTTTTTTCTTAAACTGTTTTAATTAGCTTTTAAAATGTAATTTCAAGCTTTTATGTATTAAACATTAGCTACTTAATCATTGTAACTCAATTCAAGTATCAATTGAAGGTTTAACTAAGTTTCATAATTTTTTGTTTACTGTTGAAGAATTCATTTTCAATATCTTATATTCAAAACTCCAAGTAGCTTCATTTCCATTTGAACAAGCTTACTCAAGCTTATCATAGCCTGAGATAAGCTTGGAACACAGTTCTAAGTAATTTTGGTAAAAAGTCAACAAAAGTCAAACTAAGGAGAAAACTTGGTTAAGCAGGCAAGTAGGGTGAATTGGGGTGATGCAGACTTGGTATTGGGTTGGAAATGATTTAGTTTAGTGATCCTTGGGTTTGGTTTTGGCCTGTATATCAGCTGGATATTGGTGAGCAAGAATCTCATTTTCATTTTAAACATCAGTTTGCACATTTTTGCTTGTACCTGTATTTGTAGCCATAACCCATTTAAATGTGTTTATTTAGCTGTATTTGGTATAATCAAACTCAGTTTGATCAATGATGAATGATAGTTCAGTAAGTTAGCTTCTTTAAATTGCATATCAGTTTATATAGGTATGTTTGGATTTGCTGTCAAATATGTTTTAGAGGCTCAGTCAATGGTAGTTCAATGTTGTTTCAAGCTTGTTAACCTTATTTGAGTTCATTGCAGTCAACATCTTGTGCCTGTAAAGCTCAAAAGTCAAAAAATCAGTTCACCTGTCTTAATAACTCACTGTTGTGGTTTTTGCCAAATCCAAATCTTGTTTCATGTTCAAAATCCATACAGTTAGGTTTCAGTGGCCTTATTTCATCACTTAACTTCTATATCAGTCCTTAAATCAAGATCATAGCTCAAGAAAGTCAACTTTGCATCTTTACTTAAAAAGTCAAATGCACAAAACCAGTTTTGAGCTCAACAAGAAGGAATTTTCATGGACTCATTTCTGAGTCAATTTCAGTGATATTTGTAGCTTTTAAAAGTTCTACTGCCCTAGTTTCTTTTTGCCATTTTTGTATAATTTTGTTGAATTTATTTAAGCCCCAAATAAGCTGTTCAAAATGAGGTCAGTTGCCCTGTGCAGGGCATCAAGCCTGCACAGGGGTTTTGCAGTTCTTGCAAGTCTTGCACAAGGCTCATCAGAGCACCTCTAGGTCTAATTTTTGGTTTGCATGTTCTCAACCAGGTCTACTACTAGTTCCAATTTGTAGTTTGCAGTTGTAGCTTATTGTGTGGCTTATTTTCTTGCTTCAAGTAGGGCCCAAAATCTGTTTTGTGCTTAAAATCTCATAAACTCAAATCTGTTGTAATTGCTTATCAGTGGTTTAGGTCAGTTGATTCTTGTTGCATTTTAGTTACTTTAGCATACTTAAGCTCCTGTTTTGGTTTGGTGCCTTTTGGATCCCATTTGCTCATCCAAGTGCTTATTTTATAAGCACTTGGATCATCAGTTTCATATTCTTGCACTTAACCCCATATTTTTCTATTTTTCCCAGATTCCTAATATAATTTTAGACTTTTCCTGAAATTTTCAGATTTTTCTAAGTTGTTTTGCTATTTTTCTCAATTTAAATTAGTTTTTAAGCATTTTTAAATAGCATTTAATACAAATAATTAAGAAAAGCTTCAAAAAAATAATTTTTCAATTTTATTAAGTTTAGATAAATATAAAAAAGCAAAAAAAATATTTTTCTAGATTTTTCTTAGTTAAATTTGTATTTTTAGATAATTTAATTAGCTTTTAATAGTTTAAAATTCCTAGAAAATAGAAAAACAATCAGAAAAATACAAAAATAGTTTTGAAAATTCTAGTTTGTTATTTTAGACTTTTCTAAGTCTTAATTTTATTTTTCTAGCTTTATTTCCTAATTTCTTGTATTTTAGGTAATTATTTAATAGTTAAAAATAGTTTTTAATTAATAATAATTAATTAAATAGTTATAAAAATAATTTTCTTTTTCTATAAATTTTCTTTTATCATTAGGATTGTAAAAAGGTATTTCTCATATTTTTAGGCTTAATATTGTGTAAGTTTCACTTTTTATTTTGCACGTTTACTTAATTTTATTTTAAACGTAAGTTTTTAGTTTTAAGTTTTAAACGTTCATCATTTTAAAAATAGTGATAGCGTTTATTTAATAGATTTTATCTTTTTAAATTTCCTTTAATTTGCATTTAAGCCCCTGTAGTTTATGGGCTTTTTCCTTAGTTATAATCATCTTCAAATCTCTTTTCCCGTTCAAATCCTCTCGATCACTTTACGTTTGACTATTCTCGCACAGCTCGTTGGGACTTAACGACCTGGGGAAACACTATACTCTCCTGATCTAAATTGCATTTGGTGTGTGAGCTGTTTTAAGTTCCTTACAGTTAACCATTCACAAGTGGTTAGCTTGCGTGAGAAAACTTGACGGTTTTGCACCAATCAAATTTTGGCGCCGCTGCCGGGGAGGAGTGCTAATAGTCTTACGTTTAGCAGATTAGTGATTTGAATAATCACTCCTTGTCTATACCATCTATATATTTATATCTTCTTATAAAAATCAAAAACCCAAAAAGATTTTCATTCTTTGTTTTTTTCAAAATGTTTATCCAAAAACCCAAAAATATTCCTCTTTACCCTCTTACCCCTTTTGATTCTTCATTTCTTACCCTCTGAAACCCTTTGATTCTTTCTATGTCTTATCCTCACCCTCTTGGTTGTCAATGGTGTGGTGGTCCTTATAATGGTGGCAATTGCCCCAGTTGTAGCATGGTGGAGTCAGGAAACGGGTCTGTCTATAACCAGGATCCCTATTCCTACCATAACACAACTGATTTATTCCATCACACCACACGTGAGACTCAGCAGTTTTACTGTTGTGAGTACTTGTGGTGGTTCACACTCCGTTCGATTGTCAATCGGGACGCACGCTTGTCTATGAGCAGGTTCCTGATAACAATTATGACTACAACACATACCACTCACAGCCACATCAGTTTTACTGTTGTGAGTATTGTGGAGGTCCTCACTCTAGCTCGGATTGTCAAACAAGGAATCCATTTCCTTGTAACAATTACGACTCTTCGTATCATGACCAACCTCCACAGTACCAAGTGAATCAGGCACCACCTCAGCCTGAGCCGCTTCCTCAAAATCTTCTCCTTGATCTTTTGGATTTAGTGAAAGATTTGAAGGAATCTAAACACTCCCAAGATAATCCAAATGAAAAATCCATGGAAGTATTGTTAGTTGAGAGCGGGTGCTAAATTAGATTCCCAGATTGCCATTGAAAACACTGTTAAGGAATCAATTAGACTACAAAAAGCATTCAAATCTAGCTCTCAATTCCATTTCATTCCTGATGACGATGATGATGAAGATACCCTTGATATTCTACAATTTTATTCATCAAGTTCATCAGTTGAGATTCCATCCGTGGAAACGCAGGGAGAAAAGAATATGACTGAATCACTAGCAGTGGAAATAATGGAACTTGTAGAATCCATAACTGCTAGTCCTTCTCAACTCCCTCAGTCTGTTGTTGTCACACCCGATATTCCCACTCACTCTCTAAACATGGGGGATGAGCTTCTTGACACTGTTCTTGAAAAGGAATCGGACGCATTTATAAAGTCTAGTGTTGAGGACCTTGTCCCAATCCCGAGAGAGTCACAGGGAATTTCTGATCATATGTGTGATTCTTCTTCCCCTCTTGAGTGTTCAAAAGATCATTTTGAAACTTTCTCCGATGTTAGCGAAGATTGTACTTCTTATGGAGACATCGAGTATGTTGAGGCATCACTCCCACAGTCTGATGCTGATCATCATCTTGAGGAGTTCACCGATGAACTCACTCACATCAATCCACTTTCATCGGAAAGTAATGATAGTCTTTCTGATTTTAAAGCCGATCTGGGAGAGACTGAAAGTCTCATTGATAATGATCGTTCACTGACTTCTTATCCCAACAGTCCAATAGAGAATATTAATCACTTTGTTCCTGAAACATTCAAAACTACTTTCACTAATCCTCTATTTGAATTCGACTTTGAATTCACTTTAATTTCTGAGAATCCACTCTTTGATACTCAGATTGAGGATAGTGATGAGTCTACAGTAGAACAAGAATCCACAACTAATCCTCTATTTGAATTCGACTCTGAATTCACTTTCATTTATGAGAATCCACTCTTTGATACTCAGATTGAGGATAGTGATGAGTCTACAGTGGAACAAGAATTCACAGATTTACATCTTGTGATTGATTCTCTTCACGAGGAGTTCTCCTGTGAACTTACTCATATCATATCTCCGCCGGAGTATGATAATTTCTACTTTTATCTAGACACACCCATAATATGTCTTGATCAAGCGAGCTTAACTGAGGAGATTCATGAAACTATGAATTCTCCTATTGAGGATGAAGAGTTAGTCATGATTGTTATCATGATTTTCTTTCTTTTCTTCATATATTCAGTCAAATTTCTTCCTCGTTCTTCACTCCTTCTGGGAATGAAGACATTATCTTTGACACAGGCATTCCCATGTACCATTTGTGAGCCGGGTCTGTCTGTCAGATCTCATCGGTGTGGACCTTTCACGTACTTCAATGTTTATCCAAACATCTTGAATGAAAGTCCGATGGAGATTGTTTCTTCCACTTACTTCCCCATGAACAAATTAATTCGGGGTCGAGTCAAGCTAGCGACTCGGGAATCAAAAACATTAGCAAGCACAACATGGGTTTTCACCCGTGTGTACCACCCTAGTGTGGGGAAGATGCCCCACATGTTGTATATAGATCTAAAAAATGAATGAAAATTGTAAATATTAAAAAAGAGAATAATTGTTGTGTTTCAACACTTTGAATATTGAGGACAATATTCATTTCTAAGTGTGGGGGGGAAATTCTCGCGAATTTGATCATAAATGTACCCTTTTAGTCCCTTTTTCCCCAAAATGGCCAAATTTAAAAAAAAATTTTTAGTGGAAGTACTATGTACTAAACACAACAAATGGTAATCAGTCCACCATGTCTAACCCACATAAGGATTGGCTAATCCAGAGCAAACGGCTCTTGGCAAAGATATCTCAAATCCGTTGACGGCTTACAATTTGCCCAAAATTGTATGGTATTCAACTCACCATATCCTTAAAAGTGAAGAGTTGGCTAGCCCGCAAGTTTATGGCTTGTGGTAAAGGCAGTTGGAAAACCATAATTGGTAATCGACTCACCAAAGATAATACTGATAATTTATCTAAGAGTTGGCTAGTCCGAAGGGTACGGCTTCCCGTAAAGACACATCAAACCGTTATATGGTTTATGATTTGCCAATAAATCGATGGTTATCGTGTACCAAGGTTCTTTCTTGAACTGAAACATTTGGCTACTCCAGAAGTAATGGCTTTTGGTAAAGAGATGAAATCCATTAAATTTTTCTCAAAACATTGCTAGGGACTAGCAATATCTTATTGTGGGGGATTGATGAGTGTCTAAATACTCATCATTTTGTACAAATTAGATCAAAAACATCCGAAAACACTCGAAATGCATCAAAATGATAAAAATATCACAAATAGTGTTTTAGTGTTTTATGTGTTTTAAATGCAAAAATATCAAAATCTGGTAAAAACGTATAAAGTTTGCATAATTGGCAGTTTTAGTCCCCCAAGTTTCAAAAGTTGTCAAAAACAGTCCCTGGTAAAACCAAATAAAGAGAAGTGTCATTTTAAAGTCCCTAGGGATTCTTAAGTTGTCAAAACTGGTCATTGAGAGTTAAATTTACAAATTTACAACTTTGGTCCTTTAACTTTCATAAAATGACAACTTAGGTCCCTTAACTTTCATAAAATGTCAAGTTAGGTCCCTAAATTTTCAAAGATTGTCAAAATTGGTCCTTGTGTGAACAGTGAGAAAATGGCAGGTCTAGTCCTTCTATTTTGGCAGAATTACAAGTTTAGTCCCTATAATAAAAACCTTCCAAGACTTGTCAAAACCCTTTTTGACCCTTGCCATTTAAACCTTGTGACCCTTTTCTGTTTTTGGACTCCCAGTCAAACGGTCAAACAGATAAGCTTTCCCTCCCACCATGGTTTTCTTCCCACTTGATCTCTGCAACACCTGATACACTCAACCCACTCTCCAATTCCATCTCCCAACACCTTATCCCTTATCCCCTCACTCCACTCATCATATACCTAGCCACCCCCCCTAGTTTCTAGCTCAGAAGCAAAAGTGGTCAAAACCACTTTTCCCGCCAAAATTGGAAAAGTGGCCAATATGCCCCAAACTCTCCCATTGGCTCTGAAAAAAGGTGGGATTTGATCTAGAGGACACGTGGAAGCTTTTGGAAGTATAAAAGAGGAAGAAGAAGGAGAAGACAAAGAGTAGTTAGTTTTTAAATTTTCAATGTATGTCGTTTTTTTCTTAAACTGTTTTAATTAGCTTTTAAAATGTAATTTCAAGCTTTTATGTATTAAACATTAGCTACTTAATCATTGTAACTCAATTCAAGTATCAATTGAAGGTTTAACTAAGTTTCATAATTTTTTGTTTACTGTTGAAGAATTCATTTTCAATATCTTATATTCAAAACTCCAAGTAGCTTCATTTCCATTTGAACAAGCTTACTCAAGCTTATCATAGCCTGAGATAAGCTTGGAACACAGTTCTAAGTAATTTTGGTAAAAAGTCAACAAAAGTCAAACTAAGGAGAAAACTTGGTTAAGCAGGCAAGTAGGGTGAATTGGGGTGATGCAGACTTGGTATTGGGTTGGAAATGATTTAGTTTAGTGATCCTTGGGTTTGGTTTTTGTCACAATTCTCAAATTCCGGTCATTTATCATACTCCATATTCATCATTTCATAACGGTTCGTGCATGGTTTTGCATTTCACATTAAACGTTTATTTTCTTATTAAATAAACGCTATCGCGTAATTTATTTATTTTGAACAATTGATTCAATACTTCCAAAAATTATTCCAATATATTTTAATACTCATATTAAGATTATAAAAATAATAAAATGAGTCTACCCAGTGTTTTAAATTTATTTGGTATATAAATTGTTAAATTTATATTATTACGACGCTTTTCTTAAAAAAAAACTACACGATAATTATTATATCACTCAAATTTTACAAGAAATGTATTTTTATAATTTTTATGACCTAAATATATTTTATCTTGACCCGTGAAATTTATTTTATCTAACGCTACCTTAAATATTCAAATGTGTATACAACTTACTAATCTTATTTAACAATACTACAAGTTACTACTATCCTCAAATAACTTTACTTCTACTACATCTATACCTTTACATAATAATAATAAATATATGTATATGTATCATTAAATACATGATGATTTTTCAAGATATGCAAGATCTTTTTTTTATTTATATATACTTACACTCCAAGACTTTATACATACAACACATTCACATCCAATAATTCAAGAGTGCAAAGTCAAGATCAAAAATTTTCCTCTCTTCTTCTTCACCCAAAAATCCGGCCACATAGTGTTCCAAGGAGGAGTGATCATCAAAAATTTCTTGTCAAGTTCTACACAATCTAGTAACACTCTTTGTTTAGGTTTTGAAATAAAAACCTAGGGTGTTTAGGATAAATCCTTGATCATAAACCTCATCAAGTAACTTGTAAGCATGAAACTTTATCTTTTTCCTTTTCATACATATTTTTCATACATTTTCTTGAAGTCCTCATGATCATATTTGCTCAAGTTGTAGTTTTTATTCATGTTTATCAAATGTTATCACCCATATGTGTCCTATTAATTTTTATAACAAGTATGTACTAATTAGAATTTTATAAAAATGGGAAGTTTGAAAAATGGATCATCAAAGTCTAGTTGTGGTTTTGGAGGAAATGGTTACATAAATTTTATATATGTTTATTTAAGTTTGTATATATATTTTTAGCCTCACAATGAATATTTATTTTGGTTATGATCAAATGAAGTGTTTTACTAGTAGGATTGGTGATGAGTAGATTAAGGGATTTTTTGTGGTGAAGTTGTGGTTAAACAAGTAGATAAAAATGGTAATTTTAAAATTGGCGCGGAAGCGCTGTCGAAATTTATAATTTTTCCGAAAAGTTAGTCATTTTTATAAGTTTTATTAAAGATTTAGAAAATAGATTTTTAGTTATGAACGTGGCCTTTTGAACGGACTAAAACGGAGTTATAACGAAAAAGATACGCGTGGTTTTCAAGTTACGATTTAAAAACTACAATTTTCCCGAAAATGTTTATACAGTCCGAGTTTTAACTGACCAAACAGTAGCCTAAAAATTTCTGTGAAGTCTCCAAAGTTTAAAAATATATTAGTACTCTTGATTACCTTCGAGTGGATATAAAGAACTTGAAAACGGACTTAAAACGAGTGAGTTATGGTTAACCGAACTTTGAGTCAAAAACGCTGTTTAAACACTATTCACAGCGTAGTAAGCTGTCGATTTTAATCAAGGTTTTGGGAGGCCTAAACGGACGCTTTGGGAAACGGACCTTAAAAAAAACGAGTTAGTTTTTCTATGTATATATTACGTCAAGTCCGATGTAAACCGATTTGTCAATTACTAAAACCGTACGTAGTTTTAACTACATTTTCACCATTAGCTCAAAAGTAATTATTTTCGACATGAAACCGTCACACATTCAAGTAACAATATTTTTATATAACTAATTTCCAAGTAGCATATTGGGTGATACATTTTCAAATCATGCATTCACGACAACATATCATAACTCAAGTCATAACATTCATTTTAGGTCGCGGATAGTTTCCGAGCCTCACTTTCGTGCACTTCATTTTGTTAGCATATAAATCCTACCAGGTGAGTTCATACCCCGCTTTTACTCATTTAAATTCCTATAAACTATTTGGGGCGAGATACATGCTTATTTATCAAACATTTAAACTCTTTTGCCAAACAACATTACCTATACTTTAGACTTGATTGCGTTTTATACTTGATTGGGTTATACTTGATTTCATATCCATACTTGCAACAAACATACAAGAATTAGTGGCACCAAATTAAGTTGTTGGAAGGCTACTAATTTACAAACATACAAGAATTAGTGGCACCAAATTAAGTTGTTGGAAGGCTACTAATTTACAAACATACAAGAATTAATGGCTCCAAATTAAGTTGTTGGAAGGCTATTAATTTACAAACATCCCAACATGAGTTGTTGGAAGACCCTTGTGGTGACGATTATACTTTTAACTATCTTAATGCACATAATCATGATTTTCATACTATATTCTGGCAATGGGTTGTGAACACACAGGTTGCAAGTTTTGTATGGGCGGAACTTGGACTGAAAGTGGATTTACAATGCTTTTGCTGTGTGAACATTTCTCAAAGTATTTCAAATCATTTTGTTACAAACTTATGAACTCACCAACCTTTGTGTTGACACTTTTTAGCATGTTTATCTCAGGTCTTAAGTGTGATAGCACTTCTTGGAGCTTTTGGGTCGCATGGCATACATTGGAGTCTTGTGCTTTTAACAATTACCATTCGACATGTTTTGTAAACTTTTTATGTATTATCAAACCTTATGATTTCTTGTGGTGTAAACATTAACTTATTTATCGAATGGTAAACTTTTCAAAACGTCTCATTATAGAGGTCGTTTTCTGTATCCATACTTTGTGCTATGACGTTATACCCCAATGACACTATCGTTCAGCTGCGATATTTTGGGGGTGTGACAGATTGGTATCAGAGCCTTGGTTATAGAGAACTAGGTTGCATTTTAGTTCCTAGACTATAACCGCCACGTCGATCCTTTCTTTTCCTATCACCTTACTACATTTCGTGCGCATATGTTTTCTTAAGTATTCCTTCTAGAATCACCTCTTTGGATAACGTAGTTTCCTTGTACCAATAGGGGAGTCCCAAAATCTAGTTGGGTCATCAAAGATATGGAGCTCAGAATGAGCACTTATCTAACTTGATCTCGCGATTCCTGCTTTTGATGAGATGCAGATCGAGCTAAATAAGTGTTACTATAAAGCGGATAGATTTGATGATTTTGCCCGGGATGGGAGTTCTCTTGAGGATACTTTGGGAACCTGGCTGGCGACTAAACCTCATAGTGACTTTAGCACCTAACGGAATTTCCCTAGTATTACCTAGATACTTACCCTTTCCTTAGATCGAGAGATGATGGTACACGGTAATGAAGCAATGTATAATTCTCATGGTGGCTGCAACATAATTATAAATGCGCCACAACCTACGTGGATATGCGCGCAACCACGCGATACGTAGATCGGTGTGGATACACCTTAGGAACCAATTGTGGCGGTATTATGTTCGGAGGACGCGCATAGACATTGGGAATTCAACGGTTCTTTCCTTGCAGAGATAATGGCACCAAAGAGAATAACACGCAGATCGGCCGAGGTGGTGCGCACAGGGGTGGAATGACAGGTGGGCGTGGAGGTAGAGAAGCGGTAGCGACAGTAAAATAATGACAACAACGGGCGAAACCCCGATTTTGCCGCCATCATCGCTCAACAACTTCAAATCTTGCTTCCCACTATTGTTACACAAGTTGGAAATCATATGAATAACTCGGAAACACGGAACGGGAATGGCGACACCAACAATGTAGCTGGTAGTAACAACAACAACAACACCAACAACAACAACAATAGAATTGGATGCACATATAAGGAATTTTCGGCATGCAAACCTGTGGAGTTTGATGGTATAGGAGGTGCTTTGGCTTATACTCGATGGGTAGAGAAGACAGGTCGTGATCGACATCAGCAATTGTGCCACACATCGAGGGTGAAGTATGCTGCTTGTTTGCTATCGTGGAAGGCATTGACATGGTGGAATACACGCTACAGGCTAGGGCAGAAGAAGCCTATAGGCATGACATGGGACGAATTTAAGGAGTTATTGAAAGAGGAGTAACGCCCGGACAATGAAATGCGAAACTAGAGGATGACATTTATCACCACTCCACATGATACGGTCACGGAGCCTACACAGCACCATTTCATGAGTTAGCCAGGCTAGTTCCTCATCTAGTTACCCCTGAGTCCAAGAGAATCTCGAGGTACATATATGGTCTTGTCCCCGAAACCGTGGAACCGCGGAAAACAACTGAGCCGCTCTACAATACAAAGTGCGATAATCGAGGGCGAACCCTACTGCACGAGATGGTTAGAAATGGTACTTTGAAGAGCAGTGATAAGAGAAAGGAAGCAAGTGGGTCGAATAAAACGATAGGAGTGGTAGCGCACAACAAAGGGCAAGAGTTTTTGGGGCAACTGGTAATGAACAAAGAGAGTATGCGGGTACACATCCCAAATGTGCTAAATGTGCTTATCATCACCAAGACCGCAAGCCCCGCCGTGTACAACTTGCATCGATACGGCCATTTGAAGGAGCAGTAAAACACGATTGGCAACATGAGGAATAACCAAAGGACTTGCTACGAAGTGCAACGCCCGAATCACTTCCGAATAATTGTCCTCGCTTGAATAAGCCACGATGCAAGCTCTAGTAGTGGCAATTGAAGGAAATAACCCAAACCCCTGTACTCAATATCAGTCCTCCCCAGGTCGAGCATTCTATATAGGGACCGAGGAAGCCCCGCAATGCGAATCGTATGCTTTTCCTAGACCATTAAGTGATCCACCGTATTATTCATTCGAGTTCCTTAGATAAAAACCTAGACGCCGTAGTTTTGACATAAACACTTTGACCATACACTTGATTTCGCGAAACCTTAGGGTAGAACTTTATGTATCAGCGATTGAATCGCGAGGACGCGATTCTTCTATCAGGGGAAGAATGTCACAATTCTCAAATTCCGGTCATTTATCATACTCCATATTCATCATTTCATAACGGTTCGTGCATGGTTTTGCATTTCACATTAAACGTTTATTTTCTTATTAAATAAACGCTATCGCGTAATTTATTTATTTTGAACAATTGATTCAATACTTCCAAAAATTATTCCAATATATTTTAATACTCATATTAAGATTATAAAAATAATAAAATGAGTCTACCCAGTTCAAGTTTTAAATTTATTTGGTATATAAATTGTTAAATTTATATTATTATGACGCTTTTCTTAAAAACTACACGATAATTATTATATCACTCAAATTTTACAAGAAATGTATTTTTATAAATTTTATGACCTAAATATATTTTATCTTGACCCGTGAAATTTATTTTATCTAACGCTACCTTAAATATTCAAATGTGTATACAACTTACTAATCTTATTTAACAATACTACAAGTTACTACTATCCTCAAATAACTTTACTTCTACTACATCTATACCTTTACATAATAATAATAAATATATGTATATGTATCATTAAATACATGATGATTTTTCAAGATATGCAAGATCTTTTTTTTATTTATATATACTTACACTCCAAGACTTTATACATACAACACATTCACATCCAATAATTCAAGAGTGCAAAGTCAAGATCAAAAATTTTCCTCTTTCTTCTTCACCAAAAATCCGCCACATAGTGTTCCAAGGAGGAGTGATCATCAAAAATTTCTTGTCAAGTTCTACACAATCTAGTAACACTCTTTGTTTAGGTTTTGAAATAAAAACCTAGGGTGTTTAGGATAAATCCTTGATCATAAACCTCATCAAGTAACTTGTAAGCATGAAACTTTATCTTTTTCCTTTTCATACATATTTTTCATACATTTTCTTGAAGTCCTCATGATCATATTTGCTCAAGTTGTAGTTTTTATTCATGTTTATCAAATGTTATCACCCATATGTGTCCTATTAATTTTTATAACAAGTATGTACTAATTAGAATTTTATAAAAATGGGAAGTTTGAAAAATGGATCATCAAAGTCTAGTTGTGGTTTTTGGAGGAAATGGTTACATAAATTTTATATATGTTTATTTAAGTTTGTATATATATTTTTAGCCTCACAATGAATATTTATTTTGGTTATGATCAAATGAAGTGTTTTACTAGTAGGATTGGTGATGAGTAGATTAAGGGATTTTTTGTGGTGAAGTTGTGGTTAAACAAGTAGATAAAAATGGTAATTTTAAAATGGGCGCGGAAGCGCTGTCGAAATTTATAATTTTTCCGAAAAGTTAGTCATTTTTATAAGTTTTATTAAAGATTTAGAAAATAGATTTTTAGTTATGAACGTGGCCTTTTGAACGGACTAAAACGGAGTTATAACTAAAAAGATACGTGGTTTTCAAGTTACGATTTAAAAACTACAATTTTCCCGAAAATGTTTATACAGTCCGAGTTTTAACTGACCAAACAGTAGCCTAAAAATTTCTGTGAAGTCTCCAAAGTTTAAAAATATATTAGTACTCTTGATTACCTTCGAGTGGATATAAAGAACTTGAAAAACGGACTTAAAACGAGTGAGTTATGGTTAACCGAACTTTGAGTCAAAAACGTGTTGAAAACACTATTCACAGCTGCTAGTAAGCTGTCAGGATTTTAATCAAGGTTTTGGGAGGCCTAAACGGACGCTGGGAAACGGACCTTAAAACGAAGTTAGTTTTTCTATGTATATATTACGTCAAGTCCGATGTAAACCGATTTGTCAATTACTAAAACCGTTACGTAGTTTTAACTACATTTTCACCATTAGCTCAAAAGTAATTATTTTCGACATGAAACCGTCACACATTCAAGTAACAATATTTTTATATAACTAATTTTCAAGTAGCATATTGGGTGATACATTTTCAAATCATGCATTCACGACAACATATCATAACTCAAGTCATAACATTCATTTTAGGTCGCGGATAGTTTCCTCAGCCTCACTTTCGCACTTCATTTTGTTAGCATATAAATCCTACCAGGTGAGTTCATACCCCGCTTTTACTCATTTAAATTCCTATAAACTATTTGGGGCTAGATACATGCTTATTTATCAAACATTTAAACTCTTTTGCCAAACAACATTACCTATACTTTAGACTTGATTGCGTTTTATACTTGATTGGGTTATACTTGATTTCATATCCATACTTGCAACAAACATACAAGAATTAGTGGCACCAAATTAAGTTGTTGGAAGGCTACTAATTTACAAACATACAAGAATTAGTGGCACCAAATTAAGTTGTTGGAAGGCTACTAATTTACAAACATACAAGAATTAATGGCTCCAAATTAAGTTGTTGGAAGGCTATTAATTTACAAACATCCCAACATGAGTTGTTGGAAGACCCTTGTGGTGACGATTATACTTTTAACTATCTTAATGCACATAATCATGATTTTCATACTATATTCTGGCAATGGGTTGTGAACACACAGGTTGCAAGTTTTGTATGGGCGGAACTTGGAACTGAGTGGATTTACAATGCCTTTGCTGTGTGAACATTTCTCAAAGTATTTCAAATCATTTTGTTACAAACTTATGAACTCACCAACCTTTGTGTTGACATTTTTTTAGCATGTTTATCTCAGGTCTTAAGGTGATAGCACTTCTTGGAGCTTTTGGGTCGCATGGCATACATTGGAGTCTTGTGCTTTTAACAATTACCATTCGACATGTTTTGTAAACTTTTTATGTATTATCAAACTTTGTGAATTCTTGTGGTGTAAACTTTAACTTATTTATCGAATGGTAAACTTTTCAAAACGTCTCATTATAGAGGTCGTTTTCTGTATCCATACTTTGTGCTATGACGTTATACCCCAATGACACTATCGTTCCGCTGCGATATTTTGGGGGTGTGACAGTTTTGGCCTGTATATCAGCTGGATATTGGTGAGCAAGAATCTCATTTTCATTTTAAACATCAGTTTGCACATTTTTGCTTGTACCTGTATTTGTAGCCATAACCCATTTAAATGTGTTTATTTAGCTGTATTTGGTATAATCAAACTCAGTTTGATCAATGATGAATGATAGTTCAGTAAGTTAGCTTCTTTAAATTGCATATCAGTTTATATAGGTATGTTTGGATTTGCTGTCAAATATGTTTTAGAGGCTCAGTCAATGGTAGTTCAATGTTGTTTCAAGCTTGTTAACCTTATTTGAGTTCATTGCAGTCAACATCTTGTGCCTGTAAAGCTCAAAAGTCAAAAAATCAGTTCACCTGTCTTAATAACTCACTGTTGTGGTTTTTGCCAAATCCAAATCTTGTTTCATGTTCAAAATCCATAGAGTTAGGTTTCAGTGGCCTTATTTCATCACTTAACTTCTATATCAGTCCTTAAATCAAGATCATAGCTCAAGAAAGTCAACTTTGCATCTTTACTTAAAAAGTCAAATGCACAAAACCAGTTTTGAGCTCAACAAGAAGGAATTTTCATGGACTCATTTCTGAGTCAATTTCAGTGATATTTGTAGCTTTAAAAGTTCTATGCCCTAGTTTCTTTGCCATTTTTGTATAATTTTGTTGAATTTATTTAAGCCCCAAATAAGTCGTTCAAAATGAGGTCAGTTGCCCTGCAGGGCATCAAGCCCTCATTGGTTTTGCAGCTTCTTGCAAGTCTTGCACAAGGCTCATCGTGAGCACCTCTAGGTCTAATTTTTGGTTTGCATGTTCTCAACCAGGTCTACTACTAGTTCCAATTTGTAGTTTGCAGTTGTAGCTTATTGTGTGGCTTATTTTCTTGCTTCAAGTAGGGCCCAAAATCTGTTTTGTGCTTAAAATCTCATAAACTCAAATCTGTTGTAATTGCTTATCAGTGGTTTAGGTCAGTTGATTCTTGTTGCATTTTAGTTACTTTAGCATACTTAAGCTCCTGTTTTGGTTTGGTGCCTTTTGGATCCCATTTGCTCATCCAAGTGCTTATTTTATAAGCACTTGGATCATCAGTTTCATATTCTTGCACTTAACCCCATGTTTTTCTATTTTTCCCAGATTCCTAATATAATTTTAGACTTTTCCTGAAATTTTCAGATTTTTCTAAGTTGTTTTGCTATTTTTCTCAATTTAAATTAGTTTTTAAGCATTTTTAAATAGCATTTAATACAAATAATTAAGAAAAGCTTCAAAAAAATAATTTTTCAATTTTCTTAAGTTTAGATAAATATAAAAAAGAAAAAAAATATTTTTCTAGATTTTTCTTAGTTAAATTTGTATTTTTAGATAATTTAATTAGCTTTTAATAGTTTAAAATTCCTAGAAAATAGAAAAACAATCAGAAAAATACAAAAATAGTTTTGAAAATTCTAGTTTGTTATTTTAGACTTTTCTAAGTCTTAATTTTATTTTTCTAGCTTTATTTCCTAATTTCTTGTATTTTAGGTAATTATTTAATAGTTAAAAATAGTTTTTAATTAATAATAATTAATTAAATAGTTATAAAAATAATTTTCTTTTTTCTATAAATTTTCTTTTATCATTAGGATTGTAAAAAGGTATTTCTCATATTTTTAGGCTTAATATTGTGTAAGTTTCACTTTTTATTTTGCACGTTTACTTAATTTTATTTTAAACGTAAGTTTTTAGTTTTAAGTTTTAAACGTTCATCATTTTAAAAATAGTGATAGCGTTTATTTAATAGATTTTATCTTTTTAAATTTCCTTTAATTTGCATTTAAGCCCCTGTAGTTTATGGGCTTTTTCCTTAGTTATAATCATCTTCAAATCTTTTCCCGCTCAAATCCTCTCATCACTTTACGTTGACTATTCTCGCACGTACCGCTGGGACTTAACGACTGGGGAAACACTATACTCTCTGATCTAAATTGCATTTGGTGTGTGAGCCGCTTTAAGTTCCTTACAGTTAACCATTCACAAGTGGTTAGCTTGCGTGAGAAAACTTGACGGTTTTGCACCAATCAGTACTCTTTATGCACTCAAGGTTAACTCTTTTTCAAGGTACCTGTCATTCATGAATTTGTTGGCAAAAGATGATCTATTGTATAGAAACTGGGAAATCTTCAGTAAGAGGTTCATTGATTTGGTTAAGTGGTTTTATTTGGTGCATCTCAACTATGATACACTGGATACAATACCACCAAGGGTTAAAGATGTTGAACTGAACTTGCTTTGTTTGCACAAGGCTGTAGAGAATATGGGAGGATACTTCACTGTCACCATAGGTGACAAGTGGGGTGTGATTGCACAATTGCAGGGCTTGGACACAGAAGATGCTAATACAGTTAGGACTTGTTATAGAAATTTTATTGATCTCCTTGTTATTTATCATGAAACTGCAAGTAGTACTTGGGGTGAAATGCACAATGAAGTAGGTGAAATCAGTCAAAGAAAGATGGCCAAGGACCTACCATGCTAGAGGGAAGATGCAGTGAAGGATGATACAGTTGGAGATGGAGGAAACAAGTTTGGTGTCAAGTTGGACAATGAAGAAGAAGATGGAGATGGAAGTAGCCAGGATAGCCACGATTTTGAAATCATTGCCTGATGAAAAGAAAGGAAGGGACAACAATGAAGAACTTGACCTTAAAACAATTAAGGGGGAGATTGTTAGCCCTTGTTAATTGTATTTAAGTCAAGTGTTACTTAGTATTATTATTATTAAGTACTTATGTTTTAAAAGACATGTTTATGTATTATGTATTGTCAATTCCCTCGTGCCCGCCATGGGTTATATGCGCCCCATGTAGAGGCAGCTAGGATAGTAGTTTTGTTGACAGCTATCTCCCAAAAGTCACAACATTTGGAGGGAAAGATAACTGCCATTTGGTACCGTTTAGAAACATATATAAGTGTAGTTTTCTGAATCAGAAAACATATCAACTTTATCAATATTATTAACCTTTGTTTTGCAGATGACCTCTTCTTGTTCGCTAGAGGCCATCAGGATTATGTTAATGTAATTATGCAGTTTTGAGGATTTCAAGAACTTTTCGGTCTTGTCCCAAGTATCCCTAAAAGTACGCCTTCTTTTGTAATGTTCCTAATGCTATTAAAGCCGCTATTCTCCGCCTATGCCGCTTTGCAGAGGGTTCTCTCCCCGTCAGTACCTTGGGGTCCCCCTTATTTCATCAAGACTTCTTTATAGGGATTGCAAGGTGCTTTGTTGAAAATTGGAAGGTCGTAGAATGATTGGCTAATAAGTTCTTATCTCTTGCGGGTAGGCTTCAGTTGGTGAGGTCTGCTTTATCTTCGATGCATTTATATTGGCTTCGGTTTTTATCCTTCCTACCGTGATTATCCATGAGTTAGAGCAGCTTATAAGGGGTTTCCTTTGGTGTCAAGGAGAAATGAAAAGGGGAAAGGCTAAGGTTGCTTGGGAATCTGTTTGTAAGCCAAAGAAAGAAGGTGGACTTGGTATTCGCCGTTGAGGATTTTAACATTGCTCTTATGACTACTCACATTTGGAATATTTTGACACATAAAGAGTCGCTATGGGTGCAATGGATCCATTCGATAAACTACACGGGAGAAGCTTTGGGATGTACCTTGTTTCGAATGTTAGTTGGGGTCATCGACGCAAGCTTCTTGCCATTAGACCCAAGGTTCGCCCCTTTATCCGCATAAGATCAATAATGGGAAGGACACTTCGGTTTGGTTTGAGATGTGGTGTCGCTAAGCCCATTCACATTTACTTATCGCTAGAGATATTTCCCGAAGCTGGGTTTAATTTATCCGACTCGGCTTATGATCCGATTGCAACCGATGTTTGGCGATGGCCGCGGACCGGTTATTTAGATTTCCATTGTTAGCTGCTCTCCCGGTTCCTACTCTAAATGATACTGACGATGGATTATTATGGCTAAACCGATGGCAACTTTTGTTGTTTTTCGCCTCGTGCATGGGAATCTCTCGCCTTAGGGCTGATGTGGTTGAATGGTGTAATGTTCCTTGGTTCTCTCATTGTATTCTAAGGCATGTTATACATCTGTGGCTCGCTATTAAGCAGAAGCTTAAGACTCAGGATAGGATGCGACAATGGGATGTTGGTCCTAATGTTGATTTGGCCTTGCTTAGATGCCCGCCAGGAATTGGTTCCTCGATTCTCATTCTCATTTTTTAGTGCCAATTTTCTATGCGTGTTGGTTTCAGGTACGGGTTTTATTTGGTATGGATGCGGTCCCACCTTCCTTGGAGAGCGTTGTTTCAGTTCTTATTCCTTTATCTAAGGGGCGGTCGGTTAGTAGTATCATTTCTCGATTATTGCTTGCTACTACTACTTACTTCGTTTGGGTGGAGCGCAATTCTAGGGTGTGTCTGCCGCAAGAAGTCTCTCTGGTCAAGTGGTTAACACCATTGTCTCTTGTATTCGGTTAAAGTCGTTACTTTCAAGTTCATAGCTAACCTCGCGGTCTCGCTGATTCTGATAAATGGAAGATTCCAAGTATATGTTTTTCACATGAAGCGGAGTGCCGGTAAGGGTTGTACGCTTTTTCCCTACTCCAAGGTTTTTCCCTTTGGGTTTTTCTTGGAAAGGGTTTTTAAGGAGGCAAACTTCCCGGTTCACTTTCTCCTTTGTGGATTGGCTGGATGCGGATGCTCGCTTGTTACAAGTTTTTTACTTGTTTATGCCTAGTTTGATGATGTAATATAGCTAGGTTTTTTGTGTTTATGGCATGTCATAAACACTAGTTTTATCAAGCTCTTCGCTTGAGGTTAATGTGGTACTTCAGCCACATTCCATTTGTACCTAACATTATTTTTTGGTTATATATTTACCGGGGTAAACCCCTTTACCCAAAAAACACCGAAAACCGAAAACCGAATATGTAATCAATGAATTTATGTTGTTACGGTAAGAACTTATTCACACAAATTCGCATATTCATAAATTTAGATATTTTTCTAACCTTTTCAAGTCAAGTAAAAGCACAATAAAAGCGACAAAAAAGAATCATTAACAAGAAAAAAAAACAAAAAGTGCAGTTGATTATTGACAAGAAACACCTCATAAAAATGTGAGTGTGAACCTCTGACCGCAAAAATCCCCCCTTCACCCCCAAAAAACCGACTGTGAAAAACCAATCCGACCAAAATATTTTAGGCGTAAAAATCTTGAATACATAGTGCACACCCTACGTTAGTTTTCTGGATCCGCCACTGAGTTCCCACCTAACAAATCAAGTGGTACGAAAATTTGTAATCTTTATTGATTAATTAGCCGGCAAATGAAACTTACCTAGCTAAATTAAAAACTCATCATGCATGTGCAACAATCTTGTCTGAAAAGCTTATTGCTGTTAACAATAAGAAATAAGCTTAGTATCAAAAACTTATCTCATAATTAACCCACCAACCTAATGGACCAACACCAACCTACTACAAATTACAAAAACCCTATTTATTATTCTATTCCATTTTCAAACCAACCTTCACATCCTGTCATGACCAATGGCAACCAAAGTGTTAAGAAAAATAATGCACCACCAAAACTCGCTACAACCGGCCAAAAGAAAATAAAAATAGTACAACCTGAATACAAAACAACCAAAACTTATAAAACAAAACCTAACAAATGACTCATCTAATTTAATAATGGGAAAAAAATAGTTTGCTGAAAAATCTATAGCGCGCACAACATGCTCCTACGAATTTTGTTGGTCTGGTCCCACATCTTGTCGGGAAAGTGGGGTTGGTTATGACATCACGTGATCTTGAGGAAATAAGAGAAGTTGTGTTCTTCTATGGATATTGGGATGTATTATATTTGGCAGTTATTTGTACTTGATCATTTGGAATAAGGGTTTTTCTAACATGTGCCTGGGCACATGTTAAGCACCCCAAAAGGACGGCGGGGCCCACAAAAAAAGACGTTCGGACCCACAAAAAATACACTTTTCAAATAAAATATGTGAGTCCGGACGTCCTTTTTCATGGGTCCCGCCGTTCTTTTGGTGTGCTTAACATGTGCCTCCGGGGCACATGTTAGAAAAACCCTTGGAATAATGGGAATGATGAGTAATGTGTTTGATCATATGGTTCTAATTCATGCGCATATGATATTAGTGAAATGTTAAATTTATTGACTATTTTGCATTTTGATTGCGATTATTGGAATGAATAGTTTATTTTTTGACTAATTTAGGTTACAACGGTAAGGTAATGTTTGGGTTAATTTTTCAATGCAAGTTTTGGCTCAATAAGCTTTTTCATGCCGCGCTTACATAAAACACCTTTTAGTGCATTATTAAGTCTTAACAATTTACAACTAAAGAAAAAGAAGCCCAGATCTCAACAAACAGAGATTGCCAATGTTAGTTAATGAGGATTTCAACCCACAAGTTGCGGGTGAGCATTTGTATACGATAGTATTATGTTAGAAACTTCGAATGTGTTTGAGACAGAAAATACAGGAAAAAGTATGCTATAATATCAGTAATTGAATTTATATAAATCTTAATCTTTATTGCTGTAAAATATTGTTGTTTCTGTGTTGATTACAATGAAATACATAATCCCTATGTATACTAATCTAATAGACACCTTCTAACCGTCATAACTCTAACCGGTATGTTCTCCTGAAGGTGTCGATTCCTTTTGATAGAGGTTACCATCTTTGTTCTTGTCACAATGCACCCTCATACTAATCTATACTTTCTAAATACATATTAAACTTAAATACAACTTTAGATAATGACACCAAGACCCCTATACTAGACTATATTTGGTTTAATATCCAATACTCCCCCCTAAACTAAATATAGTTTAGCCGAGGCCTTCTGGTTCCTTCAAGATCCGGTTTGCCATTAGAGAAGTGTTGGTTCGTTGCCTACATCCTAGATCAGGTTTTCCTCCTCCTTCTTTTTCGAATTTGGACATTCATGCTTGAAGTGTCCAAGTTTATTACACTTGAAACATCTTATATGATCCTTATTTTGTTGGAGGCGATTCTCATCTTTATTTCTCCATGTCTTCCAATTTTCACCTTGGCCACGTCCTTTGTATTCTTTACTTGAACTCTCATGACCACATCGTTCACATTTATGTTCCTTTTCTTTTTCCTTCCCATCTTCTTTGGTAAACATAAGTTTACTTGACATGTTTCTTCCTTAGATTGCTTCTTGGTGCGTTCCTCAAAAGCCTTTAATCTTCCCACGCTTGAATGGCATCGTATTAAGATCAAGAAATTGTTCGATTGCCGCAATAATCAATGATAAACTTTTCGGGTACAGAACCTAAGAGTTTCCTAACCGTACCTTTTATCGTCCCAATCGTATACCCCAAACCGCTTTGCTTGTGTTGCAATCTCACTTATCTTCCCGGCATACACATCTAGCGACTCATTGTCTTTCATCTTCTACTATTCAAACTCCGATTCTAGTGTTTGAACGCCGCCCTTAACTCTATCAACTCCTATGTGTCGAATCTTCAACGCATCCCAAATTTCTTTTGTCAAGTAAGGCTTGCAATTTGCAAAACCATATTTTCTGGAATTGCTTGGTATAACATTACAATTGCCTTGTTGTTTTTCTTTTTATCAACTTCAGCGTCCGTTGTTGGTTCAACTGCTTCCCAAATTTCATGGACATTAAATATTGCTTTAATCTTTAATGCCCAAATCGTAATTTGTAGAGTTGAGGATTGGGCTCTGGAAGTTCATTGACAATCCTCCTTCCTTCGCTTCATTTTTCTTTGATCTAATCCCTGCATTTTTCTTGTCTTCTTTTTTCCCATAATTGTAATAACTGACCAGATTCCAATTCCGTTTCGATCGATTTTGATTTCAACTTTACTAGTATCGATCAAATCGATATCAACTTTAACTATGATTAATTTGATATCAACTCTAATAGTTTCGATCAAATTAATCAATCTTCTTGCAATAACAAGATATGGGTTTTGGTCGCAAAGTGAATCAAAACCAACTGTTAATACACGGGTTTCTCTAAAACTAATTGTTTCAATACCAACGCCCAATCGGTTTTTCTCTCAAAGCTAATCAAAACCAACCGCCTTAACCAAGAATAGTAAAAGTGTTTTCGTTGCAAGGCAAATCAAACCAACTATTCTAAAACACAACCAGATACGGTTTTTCGGTCACGGAGTGAATCAAAACCAACCGTTACTTCCAAGAACAACAATAATAATCCAAGAACAACAATAATCCCTTTTATTCTTACAAAATGTAAAAATATGGTTCTGACCTTTTTTTTTCACTTCGATGGATGGAAATAATAGAACAATCATGCCAGGTAAACTTTCTCGACGATCCAAGTGATAGAAAAAAAACAACCACTGCGTTGACTTGTGTTCTTCTTCTTCCCAAGAATGATAACTGCTATGATGCCACTGTTAGAAACTTTGAATGTGTTTGAGACAGAAAATACAGGAAAAAGTATGCTATAATATCAAGAATTGAATTTATATAAATCTTAATCTTTATTGTCATGGAAATATTGTTGTTTCGTGGTTGATTACAATGAAATACATAATCCCTATTTATACTAATCTAATAGACACCTTCTAACCGTCATAACTCTTCAAGAAAAAGTCATGACCTTTTGATGCATCTTGATTGGCGCCTCTTTCTGAACCGGTATGTTCTCCTGAAGGTGTCGATTCTTTTTGATAGAGGTTACCATCTTTGTTCTTGTCACAATGCACCCTCATACTAATCTATACTTTCTAAATACATATTAAACTTAAATACAACTTTAGATAATGACACCAAGACCCCTATACTAGACTATATTCGGTTTAATATCCAATATATTATATGTGTTGGAAGACCAATTTTTTTACGGGAAGAAGAGAGCTTAGCCGGGATACCTTTGGCTTGACTTATGAATTGGCGGCTACTAAACAGTACCTGATCCATCTTTTTTAATTGTTTTTTTCTAAAAATGCTAAGTTAATTGGTCTAAATGGAGCCGCCTTTTGATTTTTGGAGATTTGGTGGGAAATAGAGGAAGGTTATGAAGAGGAAAAAGCATATTGGGAAAGAAAAATGAGCGGCTATTTTTAGCTCGACGTGAACAGTAATGATTTAAGTGATGGCGCCTCTCTCATTACATTTTATTTATTTATTTCTCTCTCTTCAAAACTGAAAACCCATCTCCATTTAACTGGCAGCTTAGGAACGGTACTCGACCCAAATAACTCACTTCAACAAATGTCCATCTCGGTCATTCTCTTCAGAAGCTTCTCACATTTTCCAGCAAATCTCTGCATATCATTACTAAAAATTTAAAGTATAATCGTTATGATTTATGTTTTGTTAAAGCGACAACAATAACTTTTTAGCACTATTGAATGTTTTTTAGAAGTGTACCAATTGTAAACAAAGTAGTGAAATTTTTTATCCATTGAGAATAAACAAATGATAAATGGGGTTCTAATAAAAGATCTAAACATGAATGAAACATGTAATCATTGGAAAAGTAGAAGAGAAAATAATTATATTTGATTATTGAAACACTTGTTTTTGTATGTAAGATACATAAAAAGTTACACAAAACCGTTTTCATTTCTTTTTGGCTTCAGTTCTTGTAGGTAAGATACATATAAAGTCACACAAAATTGTTTTCATTTCTTCTTTGTTTCAACTTTTCCTAATTTTTTGTTGGTAACAAAATCATTTTCATTTCTTCTTCTCAATCAATCCTTTCTTCTGAAATAATCGGTTCTTGTCCAGATGCATAGCAAGCGCCAATTCTCATGTTCCACCTTTGAAATGATTGCATATTGAGTATATTGTTCAGCTAATCAAACTTTTCCATGTTAGAAAGCAAGGAATTTTTTTTTCATGAAATCAATAAATATAGACCTAAACGTATCCGATTAACCGAGGCAAGCAATTTTCCACAATAAGTGTAAGGCAAGAGCATACCACCTTCACTTTCAAGACATTAGAAAAAAGAATCCAAGCTTCTAGAGATCATTCAGATAGTTGATGATGATGATGATGATGACATCATAATCATCAACATCACCATCATCATCTAACTTAACGATCTCTCGAAGATTTGGCCATTAGGATTCTTATAGCAATAGCTGCGTACTATGACTATGAGATTTGACAGATGTATGTCAAAAATGCATTCTTAAGCGGTTGCCTAGATGAGGACATCTTTATGGTTCAACCGGAGGGATTTGTGAATCCAAAATAGCCAAAGCGTGTATGCCAGCTAAAAAGATCCATTTATGGTTAAAACAAGCATCAAGGTACTAGAATAAATGATTTGATGAGGAAATCAAGAAATTTGGTTTTACTCAAAACTTTGATGAGCCACGTGTATATCAAAAGGATAGTGGGAGTAATGTTACTTTCTTTATCTTATATGTCGATGACATATTTATTATAGGAAATGACATTCCAAGTTTATAAGATGTAAAATCCTATCCTGGAAAGTGTTCTGATATTAAGGATATGAGAGATGCAGCATATATTCTTGGAATCAAGATATACAAAGATAGATCTAGGCGGTTAAGTGGACTAAGTCAAAGTGCTTACATTGATAAAATCTTGAAAAAGATTTAGAATGGAGAATTCTGAGAAGTGATATCTTCCAATGCAAGAAAGACTTGACTTGAATAGTACATAATGTGCTTCCACACATGCTGAGGTGGCGCGCATGCAGAATGTTTCTTATGTTTCGGTTGTAGGATCAATCATGTACGCAGTAAGATGCACAAGACTTGATGTGACGTTTGCCCAAAATATAACAAGCGGGTTTCAACAGAATCCAAGTGAAAGTCACTAGACTGCTATGAAAAATATCATTAAATATTTAAGAGCTACTTGAGATACGTTTCTTGTTTACATAGGGGAATCTTGAAGCAGAGCTTAAAGTGACTAGTTACTGCAATGCTGGATATCAAACCAATAAAGAAGATAAAAAAGTTTCAGACGGGATATGTCTTTGTTATTAACGGAGGCGCAATATATTAGAAGAGTACCAAGCAGATCACTACTGCCATGTCTACAATGTAAGTCGAGTACATAGCCGCTGGAAGTCGCGAATGGAAGTTGTATGGATTAGAGGTTCTGCTTCGTATCGGGTGTTATGCCCTAAAACAAGAAACCTATGGAGATGTATTGCAACAATTCTGGAGCAATCATTATCACCAATGAACCTGGAGTTATGAAAGGCGCCAAACACTATCTTAGAAGATATCACTATGTTCGAGAACAAATTAAAATTGGTGACAATCTAGTCGATCCTTTTAATGGAAGGCTTACCTAAGGCAAAACTTACTCAACATGCTGAGAGCATTGAACTTCGTTTAGCTAATAGTCTCATGTAAATCTGTATTTAGTATTTGGATAATGGATGTTTAAACAATTATTATTTTTATAATGAATTAAAGTACTTGGTATGTTTATTATCTTTCTATAATAAGTTGTATTGTGTATTTGCATGTTTAAATCCATGAATGACATATGTTTCTATCTGATAGATTCGTAATATACTTTGTATATTCAAGGAAAGTCTTACCAAACTCACATGGTATTCAAGAGATTGTATATTAGACTATCCCAACTAACAAGATTTTACTTTATGAATCTTTGTCATTAAGTAAATCTTGTATATGATTTCATTGTTTATCCTTAGACATGAGACGCAAGCTGAAATGGCGTGGGTGGATCGCATTTCTTGAGACGCAAGCTGAAATGGTGTGGGTGGATCCCATTTCTTGATTATAGTCTAACGCTACTTGTAATTAATAGTTATAAGGGCTATTTTTAAAAGTGTTGTGAAGCTCACAGATTACGCTTGTAGTCAAGACATAATTTGTTCCTTCAAATTAATTATTGAAGTATGATGCTACTGGGCCTCTCGTGGGGTTGAGCAGATGTTTGTATGGCCATACCCAAAAGAGATCTGGATATGTCATGATGATTTTGGTAATCTTGATCAATCGATGAAATAAGAAACAAAATCGTTAAATTATGGAATGATTTAGATCCATGTCTATATTTAACACAGTATCGAAAACAAAGGGATAGTAAAATGATAAATCATTTGATTGTGACTTTATGAAGCAACATTCAAGTATTTCTGGGAGCATTGGCGTGTTGCTCGACGCTTACCTATGCTATTACATTTAATTGAAATATGTCCAAGTGGGAGGTGTTGGATTATGAACGTGTTTCATAAACGTATCTCCGAAAAGTACTCGAGCCTATGGGATAGCACGCGTTACGTTTAAGATTCAATTTATATAATTAATATATATATATATAATGTATTATATTAATTATTTCACGAAAAAAACCACTTAATAGTCGTTAAACACTTAACGGTATTTACTAACGATCGTTAGACGATAAATACAAGGAGTTAAGTGTAAAATAGAGTAAAAAAGGTTCGAGAACCTCCTTCCTCTATGATCGGCTGAACACCCTTCTAAAGAGATGAATTATCTTTGCTTGCACTACAATAGAGGTGATAAAACGGCCGGACACGGGCCACGGTCCAAACGGGCTCGGACCCGAACTGGCACGGGCTAAACAGGCACGGGCCAAACGGGCTCATATTATACAAATCATTTAAAAAGACCCAAAATTACGAAATAAATTCTTTAAATCTCATTTATATGTAAAAAATTAAATATATTATATCTATAAGTTTAAAAAAACAATTGTAATGATCTCCAATTGAGAGAAAATATGTGCCTAGTAGTGCCCATTTAACTTTTCAATGGGCCATAAATGCTATTTCAAAAAATTAAGAGGGTTAAATGTGCCCAAATCTTTTACTAAATTAGCCTTTTTTTTCTTCATAAATTGACACCTCTACACTCTAACTAAAAAGAAACTATATATTTACCCTTTTGTAACTTGAAACTAAAAGCAAACCAATTTTCTTCTGTTAGGATTTAGTAAATCCAGTTATTAAAGTGTCGGTCACCTCAAGTATATGTAATCGTTAGAAAGCTCAGAGTCGTAATTATTTAATGTCAAGTAGTATTTAGTTAAGTAACACCATGGAGGACGGACTGGTCTTTACCCAATGTATGGCTGATCCACAGCCCGTAGGTGGCGTTTTATGTAAGACTATAAATACTCTCTACCTCCCAAGGTAGAGAGTTAGAGCTCTTAATAATACTTTCATTTTCTCTCACTAAGTTCCCAAACCTCTAACTATTTCTCACTCTAAAACCTTATTTTATATGCCCTATTTGATCATGATTTGATGTGTTTATGAAATCCAATATGTTACAAATGGTATCAAGAGCCATGGTTTGATTATCCCTCTTACATATCCTTGGATTTCTAGTGGTTTTATATGGTTTTTGGGTTTGAAAAAGTTTAGTGGTTTTTGCATCATTTGGATCATTTCTTGTGTTAAAGTTTGAATTTTGAGTGTACTTTTGTGTTTAGAATCATTGTAAGTGCTTGGGTTTTGATTTGGAAAGCTTGAATCACTGTGGTTTGGCTTGGTTTGGATTGAAAAGTGTGGTTTTGAAGTTTTTCAACTTAGCAACTTGTGTCTCGAGTGTTTTTCTTCAGAAAGTACTTGCTTTAGTAATTTCCTGAAGTTATAGTTTAAGTCGTAGCTTACTTGATATTAGCTTAACTTGTATATTGAGACAAGCTTAATAAACAAGCATAAGTTAGTGGAGGTTCCACTCTCGGCTAGCTTAATTTGGTCAAGTTAGCTTAATTTGTTTCTATTATTTCTAGCGACTTGGCTTTATAGTTCTTGGTGAGTTGTTCTATTACGACTTTTGTCTACTTAGCTTATTTGTGCAGTAGCGACTTGTGTTCGCCGACTTGATTCTTAGCTTACTTGGATACTTAGCGAAGTTGTTCTTTAGCACTTGTCTCGCTTAGCGATTTGGTGCTTTAGCTTAATTTGTGTTCAATGACTTGGGTCTTAGCGACTTGTGCTTAGCTTAATTTGATTCACAACTTGAGTTTAGCGAGTTGCTACTTAGCGACTTGGTGCTTAGCTTACTGGTTCAAGGGTTATAACAACTTGGTTAATATTTGTTTCTAATACGGTTTTCTCTTGATTTAGTAAAATCTCGCGGAAAGAATCTATTTCCCGGTTTAATCATAGAGTTATAAAATCCCGTGAAATATGTAAACATGTCTACCAACGCCTACAATCATCTCATCAGTATCGAGGACGCTCAAGCAACCGTTCGCATACCGCCCACCCATGCTTGATGTAACTCCGACTATGACTCATGAGCTCAACGTAATTAGGTTGTATTGTCTGGGAAAGGAAAATGGAGTCAACATTCTCAAGTCAATTGATGAAGGACCTTATCGATTGAGACTACAAGAGACATAATTGATAACCGCTGCAGATGGAACAATGATTTTTGATGGATGCACCAAAGACGTATGATGAGCTCAGTGATAAGGAGAAAAAGAGATTCGATGTTGATATCACGGCTTCAAACATTATACTTCAAGGTCTTCCAAAAGATATCTACAAGCTTATCAATCACAACACCGAAGCCAAGGCGGTTTGGGATAATGTCAAGATGCTTCTCTGGTTCAATTAACTAAGAAAGACAGAGAATCACAACTGTATGATGAATTTGAGCACTTTAAGATGAAACCATAAGAAAGTGTCTATGAATATTACGTGAGATTCCACAAGCTTGTGAATGATATGAGGAATATCAAAATGACCATGCCAAATATTCAAATAACGAAAGTTTGTGAACAACATGAATCCCGAATGGCACAAATTTGTCACCTCTATAAAGCTAACCAAAGGATTGAAGAACACCAACTATGAGCAAATCTGATGCCTTCCTTCTCCGTAATGAGAGACATGCTATGTTTGAACGAAGGATTCTTGAACAATTCAAATCTAAGAAGGGAGAAACTAGTTCGTCAAATGACTCAACAACCTTCTACACCAATGTTGGAATTACCACCAAAGCTTCTCAAGTCATACCCACGGAAACGGTAATCACAAACTCATTCCCCGATCGAGGTTCAAGCAATCTGATGTCGATGCGCCATGGAACACTTCATCAATCAACTGACTCTTATGGTTAAACAAAACTTAACCCTTACTCCACATAGTAACAGCCTTCACACCAACAACTAAATCGAATCGCATCCAATTTACAAAATCATGCTATTGTCGAGATGGAAAGGTTATGGTGCAACCAGCCAAGGAAGGTAGTATGAACAAGGAAGAGGTGGAGTTGGTGGGGGTATGTGGCTAATCGTAATCGTGGAAGGAATGCAACTCAAGGACGAAAGCAAAGCAAATCAAGTGTTACAACCGTGGTGGTGATGGACACATTGTAAGGAACTACACATCTCCAAAACGCCCACGTAATGCGTAATACTTCGAGACAAGATGTTGCTTGTGCAAGCTCAGGACAATGGAGCAGCTATGGATGAAGAGGAGTTGTTGTTTCTGTCGGGAATGCTAAGACCTATGATGCGATGTAGATGGGCACCAATTCAGAAATAGGTCAAAATCATCAAAATGCCTTTCAAGTAGCGATCGTGATGCATTTGACTCGATGTCGATGATGAACCCACGCCTGCATAATCTTCATGGCTAGAATCTCACATATGGTCTCCAAAGGTCTCTTCACCACAACAGGACAGTCAATCAAAAGATTTAATCATTTCGAGGTATTAAAACTATATGATGAAGTTGATGAGCAAAAGATACATAACGTAGTACAATCTCTTGAAACTTATGAATCAGATATTGATTATAAGGGTAATAGTGACACTATCCCATATGATCAATATGTGACACAAAGTGAAAGTGAGATTGTACCAAGTGATGTATCTTATGCAGTCAATGATGACTATGTTTTTGATGAATACACTGCGTGCCCTCGATGATTCTCAAGTATCTCGAATCTGAATGCCTATAAAAAAACAAGTTGCTATTTATGAACAACGTGCTAAGTTTGAGTTAACTAGCCGTGAGCAAGAAATGGATGACCAAATGCTGCATAATTATTAGAAAAAGTTATTTTAGAGAAGAAGTTTTAAAACAAGAGTTAAACTCCTTACAAGAAAAGCTTTCTAAAATCAGTAAGCAAAAGCAAGAACTCCAAGATAATGTTAAAGTGCTTAAACAAGAATTCAATGCTAAGGAATCAAAACTTTTGAATGATTTTTCTAATCTAAAACTTTGAAAAACAAGCTTGCAAATAAGTTGTAATGCATAAGGAACACCATTCAGATTGCTCACATGATCACTAAGCATAAAGTCTTAAGCTTATAAGCACAAGATTCCCTTGTAGAGGAACCAAATCCCGAATATTTCAAAAGAGCTAAAGCTTTCTATAAGATTGTATATGATGGCAATGAGATTCTTAAGCCTAGGAAAACACCATCATGTATTGGAAGCACGGAAGAGGATAGAAAATTAGATGATGCATCTAGGGAAAAAATGGATAAGAAGCTTAACGATCTTGCGTGTAAAAAGAATAACATAACGATCAAACCCCATGATTACACAAAGGAAAATTGGATCTCCCTGAACATGTTTAAGCCTCAAACTCAATTAACCCCAATGCATTTTTGGAAGAAAGATATGGATAAACAAAAAGTTAATGTACTTATTGAAACCAACACTCCCTTTAGAAAATGTTCTGCCTCAATGCATCGGTATCCTCCAAATACACCAATGCACTTAGTTCCTAGAACTATTGCCACTAATAGCATGACCTTAATCAAGATGTATGTTGTTTATCAACTATTCATTAATTTTGAGAAGACATGTAAGAAGAGAATCACACCTACATGTGGATAATCAAGGGGAAAGGGGTTATGAGCAAACTAAAGAATGTTATTTAACTGAGGTCATGCCCTTCTTTAAACAATTAAAAGGTCAATTTGAGAGTCTTCAAAAGGGGATTAACTCGGATATCAAAGAAATGGAAAAGGAATTTGATGCAATGATTGTTGAGGTAAATGATTATGAACGGAAACTCAAATATAATGAAATTGAAAGGAAGAACTTGCATATCTTAAATGAGAACTTAGTATTAAGTTGTGTGCCTCAAGATGTGTTTTATAATCGTTACTAAGTATTCTATTATCTGATCTCAATTTCATGAATTAAATGTTGCCTTGAAAGTTTCCCATGATCGTGTCATTGAGCTTGAAATCAAAAACTCGGAACTAAATGAGAAAATTGATCGATGATCACTTATAATTTGGTAAAACAGTTTTCTAAGCTAGAAGTTGAACACTTTAATTTACAACTAAAATATCAACATCTTAAAGAAAATGTCAAAATCTCAAACATCAAGACATCCTCAAATGTTCCAGAGTTTGATGCACTTTTTGAAATAAACAAATGTGATGAATGCATTCGTGCTCATTGTAACACCGTAAAGTTGAAAGCCCAAATTTCACAATTAAAGGGTGAAAAGAACAACGTGATCCGCTCCCAAATGCATCCCTTTTAGATTCTCAGTGTTCTCAAACGTTTTATCTTCAAAACTTGGTTAATGTTTTACAAAAGTAAAATGAGAGTTTTCTTAAAGAAAATGAAAAGGTTAAACGACACTTTAAAGAGTTATATGATTCAATGAAAGTCACTCGTGACAAGAACAACGAAAAAATAACTTCTTTACAAAAGGAAATTGAGAATCAGGAGTCGAAAAGGGAAAATGCCACTTGTCTTTAATGAGAATGTTGCATCAAAGTCATCTCGCAGACCGCAAATATATCATGGATCATAAATACATTCCTCCTCATCTTAGAAATAACTAACTTGTGTTTCATAACTATTTCGCTCACCTTAAGGATAGTCAAGAATGTCTCCGTGAGATTGTAGAAGAGGATTTCATAAATAAGCCACTTGATAGAGAGATTAGGTCCGCTTGCATTCGGCCAAACGATCTCAGGAGCTGTTAGAATGTTTAATAGAAACATGTCCTAAATCCTTAGGTGCAAAAGATAAAGTTGTGATGCCTTGTTCTATGCCTAGTGTCAATTATGCAACCCATTCTATGCCCAATATTAAGAAAGTGAACTCTAAAGTGCCTACAAGTAGTTCTGATCCATGCACGCCTAGTTCGTGAATGCAAAAGTAGCCCAACCAACTAATGTTCCCATAATTCCCTACGTGAGTAATCGGTGACATAAAAGCAAGCTGTCAAAGCCTCCGTGAAATACAAAGCAAGATAGGACCCGGCAAGCTAAGAATGTGATTGAAGAGAGTAGAAGACCACCCTAGGAACACTAAGTTTGAGTTGAATAAAATGAATCGTATTGATTCTAGTATTAGCTATAAGCTGCATCGTAATGTAATGATGACTGCTTGATTTATCTTGATCATGAATGTGGTGTGAATATATTGTTTAATGCTGTAAATGCCCGCTAAAAGTTGTTAATGTCAAAAATCAAGCTAAGAAGGCTAAAAGGCAAATGCGAAAGAAAGTTAGAAAACATTGGAAACCCACAGAAGAAAATTTAGTAATATTGGTTATCAATGGATACCTACCGCCTTAAGTTTAATCTTAATGAGTTTTGTCCTAAATTTGCTAAGTCAATGCCCATTAGAAAATGGATGCCTACTCGTAGAACTATTCCTTTAAGAAGTGAACATACTTTGAATAGGTCAAATACGGACACTAGCACTTATATCTATCCTCGATGATTCCATTGTTTCTACTTCCGATGTGGGTGTTCCAATCATCAGCATTAACCAAATGGAACCCATTCTTGCATGGGGATCCCACTATCTAGTTATCCATTCTGTTCTGCGGTTCAACTCGCAGATCGCTCAAATCGCTTACGTGGTACCGGACTCAGCCGCTTGGGAATTATGTGAAGTATGGATTATGCCGAACTTAATGCCGAATGTTTCTCACTGAAGAAGAGTGGATTCTGCACAAGACATAATCTCTAAGAGTAATAGTTATTAGTTTGTTTCTGTGGAAATGTTTATTCCGTGTTTAGTATATTTAGTTTGGATATACATGAGCTTTATTAGGAAGTGATTGTGTATATCTTATTTAGTTTAAAGTTTATACGTTTCTTGGGAAACGGTTTAGCGATTTTGTTTAGGGTTCCTTATCTATAAAAGGAACACATTAGAATGAATGAGACATCGATTGAAAATTTTAGTTTTAGTTAATATAAAGATCCATAGAGGATCACGAAGTTCTTAGTTATTTGTTACTTGTGTTTATATTCACGATAAATATAAGTAGTAGTGATTGTCTTTTATTGTGCTTGTGATTACATAGGCATATATAACGATCCACGAGCTCAAGATCTATCAAGGTCCTGTTATTTCAACAAGTGGTATCGAGCTCGTGAGAGTCTCTACGATACTAAGGACAAGTTTTTCTGAACACCAATACAACCATAACAAAATCATCATGCTCGGTTCGGATGTTGATACTAAAGTCACCAACAACCAAAACTCCACCCATCTGCAACAACTAAGTCTCTCTAATAGCAATGCTAAATTTCCTTACCTTAAAAGGGAGGAATATGATCTTTGGGCGATGAAGATGCAGAATTGGATCTCCAACATTGATTGGAATCTATGGGAGATTGTCTTGAAGGGAAACAGTTTGAAAAGAACCACCACGGATGCTACTGTAAGATGATGAATGTTCCTCCCAAATCTGCTGAAGAGTTGGCGGCAAGAGAGAAACCAAGGTCAGAACCATTCTTCTACAAGCTATTCCTGAGGATCACTTGAGTGATTTTCACTTCATGCAAGATGCTAAGGATATATGGTTAGCAATTAAGGCTAAGTTCGGTGGGAATGAGGAGTCTAGGAGACTGAAGAAGTCCATGCCGAGACAACAGTTTCGGACTTTCAAATCTCTGAAGAGGAAGGAATACACAAGGGTATGATAAGTTTCACAAGATTTTAAGTCAGTTGAATCAGCTGCAGGCAAAGCCGGATAATGATGACTCAGTAACTCTAAGTTTTGAGGTCATTACCTCCATCCCGGCTACATGTAAGCATAGCTTTAAAGCTAAAGGTGGTTTGGACATGATTACCTTTGATGAGTCATATCACAAACTTAAAGCTCTTGAACATGATGTAAGAAGCCCTTTTCGATCATCTTCTTCGCTAGTCACACCGCATTCGTTGGAGCATCTACTCCAAAGACAAGCTATGGTCCAAGCCCATATCCATCATCATCTTATGTCTGCTCCTCATCAAGCTCTCATCCTAGATCAAGTGGAATCATGGAAGAAGTTCTGGATCCTTCTTGTGAGTATGATCCTCAGCCAGATCTCGCCTATGAAGATTTTGATCAAGTGGACCACTTGAGATGGAAGAAATGAAGTGGCGGTGTGGCCATGCTTTCCATGGATATCAAGAATTTTGAGCGAAAAGATGGAAGAAGGTTTGGATTCAAAGGAAGAGATCCAGCAAGGTTTGACAAGAGGAAGGTTAAATGCTTCACATGCCAACAGATGGGTCACTTTTCTAGAGAATGCAAAGACAGGAAAGCTGGTGATGAGACAAGATACTCCTCTTATCGCCAAGCTGATCGTAAGGAGGCGGAACTTCAAAGGGTTCACCGCTTCTTGGTCACTCGGATAGCAATGTGACGACCGAAGCAACATGAGGAGGATGATAATGATGGCCCTGATAATGTTGGGTTAATTGCAAGTCAGACTTAGAGGATAGGCATGATCGATTGCCTTGATGGGCATCTCTCGGTACAAAATGCTTGTTTGGTTGTAGTGAGCATTATAATGCACTCAAAGAAGCTTATGATATTTTGGAACCTAAATATAATGAATGCTATGTGGAAGTTGAAGCTTATAAACAGGCTTTAGAAACACTAGAAAGACAAAAGGTTTGGTTTTAGAAGAATCAAATAGCTTATGATGAGAAAATAGGTGTTTTAGAAAGGGATCTCGAATGTGCTAAAATGAGTTAAAATGGTCCGAGAAATTAAGAGCGTATGTAGAGTCGAAAATCTAGAGCTTAAGGAGAAACTTAACAAGGAAATTGCTCTGCATAAAGAATGGATATTGAATGGAAATAAGTTAGCTGGTTTTATTTATAGTAGTCAAGCTTCTAATTCTACAATGGCTTTAGGTTTTAAGAAATATGTTGGCTTAGAAGCTAGGGATGACACACGTAAATCTACATCACAGTGCCTAGCTAATTTTGTAAAACAAGGTGACCTACATGTCGTCTCGTGGACCTATTAGAGGGGAGCACATGCCCATTGACCTTTCCATTAAAGTTGACTTTGATGGATCACACCATCTCTATGGCCAAAATTCAAAGGACTTGCCGGACCGATACTTCTTCTAATGACCTTGTCTCTTGTGTTAACAAGGACAAGTCCTCCAAGTAAGGGTTAACAGAGTGTGATTCAAATGACAAGTCTGACCTTCCCAAGTCTTTACCCCTCACTCCAAGACTACCAATAAGAGTGTCGAGTTGCCGCCAAGGAATCTACTTCCAAGACAGTTGCCTCTAAAGATTTACATTTTAATTCTTTGCATAATAGTACTGTTAAAAACAATTCTTTTCATGGTTTTGGTTTGAATACTTCTGCTTGTAATAACACATTGTTTGGTTTGAATAAATCTTCTAATCAAAAGAAATGTTTTGTGTGTGGAAGTAAAATTCATTTAATTAAGGATTGTGATTATCATGAGCAAAGGATGAGTAGGTGTGGTGATTCTAGGAAATCTAGGCCAATGTGGACCAATGTTAATGATATACCACCTTTTGTTCCACAAGCTACTAATTATAATAATTCTTTTCCTTGGAGAAGATCAATCAAAAAACCATATGTTCAACCAACCAGTGAATATTTTAAAAATGGTTTTTGGCCTAGATATGTTAACCCTATGACTGATGGGAGAGGGTATGGGACACTGCCAAGACCTCAGCAGTTGTTCTTGGAATAAACATAGACCTAAGTTTCAATGGAAACCCAAGAACAATAGTGGATCTTATACTTCTACATGGCATAACTCATATGATCCACAAGGCAGTTCAAGTCGCAATGACTTGAGCCTCAATAGTGTGCTAATTTTCGTATATTTTGTTGTTGTTGTAGGATCATCCCCTTAAGCATAAAGATGTTGGAATTGTTGATAGTGGTTGTTCCGAGTATGTCAGAAGAAACAGGATATGATGCATAACTTTGTACCCATTGAAGGAGGAGGCAATGTAACCTTTGGAGGAAGTGATGGACGAATTATCGGAAAAGGGACCATCAAAACACCTCACCGACTTTGAGAATGTTTATTATGTCAAGGAACTTCAACACTTCAATTTGTTTTCAGTCTCACAAATTTGTGACACTAAGAACAAAGTACTCTTCACTGAGGATGAATGTCTTGTGATGTCTAAAGACTTCAAACTCCTAGAAGAAACTTCAATTCTGCCAAGGTTCCTCGCAAATCACAATCTTTATACATTCAACTTATCGATGTCAAACCAGGTGACTTAACATGTTTGGTGGCTAAAGCATCCGTGGATGAGTCCACCAAATGGCACGTAAGGATGGCCCATGTCAACTTCAAGACTATTAATCAGCTCTCAAAACTGGGTCTTGTTCAAGGTCTTCCGTCTAAAGTTTTCACCAATGATCATAACTGTGTTGCATGCAACAAAGGAAAGCAACATAGAGCCTCCTACAAAGGTGTTCCTGTTACTGCAGTAAAGCATTATTTCGAACCTCTTCACTGCTTCATATGGATCTATTTGGTCCAACTCAAGTGAGAAGCATTGATCATAAATATTTTTGTCTAGTGATCACTGATGGTTATAGTAAATTTTGTTGGGTATTCTTTCTGAGGACCAAAGATGAAACATCTGTAGTGTTGAAAGATTTTGTTACCCTCATTGAAAATCGCTTGAACCAAAAGGTGAAAGGTATTAGGTGTGATAATGGGACAGAGTTCAAGAATGCTATACTTATAGAACTCTGCAGGTCAAAGGGAATCAAACGGGACTATAGCACTCCAAGAACCCCTCAACAAAATGGGGTGGCGTAAAGAAAAATAGAACCTTAATAGAGGCTGCAAGATAAATGCTGGCAGACTCTAAACTTCCAACCATGTTTTGGATCAAGCTGTTGGTACAGCTTGTTATGTACTCAATAGAGTGTCCATTACAAGACCACACCTTAAAACACCATATGAACTTCTTTTGGGAAAGTTCCTTATTCATTACCTTAAACCGCTTGGTCTGTCAAGTGACAATTCTGAATACAAGTGATCCGTTGGGCAAATTTGATGAGAAAGTTGATGATGGTTACATTGTGGGGTATTCTGCTCATAGTAAGGCATACTGTGGTTTACAATGTATCTGCTAAAAAGATTGAGGAGACATTGAATCTGAGGTATCTAGAAGACAAGCCTAATGTTCAAGGGACGTGGTCATGTTTGGTCATTTGACCTTGATTACTTGACTGATTACTTGGGTTATTCTAGACATATGGCTAACCAAAATGCAGATTCTCAAGCATCTCCAACTATCGGCGTGAACTTTGATGCTCATTCTCGACAAGGGTCCAAGATGATGAACAACCCATTATAGTGCCTTCCTTCTCTCCTAACAATTTTGTAGGTGACACTTCAAAAGATTATACTGATGTGGGTGAAGATGAATTCCATTATGCGTAGAGACCTTGCCGACCGAAGAAACAAGAGTATGCAGCAATTTAGAAGTCGAGAGGAATGTTGAAGATAGTACAAATGAAGCAATCGTAGAAATGTCACTGCTGAAAGTGATTCTCTGCTTCTCCTCACCTCTCCATTCTCACTGAAAGACATGTTGAATCTACTCCTATTTCTACTAGAGTGTCAACAGACCTTGGAGAACCTTATACAAGGTTTCCAAAACCTTCAGATCTTGGTCATCATCAAACTAAAGCAGAATCTTCAACACACCTTCCTATGATATGACTTTGAACCTCATGACTAATCTTGATTCTTCCATTGATGTCAACACCACTACTACTACAAGGATCAACAATGCTCATCCACAAACTAATATTATTGGTGATCCTTATGCACCTGTTAGAACAAGAGGTACTGTAGCACGTTCTAAATATGGTCAGGTGGCTTTTATCTCTTATGTCTCAAATCAGCAGAGAGACAATCACACGCACTATGAACATTGTTTGTTTGCTTGTTTTCTCTCACAAGTGGAACCAACCCAGTTGCTCGTGCCTGGAAGACTCAAGTTGGCTTGAAGCAATGCGAGGATGAGATGCAACAATTTCAAAATCAGCAGGTTTGGATTTTGGTACCACTACCTGATGGTAAGTATGCAATTGGGACTAAATGGATTCTGAAAAATAAGAGAGATGCACGAGGTGTTGTCATTAAAAATAAAGCCGGATTAGTTGGAGGGTTATCGACAAGAGGATGGGATAGATAATGATGAAGTGTTTGCACCAGTGGCAAGAGTTGAGGCCATAATTTATTTTCTTAGCTTATGCATCCTATATGGGTTTTATGGTCTATCGGATGGATGTTAAAGGAGCCTTCTTGTATGGTGAAATTGAAGAGGAAGTTTATGTCACTCAACCTAAAGGATTTGAAGATCCAGATCATCCTAATTATGTTTATAAGGTAGTCAAAGCTCTCTATGGACTACATCAGCACCCGTGAGCCGGTATGCTAGGCTCTTCATTTCTTCTGAAGCATGGTTATTAAGGGTGCAATTGATAAGACTCGTTTCCTTAAGAAGAATTCCACAGACATTATTCTTGTGCAAGTGTATGTGGATGACATTATTTTGGATCCACAAAGGAAGCTTGGTGCAGTGGAGTTTGAGGAGCGATGAAAGGTGAGTTTCGTGATGAGTGCCATGGGAGAGATGACTTTCGGGTCTACAAGTTCAGCCAGAACCCGATGGTATCTTTATCGGCCAGACAAATATGTGAGGGACATCTTGAAGAAGTTTGGTATGGAGGGTGTAAGGACTGCCACTACACCTTATGAAGCTCCAAAGACAAAGATCAACAATGACACTGATCCACTCGTGAATGTTCATCTGCATGCAGTCCATGATTGGTTCTTTGATGTATTTAATCTGACTTCAAGGCCCGATGTTACTTTTTGTCTGTGAGTGTTTGTTCTCGACATCAAGTTACTCCATTGACTTCCCATCTCAATGTTGTTAAGAAGATCTTTAAGTACCTCAAAGGCCAACCTCTTCTAGGTCTTTGGTACCCAAAAGAGTCTCCTTTTAAGTTGGAAGCTTATAGTGATAGTGACTATGCCGGTGCTAATCGGATAGGAGGTCCACAACTGGAGGTTGCCAATTCCTTAGAAAGAGATTGATTTCTTGGCAATGCAAGAAACAGACTATTGTGGCTACCTCATCTACTTGAGCAGATGTACGTTGTCGCTTTGCAAATTGTCTGTGGGATGTGTCTTTGGATTCAAAATCAGTTGTTGGATTATGGGTACAATTTCATGAACACAACAATTTTTATTGATAATCAAAGTACCATATGCATTGTTAAAAATCCAGTTTTCACAATGCACAAAACATATTGAAATTAGGCACCACTTTATAAGAGATGCATATGATAAAAATTTAATTAAAGTGGTCAAAATTCATACCGATGATAATGTGGCGGATTTGTTAACAAAGGCTTTTGATGGACCAAGGTTTCAACACCTTGTGGTCCATATCGGTATGCTTAACCCTTAACTGCAAAGTTTAAGGGGAGGCATAGGTCTCGAGGGAGGCATATGCCTCAGGGGAGGATTTGTGTATAACTTTGCATTTGCTATGTAATTTTGTATATTTGTTTGCTTTTATCTAACTCTAACCTGCTAATAATGTAATTTTAGTGTGTTTCTCTTTGTTGGTTTGTGTTTCTCTGTGTTTGTTTTGGTTTGCAGAGTGATTGTTCATGTGAGATATGGTTAAGAAAGCCAAAGCTTGTTTCTACCGAATTCAAAGTGTCAAGTGAGTCATTTGTTTCCTCTCAAGATGATGTACGAGATTAAATGGTTTATTCAAAAGAAGTACTGAAGCAAATTGATCATTCATTCATTCAAGAAACAGTTCTACCTTACGCCTTACATAGTACTAATAACATCAAAAGCATCTACATGATCTACGAATCCTAATCTATTACATATCATCCGCTCCAACATCTAACAGTTTTGGATATGCATGATCGCTTACATCTTTCACACTAAATGCTGGATATGCATTTGTCAAGTCTTGCATAACCACCCATTCATTCTATCTTGATGGCTGGAGATGCATGACAAGTACGACGAAGATGCTAAGGATCAAAATGGAGAGGATGGATTGATGAAAACGATGATGATGACAATGACCACATATGATGATGGAGAAAAACAATGTGTCCTTTGTGCTTCATCTATTTATTTCAACCAAAATGCAATCCATCTACTCTCTTTAAGTTCTTCTCTTATACGATATGTGATGATGCACCAAAACCCGATGAGAAAGACCGAGGACCACCTCTCTATCTTTTGGGAAGTGGTGATTTGGCGCATGGCCTTCGTTGGGTGAGGTGCTTGGGGTGGGAGTAAGATGTTCTCCCTTATAGGAGTCATCGTAATCATCGCAGATTCACTTGGACTCTCTACATTATCATCTTCCGATGAAGGAGAAAGGGTGATTTCTTTGGTTGTGGATATGGTTTTAGAAAGTAATGAAGCCATGGACTTGTATCTTCACTTGATAAGGATGATGATGATGATGAGGATGGTGTTGTGAGATCTATGATCTCGTGTTTGGTACTCATAGTTTATGGTGGCTAATTTTGGAGTATTGGTGGAATTAGGGTTTGGAATGATATTTGGGGTTTTTGATGTAGAGGTAAGTGTGCTTTGGGATTGTTTTATAGCCGGGTTCAAGTGGTAAGAGATTTAATGCGTGTGGTGAAACAAGAAAAGATATTTACCGAAGCTTCTTGAATACTTAACTGATTCTGCTGATTGGTATACTTCTGCAATGGTTTCGTTCTACCGGTGCAAGTAAATATGAGTGAAAGTAGAAGTTCACGTAAGCATTGGTCAACTTTGACCAAAATTGGGAAATTTCTATTTATTCTCTACCGGCATATATTCGCTCCATTTTAAGTGATTCACTTGTGTCTCTCATTCAAAACACTTCCATTTGTGCAAATCGTAACCCTAATTTTCAAAATCTCTCATGGCGCTTCAATTCAAACATGATCATAATAAGGTCGCTTTTCTCGGAACTGCTCGGGGAGATGAGTTGTATAGGCCGATGATTGCATTCTTACAAAGATCAAAGATTCAAGATGCTTTAACGCATTCTCCAAATGCTATATATGAATCCTTGGTTACTCAATTTTAAAGGCCGCTACAAAAAGAAGTGATACAGAGATTGTTGCAAGAATTGATGAATCAGAGTATGTAGTGACAGAAGAACTGATAAGAAGACAACTCCGTTTGAATGATGAGAATGGAGTCTATCATTTTGATTCTAAGGTGGTACTTGAAGGGCTTAGGGCGATTGGATATCAAGGAACTAGGACTGATATGTGGTTAAAAATCAGCTTGTGTCCGATGTGGAGGTTTTGGTTCATACGTTGCTTCAATGTGTAAGCAATAAGTCCGAGGATGGGATCGATTTCAACTCAATTGGGATGTGGTATTGTTTGTCTATCTAAGGGTTTGACTTATAATTTTTCTAAGTTTATTTTTGATAATATGGTTGAAAATATAACTAGGAAAAAGGTAAGTTTTTGATGTACCCTAGGTTTTTACAGATGATATTGAATATTTCTACACAAACCCAAGCTTTTCATCCCATAGGAGTTTTGACTTCTAAGTTATTTGCTTCGATGTGAACTAAATATGAGGGGACACATTTTCCTTTATTAGCTGCCATGTTGCCTCAAGAGAATGAGACTACTGATGAGGGTAATGTTATTATTTTACCTTCTCGTCAATACTACCGATGGTAATATTTCAGTTTATGTTGATGAGGGCCCTTCTGGTGTTGCTGATGCATCCATACCTTCACCTAGACCATGTCCTAGTGAATCACCTACACGTGTTAACTTTGATGAGGTTCAGTTAACTTTGATGAGGTTCAAAGTTAACATTGATGAGGTTCAGTTAACATTGATGAGGTTCGAGTTGATTTTGATAGATTGATATAATCGAGTCCTATTAGAAATCCATTTGTGAAGGATGTTCTAATGTTGATCAGTTAATGTTACTTCAATGGTCAAATGAAGTTCCAATTACAACCGAGCAATCACCGATGAAAATGAGGATCCGTTACACTTAACAAATTATATGCTCGATGAACAAGTATGCAGTGTGACTGATCTTAAGAAAGAACTTGCAGAGACCAAGTCTATTCTTGGTAACAAGATAGTGGAATTGGAGACTAAAATTGAGCACTTGAGGAATTACTGTGTCAAAAGGGTAAAAAGAGAAGTTTGGTTTCTTCTGAAGAGGAGGACGAAGAGAATCTTCATGCATCCCTTGGAATTTTGGTGATGCAAAATTACAATCTGATGTTTCTCTCCTATTGCTGAATCTTCAAGGAGCAAGGTGCCTATTATATTTGCTAGAAAAAGACAAAGACAATATTTGAATAAGGTATCTGCTAAAACTTCAAAGGAGCCAAATGTTGTTGATGCATCTGCTGATGTTCTAGTTGAGGAGGTCGCTTCTGATCATGGTCAAACCTCATCTATACAAGAACAACCAAATGTTTCACCTTCAGCAGATGATGATGAAGTTTTTATAGCCGGGAGAATGCAAGTTAAATTCTTCTTCCTAAGTTTTCTACCCCGTGGAGAAATTGTCTCAACCTGATTCTTCCTGATGTTGGTTTGATTGTTTCTTCCAAGCTCAAATTGTTCTATCGAGACATCTTCCTACAAGGACATGAAGATGTGATTGATGATATGATTAAGTCGTAGGTGGTAATCAAGAAGAAAATCAAGCTCGCTCGTATGTTTGCCGATTATGAGAATATGCGTAAGAGTCGTTGTTGCTAAATTTCTTCAAGATCGCTTTGATTCTGATTTGTCTCCCAAAGAAAATTAGAGCTTGATACATTACTTCCTAAGATCACGGATGATCAATGGGATGCTTATACTACTCAAGGTGCATCTGATCCAAATCTTGCCAAACTTATATTAGGAGCATCTTTTGATAATGACAATTTTGTGGATCAAATGGTGGCTCTTGGTAATCAAAGGAAGCAAGAAGCGTCTGAAAGAGGAGAGCTTTGATTGTTCAAAGACATAAAGTCAAAAAGAGAAAACCAATGACTGCTACTCGTAAGAGGAATCATATGAGGCAGTTGGAAGAATTCTACTCTTTATAATTCCGTAGGTCAATGAAGCAAATCTGTGCTTTGTCCGATGATGCTTTGATTAGACAAAATATGATTATGAAGTTTTCTCTTCCGTTCTACTTCTTCTTCTCAATTGAAAGCATTGCTTCAATGTTCGATGTTCCTCAAAGCTAAGAGCATACAAAACAGCTTGAGATTGTTGGAAAATTTTTGAAACAACTTCAAGCTAATCCTTCTTCTGATGTGGTTGTTTCACTAATCTTCTTTGGTTTCTTCCGAACTGTTCAAAGGTGAATTTGGGTAACTTATTGGGAGGATGATGCCCTAAAGATTGATACTGCATCCAAAATGGTAGGAGGCGTAAAAGTTTGGTGAAAGGAAACATAGTTCTTTAACGAGTTCTCACGACCGCTAGGAAACATTCTTCAAAGACTCCTTTATTTAGATCTCGCAGGTGATGAATCTACCTTTATTAAAGTTGGACTCATGAAGTTTTTCCTGAAGGAACTCATGTGGTATTGATCAATTGGAAAGTCGAAGCTTAACACTATTTATCGATCGGATGATACCGCTATCTGAGTTCAATTTCTGAAGGACATTCTTCATTTGGTGATTAGACATGATTTGAAAATGCTGTATGAACATGTCATTCAAGATATAATTTTCATCCACCAAAGTGAGTTCGTTTATATTTGTTGGGTGATCTCGTGTTTTGTTTGATTCTCTATCTTCGTATGAAAAGTATTCTATCTTGGAAGAATTCACATATGTGGGAGATTGAGAGTTGGAGATTTTATTTCTTGCCTTGTGTTCATGTGGTTCGCACCACATGTGGAATGATTTTGCATGCTATCGGATAAGCCTATCCTTTATCGGTTACTTTTATGGAACCGCTTCTGAGACGTAAGTTGGAAGTGTCTCCTTATCCAAGCGCAATGATGAACTTCATGCTTCACAATGTGTTGGTTTGATTAAAAATCAGATTTTTTCACATAAAGGTTCATCTTGATTTTATTATTTTGTTTATTTTTTAATTTTTTGTTTCTTTTTTTTTTAGTTAAAAAAAAAAAAAAAAAATTGGGTTTCTAACTTTTATTGCGTGTTTGTTGTATACTTTTGATGGTTCTTGACTTACCAGATATACCTTGTGTATGTCAAAGAGTTAGCTAGTCCAAAGGGTACAACTTTGGTAAAGACATATCAAATCGTTGATATCTGTAATGATTTGCTAAAATCATGGTATAAACCACCCATGCTTAATTGTTTGAGTGTTGTATGGTTTTCAATTCACCATGGCTTATTCCGTTTTGGAATCCAAGAATTGACTAGCCCACATGTATATGGCTTGTGGTAAAGCGCAAAGTGGCATTCCATATTTGGTTATCAATTCACCAATTCTAAGAATTGACTAGTCCTGAGCAAACGGCTACGGTAAAGACATTTCAAACCGTTTATATGGTTGTCTTTGCCAATAAATCGAGATGGTTATTAGTGTACCATAGTTTCTTAACTTAAACATATGGCTACCCAAAGAGTGATGGCTATTGGTAAAGAGACATCAAATCCATTATTTTCAATGATTCACCTCTCACAGAGTTAACACACCTGGATGTGATGAGAATAGTATGAAACTAATTTCTTTTGATGTACCTATTGTCATTTGTTGCTGCAAAGATATGGAGTTTCGAAGTTTCTTCATCATTGAGATGTTCTTATTTGGATTCTTTGTTGTTGCCGTTGCATACACAATCCTGAGCTGCTTTTGTTTATAGATCTATCAAGAAACCGAACTTAACCAAGTCAAATTCCAGCTTTAGGGAGGATTGTTGGGAATTATGTGAAGTATGGATTGCGCCAACTTAATGCCGAAGTGTTTCTCACTGAAGAAGAGTGGATTCTGCCACACATAACCAACAAGAGTAATAGTTATTAGTTTGTTTCTCAAAATGTTTATCTCGTGTTTAGTATATTTTGTTTGGATATACATGAGCTTTATTAGGAAGTGATTGTGTATATCTTATTTAGTTTAAGTTTATACGTTTCTTGGGAAACGGTTTAGCGATTTTGTTTAGGGTTCCTTATCTCTAAAAGGAACACATTAGAATGAATAAGACATCGATTGAAAAATTTAGTTTTAGTTAATATAAAGATCCATAGAGGATCACGAAGTTCTTAGTTATTTGTTACTTGTGTTTATATTCCACTGATAAATATAAGTAGTAGAGATTGTCTTTTATTGTGCTTGTGATTACATAGGCATATATAACGATCCACGAGCTCAAGATCTATCAATGTCTGTTTATTTCAAACATTGTGCCGTTCCAAGCATATGACCGAGATCGCCGCAGCCTCACGAACTTCGCGGAGTAAATTCATCGACTATTAGATTCGGGAACCACCATTTGGAGCAATTATGGGTTATGGAGACTATGTTGGCAAAAGTGTAATCTCCTGTGGTTTATTATGTTGAAGGTCTTGGGTCATAACTTGTTTTTGTTGGTTAATTCGTGGATTCCGATCTAGAAGTCGTTTTAGAAAACATACTTGTTTTGTTAGAGAACCCGATGGTGTGAATGTTAAGAGGAACTCATGGTACAAATCTATACACCATCTCTATCGAAGACATGATGAAGTCTTCTCCAATCTCCTTTGTGTCAAAGGCTTCAAAAACAAAATCAGGTTATGGCGACGTCGCCTCAATCACTTGAACTTTGCAACCATTAATAATCTTTCCATAAATGATCTTGTAAGAGGCTTACCAGCAAAAAGTATGAAAAGATCATCTTTGTTCAAATATTAATTGGGAAAAAGCAAGAAATATGCCCACAAACCCAAACCCACAAACTCAAAAGAATGAAGTTCTCGCATACCCTTCATATGGACTTGTATGGCCAATGAGAGTGCAAACGATTAATGGGAAGAAATATATTTTAGTCATTATTGATGACTACCTCGATTTACTTTGTAAAGTTTTTAACGACAAAGGATGAAACTCCGATGTCATAATCAAAATAATCAAGCAAAATTCTCGTGCTCGACTTAACAATACGGGTTAGAATTGTTCGAACAGCACAATGGCAATGAGTTCGTTAACAAAGACTTAAGTCAATTTTATGAAAGTGTTGGAATCACCATCAAAGAAGTGTTCCACCTAACTCCTCAAATGGTAACGTGTAGTTGAAAGACTAAATCTAACCCCGGAAGCCGCAAGAACAATGCTAATTTATTCAAAGGTTCCAATGTTTCTCTAGGTCAGCCATTGCCACGCTTGCCACACCCAAAAATCGCCTCATACACATCTCATGGAAAAACTCCATATGAACTTGTCCATAAAACAAAAACCTGCAGGGTCTTTTCCTACCTTCGTAGGGTGCCAGCTATCCAAACGAATGACTAAGATTTAGGTAAATTAAGAGCTAAGGCGACATATTGGAGTTTTTGTAGGTTATTCATCAAACAAGAAGGGTTACCGACCTAAAACAAAAGAACTCAGATATCATGGAAACTATTTTACGCCACGTCGATGAGTCGCCCCGAAAATGGCTCCAGGACAATCCAGCCGGACCTAAGATTCAACCTTCATCAAGTAGTCCTATCGGGCCTACTCTTGTTTCAAATCCCTCAAAGAACTCCTTATGTACCTCATCCGAAGATGATTTTGAAGAAAATTGTTTGATCCAATGTTTGATGAACACTATGAGCCAAGTGCTAATGATCTATCAATTCCATCAACGAGGTCGCCTTATCCTCTCCGCCAACGGTTAACCCTTCAGCCATGTCATTAAGTCAAGAAGCCTACATCGCTGATCACCGTCTCATCAACAAATCATTAATCATCGAGTGTACATCATGGAAGTGTGTCTGGCACCTATGATGGAGATAATCCCTTTGCTACTCCTGAAGATGCCCCTTTGAAAACATATTTTCTCCTAATCATCGAACCATCTTCATCGAGAAATCGATCTTACTTCAACCTCAACAACAACCAACATCTAACACCTTAGAAAATGGACACATGATCATCCATTGACAACATCATTGAAATCCTCTCATCCAAAAGATCCACTGTAAAACAACTTGCAATGATGCCTTATGGTGCTTCTTCAATTGCATTATCCAAGATCTAACCAAAAGACGCTAAAACGCTTAACGAATGAAGATACCGTTCAATGCCATGCAAGAAGAAATTCATGAGTTTGATCGACTAGATGTATGGGAATTAGTACCGCTTCCTCGAATGTGCTATGATCATTGCTCTAAAGTGGATCTTCAAAGTAAAACTTGATGAGCATGGTGATGTATTAAAGAACAAGGCTCGATTGGTTGCAAAAGGATATCATCAAGAGGAGGGTATTGACTTTGAAGAATCATTTGCTCCAGCTTGCTCGTAGACGAGGCAATCGTAATCTTCTTGGCTAATGTCAAGTAAACATGGTAGTCTATCGATGGATGTAAAGACGGCTTTCTTAACGGAGATCTTAAAGAAGTTGATACGCCACCAACCCTGGTTGTTTTGTGAATCCGTGAGCATCCTACTCATGTCTATCACTTGAAAAGGCTCTGACGGTTTGAAGCAAGCTCAAAGGGCATGGTACGATACGCTATCAAAGTTTCTTCTATCTAATGGATTTAGCAGTGAGCAATTTGATCCGACATTGTTCACCAAAAGTCGAAAACACTTAATTCGCGTTCAAATCTATGTTGATGATATTATTTTTGCCTCGACTGACCCCAATGAATGTGACTGTTTCTCAAATGAAATGGGTTCCAAATTTCAAATGTCAATGATGGGACAAATGTCATTTTTTCTTGGGATTACAAATTTCACAAAGTCCCGGAGGCATTTTTATAAATCAATTTAATATGCAAATGAGATTTTAAAGAAATTTGGATTTGATTCTTGAATCGTTGACACCCCATGATAGAGCCGTATCAGTGTGGATGAGGACTACTAAGGATCATGGTAGACCAAACAAATATCGTAGTATGATTGGATCCCCGATGTACCTCACGTACCAGTAGGACTGCATATCTCCGTTCACTGCTTGCATGTGCTGATATTAGCCAGCCAACGAGCACCTTTTGAAGCGTTAACCGTCTTAAGTATCTCCAAGGAACCATCAATATGGGGATCTGGTACAACAGTGGTACCCGCGGACAATTCATGCGGAGGGGTTACTAAATGTTCGCATGCAGGTATACCGCATCACGGTGATGTCAAGATACACG
>OU343219.1:11053245-11126689 GCA_910596185.1 Chrysanthemum makinoi
AACAAATTAAGATTATGAGTGGGATTCATATAAACTTACTATCGTTTTGGTAGCAACGCTCTCATATACGCATAAATATATTAATAGCTTCACAAATCTCTAACGAATTGCAACCGCCAAAGTTTACCTTTAATAGTATGTACATAGGACTAACATAAAATAGGTTTCAAATATGTAATACAACTTCAACTTATGTTGGCTTATCCCAAAACAAAACACAACCGAAGGTCGATTCAAAGTTCTCGATGGTCTTAATTCAAGAAACAGAACTCGAAGCACGGAAAGGTACACCGGAAGTAAAAGAGACCAAATGTCATACTCACATGTATGGTTCTCACAAGGGTGTTAGAGTGATCGTATAATTTCTTCGCCGATTATGAGGTTGTTAGGATGAAATGTATAACCAAAGATTCAAGCATGAATTCTTCATAAATCTGTAATATCTCTCTAAACGTCGTCAAGAAGTAATGTGCTGCATAAGTCCTTGGCATATATATCGGAAGATAGAAATATAAGAGGTGAAAACCATATTACTTCAGGCGATGTGACGCTTTTGGTGTTTACTTGGTTCTCCATATCTTGGTATGTATAACTATGTCGGGTAATTTTCGCTATCCGAAATTCCATCATCTTGTCAGAACAATGGTGTGATGGAGCAAAAATGAGAAAGAGAAAGTATAGTAGCCGGGCTGCCCTCCAGATAATCGCATCGGGTCACAAGATGAACCGGGAGTTTAGAACTTAGGAAGGTTAAAATTCGAATAGACGAATGAGGTGGTCATTCTTGTATAAAGTGGTTTAGAAGACCAAATTGTTAAGCAGTCGGAAGCGCAGACGTAAGACGAGATGGAAGCACAAAGACCAATGATACAGTAAAAATCACTCAAGCATGGTAACACTGGAGAAACGATGATCTTTGGTGACAATCGCTCAAATATGGTGATGAAGCATCGAGAGGGCGAAGTTTAGCATATACCGTGACACCAAGATTATACGCCGGAGGAGAAGCGCGCGAACGGGCATCAAAGTAACGCGGACGGCAGGTAGCTGCAGCGTTTGGTTTCATAATTTATAGAGTCAGGTAAACCTTGACCAAATGTGATACCGCTAATCTTTTAGATTAAGCGGCTTCGTACAATACCATAATAGCGTGATGACTTTGAGCCAAGCCATGAAAATGCATCCGGTATGAGTTGTTTATCCATATGGTGGGCTTCCTCGACGCCACGTAATCGGCCCGCTCATGCATACCGAAGGGTCTTCTTCAACAAACGATATCTGCTTAATAATTTGCGATATCCAAAGATAATTATACCCAACGACTCATTGCATGGACGGAATATTAATTAATCGTATGGGCAAAAGGAAATTAGCCGACCCAAGAATAGAAAAAGGTGCCTCTAGGTTTGTATCATCTACTTGGTCATAGTCTTATAAAATCTTACTGTAAGTGGTCATTAAATCGAGTGCAAGCATAAAAGGCTAATAATAAAACGTAAGAATGGTCCATCGGAGCTCAAAGGTCATGTTTATAGATTCGTATAGTAGTAAAATTTACAAAGGTTGAAATAAAGAAAAGATGGATCGGATAATACCGTGAAACAAAGTAAGTATTGTAATATCTTGGGGCTCAATGGTAAGATCTCTCAGAAATGAAGCTTGGTAGGTAAACAAGAGACTAGGGAAGCGAAAGTCATATCCGGCACTCGAGTCGGGTTTTGATGACTTGAGCTTGGAGGTGATAGCTAGACGTATAAGGAATGTGTATGTTGATCAGGGAGTTTAGGCATCGAATTTATATTGCTCTTCTTTATATATTTTACCGGTCATTAAGTGTTCAAAATCTCGCTCGACGCCGCCAGTCATCTGCTCCTGCAATCTAAGCACATGCCAATTCTGCTCATAATATCTTTACCTGCCAATTATCAATTTACTGGTGCAATTTACATTTCAATCATGATTTATTTAATTGTACACATGAGATGATATTCATTCAATTTATATTTCTTTGAAAATTTACTAAAAAAGATGTAAGAGGTAGACCCTTTTACTTTGTGGCCTTTTATTATTTTTATATATATACATATGGGTATAACATCACCTATCAATACACGTTAAAGTGTTTTATATATATTTTTTCATCTTGATATAATGATGTTTCTACCGACGTATTCGAAAGTTATTAACTTGAAAATTACGATGCATAACAACATGCATCCTCTAATGCTAATATCTAGGTTCTTCTTTATATAAGTATAATTAACTCAGGGATATATGCACTTTATAAACCTTTTGTACATGACACAAGTGCAAATTATTTGTTAATGGGCCCTAAGCCAAAGCATTCACTAAATCATTATATGCCTCCTATGAATTAATTATGTGTGCATAAAGTATGTACTGATTTTGAACATGATGGAGAAGGTTCTAATTTAACATTTGTAAAAGTTATCAAACACTAACAATGATGGAGAGCTTATCTACTCTTTCTATTCAAGTATATTTAAATATACTTTGGGTATGATATATTAACAATGTGGGGATATTGCTCATAAATTCTCAATACATAAATTCTAACTCTTTATTCTAAGCAAGTAAGTATCATGTAATATTAGAGATGACAAAGCAGATGTTTAATCAATTCACATACTCATTTAGAGGACCGATGGGTAAAAGAGTTTTCAAAGAAAATAAACACTTTGCATTTTTATGTTTTTTATGGTTTTCATTTTTATTTTTATTTTTTATAACCACTTGCATCCACATTAGCAAGATAAGAATGCCAACTTGCATTAAATGACGGAAAGCATGGCAAGATGATATTATCATGGGTTTCAACATATCATGGGTTTCAACTTTCAACATATGACCTTATGATTTTATCATGGGTTTCAACATCATGACAATGGTGGAGAAGAACAAAGGAATCGAAACTTACCGCAATTGCATGGCGCATGGAAGATCAATCAATTTGTACCGTATAACTTTTAACCCATGTAATCATTCGAAAAGTACAGTCCGGATCTTAGCCTACAAACCCATACCATTAATTTCGCTTTCACCCAAAGATGAAACCCGTTATCAACATTCGACCGAGGCAACCTTCTGATGATACAACATATCCAACAAGACCAGATTTTCGATCGGTTTGACCAAGCGATATACCGACGGTCCCTAGTCTGATCGCCATTCATCTTCGGACGCTTTATACCAAACGCCCATACCGAGGTTTAAAACCAACATCGATAAGCCGGATCGAGAATACGACCCGCCATTCTTAACTCTTGGTAGAGTGAATAACGGGTCCCACGGATGGCGCCAATGTCAAGCATTTTTCTCGGTTTGGGGTCTTGACGGGCCTCGTCCCACTCATCCATGTCCCGAAGCTTTGAAGTATGCCGCAAACAGAGAGAGAACCCATTAGAAGGCCCCGTAAAACCCAGAACCACCCTCCCACTCAAGTCAAGACCTCAGGTAGAGGATTTATGTATATGCATGTTATGTATGCATTTGTGTAGTATGATGTACTGTGATATGTTGTATTTGTGAGATGTAGAGATATATTGTTATATGTTAGATGTCATCGAGATGTGTATGATATGGTGTTATATCTTACTTGCTATGTGAAGAGAGTGGCATATATATATAGACATAGATAGTGACATATTTAGGAGGGATATATTTAGGCGGGAAATAGTTTAGGCTGAAATGTTTAGGCGGAACATTTAGGCGGAAATAGTTTAGCGCGGAAATATCCAGGCCATATACGCGACAATTTGTTTTATGGGTTCTGGGGTACCAACTATGGTATTTAATTGAGATAAAAACTAAACCGAAAGAAGATTTGTTTATTGAATGTGCAAATGATAATAAAATAATTAGAGAAGGAGCTTAGGGTATGAAAGACCTAAGTTATGATGACTCGAAACCATGAAGATTAACAAGATTGGCGGGATAAGAATGTGTTTATTTTATTGATTGATTACTTACAAAGGAGAGGTTACATATATAGGTACAATACATGACTATTTTGGGTAAACATCAATCACCCACTAATCAAGCTAATTACAATGAATATACAACCAATTGATTTGTAATTATCCACTAATGTACACACTTGAAACTTATCCATTTAATACACTCCACTACCCCTTTAGAACCACAAATGGATAAAACTTGTGGTTTCATTGTATTCCTCAAGAACCGCTCTAGAATTCCATTCCAAAGCAGTAATTTGGGGGTGTGACATTTCCTTACAAACCGCATTGTAATGTAATCTCAATTAACCATCCCGCCAACCAAACATGATTGCAATGTATTTCGATTACAATTACGACATATTATGACAATTCCACGAACCAAACACCCCTAAGTACATAAAACTAATCAACAAAAATAAAGTAGTCTCATCTTTCATGACTCATTAAATTTGGTAATTGGTGTGTGTCATAGAAGGCTTCATCCAATGTATGCTTTCTTCATCCCAAATGCAAGCAAATATATAAACGCAAGTAGCATTAACATGACATTTACCTTTATCTCGCCAAATATTTTCGATATTGATTTGTCATCAAATATATTGAGAATATTGAGGACAAACCATTATACTCAATAATATACCACAAACCACTAGATAGTCAACACAAAACCTAATGACTACATTTCCTTTTAGATCGTGATGAAACACTACAAATTACCAAAGTTAGGCTTCATCACCAGTCGCCTATCTTTCACCCCATATCCAAACACTCTATAATACCACGACATGTTTTTTAGTTGACATTTAACAAACAGTCACATTAAAGAGGCAACCTTTTGCTATGGCCTTTAAATAGACATTCTAACTCAGATATCTCTCACACTTTAATCAATGCTTTAGAGTTCTTGATTGTGAGTCTTAAGTGTTTGAGTCCAATATTCTCACAAATATGTTTTTATCAACATTTCAATAAAGTTGCTCTTTTCTTGAAACAATCTTTGATTTCTCACTCAAAATGTGTAACACACAAGTGGTCTAATGTCACTCTTGCGAAGGCTCCATATATGATTACTCTAATGCATAGAGATAATTTGTTGAATTAAAGGGACTCAACACCCCACTATGAGCTCATCCTTTTTTCCCACTATATTCGAATCTGTTTACCTTTGATTGCAAGTCGGATCGGATCAAGAAACCGGGTACTTAATCACCTTAGTAAAATCGACCAAGAACCTTAATTTGGGTTTATGTTGAACGATCAATAAGAACCACAAGAATCAAAAGGTGATTCCTCTATTTTCTACACACATGTTCTATTAGCGATTCAATTATAATGCTAGTTCTTGAGCACGAAAACAAACTAATTACTTGTATTCAAGAACAATCAAAACTCTTGCTTTGAGAGAGGGTGTTTGATCGATCTAAGAAGAAGAAAGAGGAGAAGAAAATTAGTTTGCTTTGAGTTTCAAGTTACAAAAAATATATAGGTTCTTTTTAGTTAGAGTGTAGAGGTAATTTTTTTAAAAAGAAAAAAAAAAGAAGCTAATTTGTAGCACATTTATCCTTCTTATTTTTTGAAATAGCATTTATGACCCATTGAAAAGTTAAATGGACACTACGAGGCACATATTTTCTCTCAATTGGAGATCATTACAATTGTTTTTTTTTTTAACTTATGGATTTAATATATTTAATTTTTTACATATAAATGAGATTTAAAGAATTTATTTCGTAATTTTGGGTCTTTTTAAACGATTTGTATAATATGAGCCCGTTTGGCCGATTGTTTAGCTTCGCGTTCCGTTTGGGACCGTGGTCTGCCCTCGCTTGCCCTACCGCTTTATCACCAGATAGTGCAAAGCCAATTCACCTCTTTAGAAGGGTGTTCAGCCGATCATAGAGGAAGGGGTTCGAACCTTTTCCTCTATTTTACACTTAACTCCTTGTATTTATCGCCTAACGGTCAGTAAATACCGTTAAGTGTTTAAATCTAAGTGGTTTTTTCTGAAATAATTAATATAATACATTATATATATTAAATATATAAATTGAATCTTAAACGTAACGCGTATGCATCCATATAGGCTCGAGTACTTTCGGACATATCCGTTTATTAAACACGTTCATAATCCAACAACTCCCACTTGCACATATTTCAATGAAACGTAATAGCATAGGTAAGCGTCGAGCAACACGCCAATGCTCCCAGAAATACTTGAATGTGGTTTCATAAAGTCACAATCAAATGATTTTGTTAATACAAATAAGCCGTAAAAACGTTTATTTATATTTTACGATCTTCTAATGTTTTGTCGATAACAAACGTAAAATCATTTTAACAAAACAAATAAAATACGTAAATGGTTTGAACTAATAGTTTCTAACATATTCACATAAACCACTAAAACAAGTATAAGTGATTTTATGATTTAATATTACATATGTAAAACAACTAGTGTTTACATATTTGGGTAAAATATACACATAACTAGTATGTAGTATATTAGGTAATATAAATGGGTAGAAACTTAAGTATCACAACCCATTGACCAAATACATTGAATATAGTTGGGTACAACCCAAAGCCCATGACCCATGGAGCTTGACCCATAACCCATTGCATGATATCATGCTTATATCATATATGGATAATATCCATAACCCATGGTATTGACCCATACCCATGTGACTAGGTGCATTGCACTCAAGAGATATATTGTATCTAGCTAAAGACCCATGGATCAACCCATGACCCATGACCCATAACCAAAATTCCCATGGGTAAAGAGAGGCCCCACGGATCCCTAGCTTTACGCTAGACGGATCCCTTGTGGGAGGGATCCGTGGGATCCGGGGAACAGTAGAATTTTTCCTCTATAAATAGTGAGCCATTTCTTCATTGTTTCTCACCCCTTTCTAACATACTTTCCCCTTGAGTTAAAAACTCTCTAACCTCATATCCAAGAGATCTATGTTTATAGTTTTGTTTTTGTGTGAACTTCTAGGTTCCTCTTAAAGGCGAGATCACCACCTTTGAAGTCGAGCAAGATCAAGTCCATGAGTTGCCATGCTTCCTCATCATCAAGGCTACTGAAGTCTTCTTGTTGATGATTGTTTTTCTTTTCCTAAGAATTGTTGAAGACATTTGTGAAAGGTGTCTCAAGTGTCAAGACGAAGATATTAGTGAAGGGTATCTATCGTCCATATCATAAGCACTTGTGGTGGGTGCTTAGAAGTCAAGACTAGAAGCATTAGTGAAGGGTGCTTAGAAGTCAAGACACAAGCCATTAGTGAAGGGTGTCTTGAAGATCTAGTTAAAGGCATTAGCGAAAGGTGCCTTAGATGTACATTCGATATGGTGTGTTTTGATGTACAAGATAGATTAGTACTAGATCCAAGGATATTGATATCCTTGATGATGTTGTAAAAGGAGTTGATCTCCTTTGGGATTAGTCGTTGGTGTAGTGTTGGGTAGTAGTTCCTCCATTGCAATGGAACTAGGTGCTTAGCCTAGTACTTAATAAAGGGTAGGCGACGTTGTGTAGGTGTGGTTCACCTTGGTGTGAAAGAACTAGGTACTTAGCCTAACTAGGTACTTAGCCTAGCTATTTTGATAAAGGGTAGGCGACGTTGTGTAGGTGTGGTTCACCTTGGTGTAAAAGAACTAGGTACTTAGCCTAGTACCTGATAAAGGGTAGGCGACGTTGTGTAGGTGTGGTTCACCTTGGAGTGAAAGAACCCGGTTGTTAGCCTAGCACCGAAAAGGGTAGCGCGTTGTCAAGGCTTCTCCGCCATAAGGAGTTGGTGTAGTGATTACGAACTCTCGAGTAGGTGACTCTGGGAGTGGAGTAGGGCAAGGAAGGTGTCCTTGTAGCCGACCACTATAAATACTCGCGTTGTGGTTTTGTGCTTCTTACTCTTATCTTTTCATTACATACTTATATATGTTTGTTTATCAATATCCAACACACACATCCAAATAGATTGACATAAGTCGATCTAAATATTAAAAAGGAAGTTTTTAATTGGCATCAGAGCTTCGTTACCAAGTTTCTTGAAGTATATTGTACTTTAAAACTTGATACGATCCATGGTTAATTGAAAACTACAAAGAAGCTTTTCATAAAAAACCAACACCATGTATTTTAAAACCTTTTATTTGGATGTTGATTAAGATGACAACATTTCTTTTGTTATTTATTTTTCATTTAACTGCACTAATCCTGTTTGTCATATTGATTAGTCAAAGCTCATATCTACCAAGCCATAGGAATCGCTTGGCAACAAGAATACCTTCTCTAAGAAGGTATATTATGCACAAAGGAGCTGGAATTGTCTTCTGACATTTGTTGTGTCATTTGTAAAGACATTCCTAATTGCATTAGAGGTATGACTTTTCACTTATCTCTAAATGACATTAGCTTGATAAATAAGTATGCTTACCAAGGTAGTTATTTGATTATTTTTTTACATGCTTTACATGTAGCTTCATTAGGATGCTTTGTCTCACATATGTATCACTCTTTTGTCTAAAAGTCATGGTTCATAAAACTTGTGTTTTGTTTCACTTAATCCAAATATCATATCTTTCTATTAATAAAACAAAACACAAATATTAAAAATTCCTCTTTTCCCATAAATACTCCCACCGTCATCCACTCCATCAAATCCCCACTTTTTCAAATCTTCCAATTTCAAAAAAATTTCCTCTCATTCAAAACTTCATCTTCCTCTCCATTTCATCTCAACCGAAACCAAGAAGAATCTTCTTCAACATGGTTTACATCGCCCTAACACTCATCGCACTTGTGTTCCCTATGATGAAGTTCACATACGGAGACATATACTTTGTGTTGTTAATCTACATTGGGGTTATATACCCAATTCTTTGTATCATCCTTAGCATTGAAATAAAATATTACTAATAATCTAGTTTATCTAGGTTATTATCATAATGTGTTTATCATTTCTTTTTATTTTCTAGTAATACATTAAAAGTCATGTATGCATGCTAAAAGAAAAATGTAGGCTAAAACACTTATCTTGGTATAAAACTATGAGATCTAAAAACCTATGTTTTTCATCATAAAATCTGTTTCTGTAACTACAGATCCACGGATCCTGGCAAATGTACTAGCCGGATCCCTTTTAGAAAGGAACCGTGGGAACCGTCCTACTGGAAAACAGTTTTTCATGAAAATTAAACACCACTTTCTTCCTAAATGTAATATTCCACTTGAATAAGTAAGCTAAGTGTCATTGTTGTTAAAAACCATTGTTAATAAAAATCTAGTAAATATGTTAGATAATCATTGGTTGTCCACAAACATCACTTTCTATTAACTCATCATTTCTATAGGTTCAACTATGACGCATGAATATGAATTTGATTTTTCACTCACTAGCGTCTACACTCCGAACATCTCCCTTGAGCCCAACACACCTGGCAATCATGTCCGTGGGTTTAATAATCTCGAAAACCGTCACTTCCACGAAGGACGTATTGTAGATACCTCTCTACAATTCGAAGAAGGTATCAATACCTCCTTTCGAGCCATAGGACTAGAATGTCTTCTTGAAATCAACGAGAAGATATGTCCAAGGTTCATAATGGAATTCTTCCGTCAAGTTGAACTCATTCGTAACGAGGATCGCTCTCTATCTCTTTGGTTTTATATCAAAAACCAAAAGTTTACTTTAACCCTTGGGCATTTTGCTCACATCCTCCGAATTCCAAATCATGGACAATGTGCCTTCATCGAAGATTGGTATCTTGATTCTCTCTTCAACTTTCGTGAAGAAAATAGTCCATATTGTTCACACATACCCTCCCCGGAAGATTTACATCGCATAATTTGCAAACCTCGACCATATTACTCCGATCCAAACATTATCTTCACACGGGACATCCGAGAAGAGTACAAGCCCCTTGCACTCATTCTACGTGAAAATGTTTGGAGTCTTAGGGGAAATCGAGAAATCCTTCCCGCTTGTTGTGCTCACATAATGTATTGTTTGCTAACACAACAACCATACAAATCTCGCCTACTTCTTCAAGAAGGCTAATTGTAAATCTTCAAGGCTCCAAGAATAAACTCATCCCTTATGGAATGTTCTTGATGCGCCTCTATCATAACGTTATGCTCTTTCATCCTCAATTTCAAAGTCCGTTGTACATACTTGTGAACAAGATGATGGAACCGCTAAACATATCTCTCATGAAGACTTTCTTCATTGTTGATTCCACCAACACTCATCAACCACGTGATGATCCTTCTAGCGAAACGCCAAGGAACTTAGTAGTCTTTTAAATAGGATCAATCCTTTTGTACTCGTGCTTTATCAATGTAATCCAATTTCTTTCATGAAATAAAACATCTTACATTTGATATCTTAGTGTTAGAACCCCTTAAACTATCCTTGGAATATAATGCATTGTCAATATCATTGCATACCTTTAGTAAAGGTTCGCTTACGGATGGACGGATCCCAAATTTTGTGCTAGACAGATCCCTAAACTTAGGGAACCGTGGGATCCGGCAAATAGAAAATGCAATTGCAAGCATTGTACTTCAAACATATCCTTAGAACACCTCACACTAAGCTAGACATAGTGTCTTAAGGCAAATTAAGTCCTTATAAAAGTTAAGTAGATCCTTCATACTCACACATAACTCACCTAAGATCACACTCAAAGACGCTTGTAGATCTATCGTTTCACTTTAATCCATTACCCTTCCGCTCTCAAACTCACATATCATTTTTCACATGATCCCTCATATCTAAAAGTTGGAAATCTCTTATAGCAAAATTGATCATAATCATCCTTAGTCAAAATTGGTCGTAATTGATCAAATTCTAGTTTTTCCATCTTAAGCCGTTAGGATATTCTCCAAAGCATTAATCTAAGTCACTATCTGATCTCTAGGATCATTTAGCTTCACTTGACACTCTCAAAATCTTTAGTGTCTTCCTTGTTCATTCATTGGTACTCATGAAAGTTCCAATTTCTTCCATAAAAGGCAATCATTAGCCACACCACTCATTACCCTCATGTACTTAAGCACCCCTTCATTTAAGACACTTAGGAGGACTGAAACACTCAAGATGATATAGATCTTAGACCTTTCAAACATCATTCTTACTCTTTCATAGCTGCTGAAAGCCGGATCCCTAGGATTAGCCTAGACGGATCCCTCTGAGGAGGGAACCGTGGGATCCGGATGACAGATTATGTCAACTCTTGCTAAAACAATCATTTCAAGCTCATCTTTCTAACCTAAACACTCCATCTCATCTTAAATGAGTTCCTAGATTAGTACAAACTCTAAAGTTGACTCTTGTGCATGTTAATCATCACATTCCAATGAATTTTAGTGGCTTAAGGATTGAATGCACTTGCCAAATTTCTTGCCTTATAAACCACATTGTTAGGACTTCCATAGTCATCACCTTCATCCTCATTTTCAGCACTTAAGAAACCCTTACAAACTTCTTGAAATCATCTCATCATGAGGAAAACTCCAAGTAGTAACTTATCCACCAAAGAACCACCCAAGAAAATTGCTCGTGTTGTACATGAAATTTCTTCAACCGAATCATCTCCGGTCAAGCCAAAAAATGCAAGGATCTCTTCTTAACCAATCAAACCAATTTCTAAAAGGATAGTACCCACAAAACTACCTATGCCAAACACCACCATACCTCCTAGGCCAAACAATATCATCTCCACTAAACCATCACCATTGGTTCCTAGAGCTATCTCTTTTACATCTCCACTATCATCACCACACCTCTACAATTTAGAGGATTTGCCTCCTAGGCCGTCTCATCCTCCTCCTCCGATAACATTCTCCTCATTAGGAGGAATAATGTTACAAAATCAAGGTGTTGAGTCAACATTAGCCCCGGCTTCCTTTTCGCCGTTTCCATCATATAATCCCATTTGGATTATGAGAAATCATCAAGGTCAACCACCCGACCATATGGAAGTTGACACTTCTCTACCACCACCATCATTCTTGGTCGAGCCATTCTCAAATGCGCCTCCACCAATCCCTCCGTCGTTTGAGGCTCCACAAGCCGCTTCACTTGATCCTTCGCATCAAGCCATTTCATTTCTTCCACCACCACTACCTAGCCATGACAAAGATTGTTATCATTGTCAACATGTTGAAAGTTTGATACATGAAGTACGAGAAGACCAACGTTTAATGTTCTATCACCTCCTCGAACGTTTTGACGAGATTAAACCTAAACAAACTTGATCTAGAAGATTTTAGTGTTGTACTAGTATCAAGCGTTAGTTGGTCTAGAAATTCCTAGTCATGTATCATTTATTTTCTTAGTTTTTAGAGTTATGTATATCATAACTCTAGTTTTATTAAATGAAATTACATGCTACTTGCTATATTTCTGAGTATATGATTATGTTGTATAATACATATCTCACTTTGGTGATAACATTATTTGTTATACCACCATTTGCTGAATTTATTCATCAGCCAGACGGATCCCTTTAATTTGCCTAGACGGATCCCTAATAGGAGGGAACCGTGGGATCCGTGATACAGAAAACTATTTTTCTACTAACTTGGATCACATTTGCAGGAAATTGTGCATTATACTTGTTTTCTAATCTTTGTTTTGTAGTTATTCAATTTACACATGAAGACTTTGACATCCTAAAGCTAGGGGGAGCTTTGTGTCAAAGCAATACATTGCAAATTACTTGCAATATTAGGATTACATTTCATGACATCTCCTTGCAAAATTGCAATCAACAAGGGGGAGCACATTCGTCACATAGACGAAATCTTTTGCCAACTTAGTTTCTAATAAAATTGCTTAGTATTAGTCTCTTGACGCCCTTACATAGGGATGGACTCGTCAAGGGGGAGTAAAGACGAGATCCTTTCCCGTTACTTGCTCTCTATTTTTTTTTATTTCTTTCACATGTTTTTCTTAAAACAATGTGTTAGTTTCCTTTCAAAGCTCTTTTTGTTTCGACAAAAAGGGGGAGAAGAAAGTAAAAACTACAAATTCAAACTTTTACGAATTTTAGCTTTTCTTTAAAATAATTTTATGTTTTGTCATCAACAAAAAAGGGGAGATTGTTAATACAAATAAGCTGTAAAAACATTTATTTATATTTTACGATCTTCTAATATTTTGTCGATAACAAACGTAAAATCATTTTAACGAAACAAATAAAATACGTAAATGGTTTGAACTAATAGTTTCTAACATATTCACATTTTCACATAAAACACTAAAACAAGTATAAGTGATTTTATGATTTAATATTACATATGTACAACAACTAGTGTTTACATATTTGGGTAAAATATACACATAACTAGTATGTAGTATATTGGGTAATATAAATGGGTAGAAACTTAAGTATCACAACCCATTGACCAAATACATTGAATATAGTTGGGTACAACCCAAAGCCCATGACCCATGGAGCTTGACCCATAACCCATTGCATGACATCATGCTTATATCATATATGGATAATATCCATAACCCATGGTATTGACCCATACCCATGTGACTAGGTGCATTGCACTCAAGAGATACATTGTATCTAGCTAAAGACCCATGGATCAACCCATGACCCATGACCCATAACCAAAATACCCATGGGTAAAGAGGAGCGTCCCACGAATCCCTAGCTTTACGCTAGACGGATCCCTTGTGGGAGGGATCCGTGGGATCCGGGGAATAGTAGAATTTTTCCTCTATAAATAGTGAGCCATTTCTTCATTGTTTCTCACCCCTTTCTAACATACTTTCCCCTTGAGTTAAAAACTCTCTAACCTCAGATCCAAGAGATCTATGTTTGTAGTTTTGTTTTTGTGTGATCTTCTAGGTTCCTCTTAAAGGCGAGATCACCACCTTTGAAGTCGAGCAAGCTCAAGTCCATGAGTTGCCATGCTTCCTCATCATCAAGACTACTGAAGTCTTCTTGTTGATGATTGTTTTTATTTTCCTAAGAAGTGTTGAAGACATTTGTGAAAGGTGTCTCAAGTGTCAAGACGAAGATATTAGTGAAGGGTATCTATCGTCCATATCATAAGCACTTGTGGTGGGTGCTTAGAAGTTAAGACTAGAAGCATTAGTGAAGGGTGCTTAGAAGTCAAGACACAAGACATTAGTGAAGGGTGTCTTGAAGATCTAGTTAAAGGCATTAGTGAAAGGTGCCTTAGATGTACATTCGATATGGTGTGTTTCGATGTACAAGATAGATTAGTACTAGATCCAAGGATATTGATATCCTTGATGATGTTGTAAAAAGGAGTTGATCTCCTTTGGGATTATTCGTTGGTGTAGTGTTGGGTAGTAGTTCCTCCATTACAATGGAACTAGGTGCTTAACCTAGTACCTAATAAAGGGTAGGCGACATTGTGTAGGTGTGATTCACCTTGGTGTGAAAGAACTAGGTACTTAGCCTAGTACCTGATAAAGGGTAGGCAATGTTGTGTAGGTGTGGTTCACCTTGGTGTGAAAGAACTAGGTACTTAGCCTAGTACCTGATAAAGGGTAGGCGACGTTGTGTAGGTGTGGTTCACCTTGGAGTGAAAGAACTCGGAGGTTAGCCTAGCACCGGAAAAAGGGTAGGCGACGTTGTGAAGGCTTCTCCGCCATAAGGAGTTGGTGTAGTGATTACGAACTCTCTAGTAGGTGACTCGGGGAGTGGAGTAGGGCAAGGAAGGTGTCCTTGTAGCCGAACCACTATAAATACTCGCGTTGTGGTTTTGTGCATCTTACTCTTATCTTTTCATTACATACTTATATATGTTTGTTTATCAACATCCAACACACACATCCAAATAGATTGACATAAGTCGATCTAAATATTAAAAAGGAAGTTTTTAATTGGTAAAACTATACAACCCCCCATTCTAGTTTTTCACAGATTTATCATTTTACTATCCCTTTGTTTCTGATACTGTGTTAAATATAGATATGGATCTAAATCATTCCATTATTTAACGATTCTGTTTCTCGTTTCATCGATTGATCAACATTACCAAAATCATCGGGACATATCCAGATCTCTTTTGGGTATGGCCATAGAAACATCTAATCCACCCCACGAGAGGCCCAGTAGCATCATACTTCAATAATTAATTTGAAGGAACAAATTATGTCTTGATTACAAGCGTAATCTGTGAGCTTCACGACACTTCTGAAAATAGCCCTTATAACTATTAATTACAAAAAGCGTTGGACTATAATCAAGAAATGGGATCCACCCACGCCATTTCAGCTTGCGTCTCAAGAAATGGGATCCACCCACACCATTTCAGCTTGCGTCTCAAGTCTAAGGATAAACAATGAAATCATATACAAAATTTAGTTAATGACAAAGATTCATAAAGTAAAATCCTGTTAGTTGGGATAGTCTGATATACAATCTCTTGAATACCATGTGAGTTTAGTAAGAATTTCCTTGAATATACAAAGTATATTTCAAATCTCTCATATTTGTCTTAATTCAACCATATTCTCATATAGTTGATTGACAATGGACAGTTTAGAATAACGTAAGTCATTCATGGATTTAAACATGCAAATACACGATGCAACTTATTACAGAAAGATAATAAACATACTAATTACTTTAATTCATTATAAAAAATAATAATTGTTTAAACATCCTTTATCCAAAATACTAAATACAGATTTACATGAGACTATTAGCTAAACGAAGTTCAATGCTCTTAGCATGTTGAGTAAGTTTTGCCTTAGATAAGCCTTCGTAAAAGGATCAGATAGATTGTCACCTATTTTAATTTGTTCTCGAACATAGTGATATCTTCTAAGATAGTGTTTGGCCCCTTTCATAACTCCAGGCTCATTAGCGATAATGATTGCTCTAGAATTGTTGCAATACATCTCCATAGGTTTCTCGTTTTAGGGCATAACACCCAGCCCTGAAACAAACTTCCTAATCTAGACAACTTCCATCGCAACTTCTGAAGCAACTATGTACTCAGATTTTGTTGCAGACATGGCAGTAGTGATCTACTTGGTACTCTTCCAATCCACTGCGCCTCCATTAATAACAAAGACATATCCCAGTCTGAGACTTTTTATCGTCTTTATCAGTTTGATATCCAACATTGCAGTAACTAGTCACTTTAAGCTCTGCTCCAGGATTCCCACTGTAAACAAGAAACATATCTTGAGTAGCTCTTAAATACTTGATGATATTTTTCATAGCAGTCCAGTGACTTTCACTTGAATTCTGTTGAAACTGGCTTTTTATATTTTAGGCAAACGTCACATCAGGTCTTGTGCATCTTACTGCGTACATGATTGATCCTACAACAGAAGCGTAAGGAACATTCTGCATGCGCGCCACCTCAGCATGTGTGGAAGCACATTGTGTACCATTCAAGTCAAGTCTTTCTTGCATTGGAAGATATCACTTCTCGAAATTCTCCATTCTAAATCTTTTTCAAGATTTTATCAATGTAAGCACTTTGACTTAGTCCACTTAACCGCCTAGATCTATCTTTGTATATCTTGATTCCAAGAATATATGCTGCATCTCCCATATCCTTGATAGCAAAACACTTTTCAGGATAGGATTTTACATCTTATAAACTTGGAATGTGATTTCCTATAATAAATATGTCATCAACATATAAGATAAAGAAAGTAACATTACTCCTACTAGCCTTTTGATATACACATGGCTCATCAAAATTTTGAGTAAAACCAAATTTTTTGATTTCCTCATCAAATCTTTTATTCTAGTGCCTTGATGCTTGTTTTAACCATAAATGGATCTTTTTAGCTTGCATACATGCTTTGGCTATTTTGGATTCACAAACCCTTTCGGTTGCGCCATAAAGATGTCCTCATCTAGGCAACCGCTTAAGAAGGCGTTTTTGACATACATCTGTCAAATCTCATAGTCATAGTACGCCACTATTGCTACAAGAATCCTAATGGCCAAATCTTCGAGAGATTGTTAAGTTAGATGACGATGGTGATGTTGATGATTATGATGTCATCATCATCATCAACTATCTGAATGATCTCTAGAAGCTTAAATTCTTTTTTCTCATGTCTTGAAAGTGAAGGTGGTATGCTCTTACCCTACACTTATTGTGGAAAATTGCTTGCCTCGGTTAATCAGATACGTTCAGGTCTATATTTATTGCTTTCATGAAAAATTTATTTTTCCTTGCTTTCTAACATGGTAAAGTTTGATCGGCTGAACAATATACCCAATATGCAATCATTTCTCAGGTAGAACACGAGAAGTGGCGCTTGCTATGCATCTGGACAAGAAACGATTGTTTCAGAAGCAAGGATTGATTGAGAAGAAGAAATGAAAATGATTTTGTTACCAACAAAAAATTAGGAAAATTTGAAACAAAGAAGAAATGAAAACGATTTTTTGTGACTTTATATGTATCTTACCTACAAGAACTGAAGCCAAAAAGAAATGAAAATGGTTTTGTGTAACTTTTTATGTATCTTACATACAAAAACAAGTGTTTCAATAATCAAATATAATTGTTTTCTCTTCTATGTTTCGAGTGATTACATGTTTCATTCATGTTTAGATCTTTTATTAGAACCCCATTTATCATTTGTTTATTCTCAATGGATAAAAAATGTCACTACTTTGTTTACAATTGGTACACTTCTAAAAGCATTAAATAGTGCTAAAAAGTTATTGTTGTCATTTTAACAAGACATAAATCATAACGATTATACTTTAAAATTTTAGTAATGATATGCGAGATTTTTGGAAAATGTGAGAAGCTTCTGAAGAGAATGACCGAGATGGATATTTGTTGAAGTGAGTTATTTGGGTCGGGTACCGTTCCTAAGCCGCCAGTTAAATGGAGCTGGGTTTTTAGTTTTGAAGAGAGAGAAATAAATAAAAAAATGGGATGAGAGAGCCATCACTTAAATCATTACTTTTCACACCGAGCTAAAAATAGCCGCTCATTTTTCTTTCCCAATATGCTTTTTCCTCTTCATAACCTTCCTCTATTTCCCACCAAATCTCCAAAAATCAAAAAGGCTGCTCCATTTATACCAATTAACTTAACATTTTTTAGAAAAAACAATTAAAAAAGATGGATCTTGTACTGTTTAGTAGCCGTCAATTCATAAGTCAAGCCAAAGGTATCCCCGCTAAGCTCTCCTCTTCCGGTAAAAAATTGGTCTTCCAACACATATAATACTATCGTATACAAACGCTCACCCGCAACGTGCGGGTTGAAATCCTTGTTAACTAACATTGGCGATCTCTGTTTGTTGAGATCTGGGCTTCTTTTTCTTTAGTTGTAAATCGTTAAGACTTAATAATGCACTAAAAGGTGTTTTATGTAAGCGCGGCATGAAAAAGCTTATTGAACCAAAACTTGCATTGAAAAAATTAACCCAAACATTACCTTAGGCTATGCACAATGGCGACCTAGTTCGTCGGTGCCACGTCAGCTTTCTCTCTCCGACGACCTGACGATGATCTAGTTGCCACAGTGGTGACCTGAGAATTCTTTTTTTATTTTTTTTTTTTTTTTTAATTCAAATATTTTTAAAAACAAAATTAAACTTCATTAATAAAAATACTTAACATTACAACAATAATTAAAAACTTAAACTAATAAAACGTAGACGTTACAATACTTATTAAAAACTGCAACTTAATAATCTAAGTTGTAACGTTCTTTGATTGCGGTGGGAAATATGGACGATTTACGTAAAATGGGTTTTGATTAGGGTTGGGTTGTGGTAGTCGTGTTTGATAATCAAAACAGGGTGCTTGAAAACGAACATCCCGATTTTGTGGTGGTGTTAAACCGGTTAATTGAAACGGTGGATCCGGTGAGAAATTCAAGTTCGGGGGATTTTGGGGAAGTCGGGATCGTCGGGTTTTTGAGTTGGGAGTTTTTCTTTGTGACATGATGATTATTGAAGAGAAGTTGTTTGAATTGTGTTTGAAATTGTGTGTTTAAAATTGTGTTTGAGGTTGGTATTTATAATGTTGTAAAAGTGGTAAAGTTTTGAAAAAAAAAGGGTAAACTTTGAGTTTATACTCGGTTGTGTGCTCAACCGAGTTTGTCTTCCTTCTCTCCCCAACCGAGCACGACCGACGACTCCACAGGGGGACAACCGACCACGACTGACGGTGGCAACTGAGCCCAACCGCCTCCACTGCGCATAGCCTTACAGTTGTAACCTAAATTAATCAAAAAATAAACTATTCATTCCAATAATCGCAATCAAAATGCAGAATAGTCAATAAATTTAACATTTCACTAATATCATATGCGCACGAATTAGAACCATACGATCAAACATATTCCTTGTCATTCCCATTATTCCAAATGATCAAGCACAAATAACTGCCAAATATAATACATCCCAATATCTATAGAAGAACACAACAGCTTCTCTTATTTCCTCAGGATCACGTGATGTCATAACCAACCCCACTTTCCCAACAAGATGTGGGACCAGACCAACAAAATTCGTAGGAGCATGTTGTGCGCGCTATAGATCTTTTAGCAAAACTGTTTTTCCTGTGATTAAATTAGATGAGTCATTTGTTAGGTTTTGTTTTATAAGTTTGGCTTGTTTTGCATTCGGTTGTCTCGCTATTTTTATTTTCTTTTTGAGGGTTGTGGCGAGTTTTTGGTGGTGCACTATTTTTCTTAACACTTTGGTTGGCATTGGTCATGACAGGATGTGAAGGTTGGTTTGAAAATGGAATAGAATAATAAACAGGGTTTTTGTAATTTGTAGTAGGTTGGTGTTGGTCCATTAGGTTGGTGGGTTAATTATGAGATAAGTTTTTGATAGTAAGCTTATTTCTTATTGTTAACAGCAGTAAGCTTTTCAGACGAGATTGTTGCACATTCATGATGAGGTTTTAATTTAGTTAGGTAGGTTTCATTTTCCGGCTAATTAATCAATAAAGATTACAATTTTTCGTACCACTTGATTTGTTAGGTGGGAACTCAATGGCGGATCCAGAAAACTACCATAGGGTGTGCACTATGTATTCAAGATTTTTTTTTCCGGCTAAAATATTTTCGATTCGGATTGGTTTTTACGGGTCATGGTTTTTTTTGGGGTCAGAGGTTCATAGTCACATTTTTATGAGGTTTTTCTTGTCAATAATCAACTACACTTTTTGTTTTATTTTTCTTGTTGAAGATTCTTTTTTGTTCGCTTTTATTGTGCTTTTACTTGACTTGAAAATGCTAGAAAAAGATCTAAATTTATGAATATGCGAATTTGTGTGAATAAGTTCTTACCGTAACAACATAAAGTCATTGATTACATATTCGGTTTTCGGTTTGAGTTTGGAAAAACATAAACTGATCTTAAGCTCTGAATAAAAGTTAGTATTAAATTTCTAAATCATTAGTGAAACTTGTGTACAAAAACTACAGTGAGGCCAAGTGGTCAAAACAAATTTGTGACCCATAAATATTGAATATTGAACATTTTGGGCCGAATAAAACAATTCGGCCAATCTCTAATTAAGCTGTTAGGCGTGAAACGGTGAAAAAGACACAAAATCCATACACTATCTGACCTATTTTACTATCTTCTTCTTCAAGACTACTTTCAAAAGTCAAAACTACCAAAAAAATCCATACACTCATAATTTTCTAGGGTTTAAGAGGGTATGCTCTCATAAATCTTTAATATATTTTATAGCTACTTCCAAAAAAATCAAAAATTTTTCACACTACTGATGCAGGTTTTACTGACCAGGTTTTAATATTTATAAGTCTCGTAATACCTATGGTCTACCCTAATGCACTAACGGACAGTGTACCCGGTCGTGTGTAGTGTAGTATTCGGTAAAACCGAGGCTGTCCCAAGAGCTATGTGTGTGGATTTATACTAAGTCTAGGTGTCACAGATTTTAATATGATTATGATATGGAATTAACTAATAAAGCAAATAAAGGCGAAATATGTGATCAATAGAGGAGAGTGGTGCTAACCTAGTTACTCATCCTAACTAGTAATGTTTACGTCTAATTACTTCCAATTACTTCAGGTGGGGTCAAAGTCGAGAGGACAACATTTGGTCAGTTCGTCCTAACCTATCAGCAAAGGGTACCACTGGAGAAATTAGGTGTCCCCTTATAAGTCCAGTTGTTCCTGGTCCCCTAAGCCAAGTCATTAAGTACCGCTACATGCTTGATTTATAATAGTGTGTGCCCAGGCGCTAGCAACTTAAACACTCGCCCCTTACTTCTTAAGTTCATCAAAACGGTAGGTGATCGGTTGGTCAAATCGCACAAGTAGAAAGGGTCGTCAGTTGGTCATATCTTACCCTTCCCGTCTCAGTCTACTCACTTAGGGTCAGTTGGTCATATCTCCTAAGCAACTAGCTTCTACCGTCATTCAAAACTACCGAAACAAGGGTAGCTATCAATAAACTATGCGTGCATACACTTAGAAATAATTATACGGAAGCAATGTAAACGCAAACAAAACAATTAAGGAATCATAACTAGGCCAGCACCAAGAGGTGCTTAGCCGCTCATATTAACCATAACAATCAATTCAATGTTTAATGTTACGAAATACATGAATTGAAAGTAAAGAAAAGATAAAAAGCTAATGCTTATCGTAGGGGAGTGATTTCTCCCTTGGAGATAGCTCCGTATGCTCCTCTAGATCTTCCTTCGACTGCTTCTCACATTCTATGATTGTTGTGTGTGAAATGGGATGGATTGAAATGCTGGAAATCGTGGGTATTTATAGGCCAGATCTGGTTACGGTGTAACTATTAAAAGAGTTACGATGTAACATACAATTCTTCGTAATTTGCAATAATAGCCGTAACCTCTGGAAGGAGTTATTACGCCGTAGTTGATGCATGAGTTACGACGTAATTAGTAGCGGCGCGGAACCTCATTTGACCTAATATGGTTACGTCGTAATCTTGGATAGAGTTACGCCGTAATCTTCTGTTAAGTTGGTTTTCTGAGCCACGCTTTAGTTACGGCGTAATGTGAGAGAGGAGTTACGCCGTAACTTCTTCAAAGTGAGCATACTATGATAAATCCTCAATAAACTCTCGAATTCCGCGTCTCTTTAGCTCCAATGCTCGTAATTTACCTGAAAGTGAAATATAATGGAAAACAAGCGTAAATCCATATAAATGATATAAATTACAAGCATTATCGGGGGAAATTGACACTTAATATTCAGGATTATTTGATGTTATCAACTACTCAAAATTTACACAGGGTATGCACTTGCATACCCTAACCTCAAGGTAGATCCGCCCTTGTGGGAACTGCACGTACCTGTTTAGAGCACGTGTTGAATAATTTACGAATTCGTAAAAATATCTTTTGATTTACTGATATCTAACTCGTGCATGCAGATTCATAGTTTGGAGTACATATTACGTACGTTCCTATTGCACGACTCAACGAGGGGTGAAAGAAGTGAGTTGCTCAGGTGTGTGGCATTAAATTTAGGTTTTCTAATACCATTCTCCATTGAATCATTTCTCTCATTTGTTGGTATGATCTCATGTGACTTTAGGCATTGTCTTATGATATTCTTCAATTTAGGTTTTCTAAAATACGGATAAAGTGTTATTAATCTTGAGTCTTACATTGTTTGCAACACCAATGAATCTTTGACTTGGCCTGACAATAATTCAAAGTAGAATTTTAAAAGAATATACAAAAATTTAATCTAGTTAATTAGGTTACTAAATGCATCAGAATATACATAGACAATAACATATATTGGATTTACAACAACAACAACCACAAAAAGCGTAAAATCAATATATAGTTGCACAAATATTACTCGAAATTAAGTGCAGCGTCAGGGCCATCCCATGAATTTATGAAATTTTTGAGAGCCTTGGACGAAATTAAATAATGAAGCCTTTCGATAAAGAATGTTATATATAATTTGTCACCGTTTATAAGATATAATGCAATTAGTTATCTAGACGTTATAACATATTACTCATTTAAGATATTTTGCTTATTTAAATACTTTTTTTCATGAAAAATATGTGTACACATGTATATAATTATTAATGGGACAAATTTTAGGGCCTAAGTGGTCGCTCACCCTGCATACCCTCAAAGACGGCCCTGTGTACCATGTCGCTTATTTATTCACACTCCTTGATTGCAAGAATACACTCTCTAAGGCTCAAAATAAACTCAGATTACACATACATTACAAGATTTGATTGTATAATCCTTGATTTCCTTGATTGCAAGAATACACTCTCTAAGGCTCAAAATTAACTCAGATTACACATATATTACAAGATGTGATTGTATAAGCCTTGATTACAACATTTATACATGTATAGAAGTATGCTTCTCACTCAGAACTTGCCTTTTCATAATAAGCTCATCAACAAGTCCATGAAGGATCAATTTGCACAGACCGTCCAATTTGAAGGAAGTCTATTTGAACTCAAGGGGGTATGTTGAGGACATTGATGTCAAGTGGAAGCATACAGTACTCAATGTCAAGATTTTTCAAAATCTCGATCATTTTCTCAACCAAAAGAGCTCTTTTTATCCATCTTCCACCCATGTCCTGGAAATTCAATCGTAGTGTAAGCCATATTGATATTTTGAGCCGATTCATGTCCTCAACGTCCCTCACCACGATCATTGGCTCAAGTTGCCAGTGGTCGCTCTTGTTTTCAACGTAGCTGCAACCAAGCATGTCGAAATTTTGTGATGATGAATATTTAGATTCGATAGTTTTGGATACGAATAATTACACTCATTCTAGGCATAATCAAATAAAAAAAAAATGCATTACTTAATACCTTTTTGTTCTTTCCTTCATGTTTGCAATTTTTCTGGCAGGAGTTGATACATGGATGTAGAAATCAATAACATCACCCATATCGGGACTACGTTGATAATTACCAATGGGCATAGTAGACAAGACATTGTTTGGGTATGCTATCTTCTGATTATCATACCTTAAAAAGGTAGTTGTCAATATATTCATCTCCTCAACTATCATCTGGATACAATAAAAACATTAAAAGTTAAAAATTACAGCCCAAAAATAGAAAACAAATATAAGTTTCCGGTAGTCTATTCAAAATCTCACCTGAACCATCAATTTCAAGAACGATCACCAACATCAAATAGATGCATAATACAAGAAAATAATAACCTCGAACAATGTTTTGCATCTGTTTCCAAATACGAAAGCTACCAAAATTAGTTGCAAGCTTAGGAATATGAAGAAATGGGTTTTCGCTTGTTTGAATATAAGAAACCAAATGATAACTATTATGATTGCCACAACTATATTTAACATGTGATGCAGCTTGTCCACGGCTGTTTTTGTGTCGTTGAGGAATAGTGCAAAAGCTCTACGTTCTCGAAATACATTAACCTACCAAACAAACGACAAAGTTTTAGCTACATTTATAACTAATTATTTATATAATAATCACATACTAAAATGAATTGGTAGTTCATAAATAACCGTACCCCCCAGTGTACTAGCTAAATCTCGTTTTCTGATTACTTTGGTCGCACTTGCTTCATGAAAGAGTCGAATTGTCCTCAAAGCTTCGTCATCGCGCAAAAAGCGCATCAAATCCTCAAGCTGAATATATCTAACCAAAAGTCAAACAAACAAAATCACATACATATAGGTTCTTGTAACTAAATATAATAGGGAATCTAAACACCATAAAATGATAGCTTGCTCACTTGGATCCTTGTTGTGCCACATTGAAAAATATCTTTTTGGCTGCATATTTAGCCTGGTTTTCGGTTTTTATCTGTTTATAATTTTCGTCATCATTACTATTACCATCACCATAACCATAACCGGTCATGTCTAGAAATTGGTCATCTGAAAGAGTTAACATGCTCGTTTGTTTCTTACATGTGAACACCCGACTACACTACAAATTCATTACAAATATTGGAAAATTTGCTACGAATTCGTAACAGAAATGAAACATAATTTGTTTTATATAATGAATTTATTATCAGTTGCAAATTTCCAAATAATTGCAAATGTTTTGTGAAGGAAATCTGAAAAAAATTTGTTACACTTTATTTTAAATCGTCTGTTGCAAATACCGTTGAAATTTTGAAATTTTTTAACAGAACTGCAATGGTAATAAAAATTAATTTCTTTTATATTTAATTTAATCTTCCATTGCAATTTCATTGCAAATCTTCAAAATTTGCAATAGAATTGCTATGGAAAAAATACAAATAAATGTAAAAGAATTATTTAGCTTTTGGTAACTTATTAGCAACCGTTTTCTATGTCATTGCTATTCAATTGGTAATAGGCTGCAATGATATTTTACATATTGATCATTATATCGGATGGTATATGGAGCCGCAAATGGGTTGGTTTTTGTAGAAAAATTATACAGCATACATTTGAGCCTGTAAACTCGTTGTTATACACTTGAAACATCTAATTAGTTTTACGTTTGCAAAGAGTCATGTACTTACGGGTAATATGTAATTTATGTTACCATTATTATGTAAACTTATGGGTGATACATGTCATGTTTTATTGAAAGGGTCAAGCGTGTAAAGTTTAGGCATGTTCATAGTGCAAACTCCTCATCTACTGACACTGTTAGTTGTCAAAATATCTTAGAAGTCGAGTTAAACTCATATCTCTAATACTTTACCCAAAACAAAACTCGTATCTCTAATATTTAACTTAAGTACTTGACTTTACATAGACTAACGAATAACCTTTAAACACCTAAATATACACAAGCATTACAATTTACTACTAAGAGTATTCTAAACGGACAAACATATAAGGTTTTCTCTATCTAGATTACCTTGAAGGGAGAGTCTTTTGACCCAGATGTACACCTCTTGACCTTGGTATCCTGGTTTCTCCTTTTCGGCCTTTATATGGCTACCCTCAAAATGTTCCATTAGTAAGGTTTGAACCCTAAACTTTTTGTGAGGTCATAAGGTGCTTTACCACTAAGCCACTTTTGTGGTGGTTATTGCTACGAGTCAAGACTCTTTCATCTTAACTAATTAGTAACTTTGAAATACATACCATTAGGTAGTCTCCAACCCTAATTATCATTTTTACAAATTCTTAGTAAATGCAAATAATTTTTTACACAAAATTATCTTCTCTTTGGCTTCTATCTCAACAAACATTGGTTCAAGCTTACTCGGCCTACATGGTATCATGACCGCACATTCATGGTCAAATCCATATTCTTCGGTTGCTTGTTCCATTAGCCTTACAAACCAATCGTGCTTAAGATAAGACAAAGGAACAACAAATACTTTCATCATATCCATCAAATGCGATAACCACAAAGTGCCCTTGTTTTGATGTCTTTTTTTGGGGTGAAAGGTTTATCTTGGTAAAATATTATTACCTCTCCAAAGGTGAAGAACGGTGGGATCACCCTGGTCCCATGCATCCTAAGGATACCAACCGAACCCTCCCCCAAGGACCCGGCCCCAGGCAATGACCACCTGTTCTTATCAGGAGGTGGACTTTGAACCCTCACCATTTTCTCCAATAGGCCCCTCGTTGACCAATCAATCTGAGCTTTTGGGGTGGGGGTGATGGTCCTAATTGAAAGCTTTTAGGTCAATGGAGCTATTCGAACCCCGGTCTATTGACACAAGGTTGGAAGCTATTACCATTGGACTAAAGGCCCATTGATGGTAAAATATTATTACTTAAAAAGAAAACAAATCAGTACAACGGATGTGGGTGAGTCTCACACCTCAACCCAAAAAGGCAAACTAAAAGCACCTATAATGCTTAAGACCTAAACTAGCATAAGAAATGACATGTCATGCTTATGCAAAATAAAAAAGAACGACCTATCTAAGCTGACCACGGAGACTAATGTCATATGTATTAGCAAACTTCAAATGTGCATGATCACAATCATCAAACTCATCATCGACATAAGGTTTTTAGTCATAGGTGTCCTTCTTCCACTGCTCTAATAAGCACTTCATGCCCACTCTGAAGATTAACAAGATTGACGAGATAAGAATGTATTTATTTTTTTGATTGATTACTTACAAAGGAGAGGTTACATATATAGGTACAATACATGACTATTTTGGGTAAACATCAATCACCCACTAATCAAGCTAATTACAATGAATATACAACCAATTGATTTATAATTATCCATTAATGTACACACTTGAAACTTATCCATTTAATACTCCTTCGCAGTTGGAGTAGGAGGAAGTCGGAAGCTCAAACTGGATCTAAAATCTTCAAATAAGCCTGAAGGAACTACTTTGGTGAAGATATCTGTGTACTGATAATGGGAGGGCACATGGAGGACATGAACCTGACCAGCAGTAACCATGTCACGGACAAAATGAATATCAATCTCAATATGTTTGGTTCGTTGATGTGAACAGGGTTGGCAGACAAATATATGGCACTAACATTATCACAATAGACAAGAGTGGTAGTAGAAAGAGGAAAATGCAGCTCACGAAGAAGGTTACGAAGCCATGCAGTCTCAGCTACAACATTAGCAACACCCCGGTACTCAGCTTCGGCAGTAGAACGGGAGATGGTGTGTTGTCGCTTGGAAGACCAAGAAAGAAGATTATCGCCTAGAAAAACATAGTATCCCGAAGTAGTCCGTCGTGTGGATGAGCAACCCGTCAATCTACATCTGTATATCCAACAAGAGAAGTGGTAGAGGATGAATATAGGTGTAGACCAAAATCTAAAGTCCCCCTAACGTATCATAAGATACGTTTAAGGGTAGCTAAATGTGGCTCGCGAGGATCATGCATGTAAAGACAAATTTGCTGCACTGCATAAGATAGATCTGGTTGTGTAAATGTGAGATACTGAAGAGCACCTGCAAGACTGCGTATAAGGTAGGATCCTGAACTGGAACACCTTCAGGACCCAATTTGGAGTCTATATCAACCGATGTTCTAGAAGGGTTACAGTTGGCCATGTGAGCATGCTCAAGAAGCTGAGGGGCATACTTTTGCTGAGACAAAAACAATCCTATAGAATGACATGTAGCAGAGATACCAAGAAAATAATTAAGTGCCCTGAGATTAGTCATGTCAAACTCATTGTGTAAAGATTCAATGATTTGCTGAAGAAGGGTTGAAGAAGAAGCTGTAAGGATAATATCATCCATATATATAAGTAAATAAGCAACCTGCGAACCCTGTCGAAGAATAAACAATGGAGAATCACATCGACTGTGGTAAAACCCGACTCGTGTGGCATAACCTGCAAACCTCAGAAACCAAGCACGAGGTGCTTGTTTTAGTCCATATAAAGATCTCTGCATAAGACAAACATGATGAGGGTACCGAGAATCTACAAATCCTGGCGGCTGATGCATATTGACAGTCTCAGATAAATCACTGTTAAGAAATGCATTCTTAACGTCAAGCTAATGCATAGGCCACTTGCGGGACACTGCAAGACTGAGAACAGTACAGATGGTAGCCGACTTAACAACCGGACTAAAGTCTCATCATAATCAATACCAAGTTGCTGACTACTGCCATTAACAACCAAACGAGCTTTATAGCGGCTCAAAGTACCGTCAGCATGAAATTTATGCTTGAAGAACCACATAGAATGAATCATATTAACACCAGAGGGCCTCGGTACAAGAACCCAAGTACCATTTTTAACTAACGCATTACACTCATCATACACAACATTACGCCATTGAGGGTCTTTTAAAGCAACGAACGTGGATTTAGGTATAGGATAAATAGAAGACGTGTGTAAAGATAAACGCTCAATAGGTTTGACAATGCCTGATTGAGACCTAGTGACCATCTAGTGAGTTCGGGTGGGTTCGTTAGCGGGCTGTGGGGATTGGGCCGAGGTTGTTGGTTCATTATTGGTCTATGTTTGGGATGTGTTGGGTTTTTGTTGGGTCTGCGGTTATGGGCTTTGGGGTGTTACCGATTGTGGATGGGTTTGTTTGTGGTTTTGAACTTGGTGAAAGTTGATATCAGGTGGGTTAGGGTGTGGTGAATTGGGTTGATTGTGGTTGTGAGGTTCGTTAGATGGATGATTTAGGGTAGGGTTGACGGGAGTAGTAAGAATATGATGGAGGAGAGGGGAAGATGTGGGTTCTAAAAACGTGTATGTTGGTCGGGATGTGGATGTCATGGAGCGGTATGAAAACTGTGTTTCATCGAAGGTGACATGTCTGGAGAGAATAATTTTGTTTGTTTCAAGGTCTAGGAAACGATAACCATGATGATATACGCGAAAGCCCAAGAAGATACATGGGGTTGCTCGTGGCGCAAGTTTGTGAGGTGAGTGGAGGTAAAGATAACAAAGGCACCCAAATATGCGTAAACGGGAGTAGTCGGGTTCTTTTTGGAAAAGTTTTGTGTAGGGAATTTCATTTTTATGGCAGTTGAGGGTAGAAGGTTGAGGAGATATGCGGCCATGTAGAGGGCCTCGACCCAAAAGGTAGGTGGTAAATGTGCTTGAAAAAGAAAGGTACGGATGACGTTATTTATTGTGCGGATCATTCTTTCCGCCTTGCCATTTTGTTGAGAGGTTTTTGGGCAAGAAAATCTAAGTTGAATACCATTATTAGAAAAGTGTGTATGGAGTCGGTTATTATCGAACTCACCACCATGATCACATTGGAAACTTTTGATTTCACATTTAAATTGATTTTTAACATAAGTGCGAAAATGCAAAAACTTATCAAACATGTCAGATTTGTTACGAAGAGGATAAATCCACAAGTAATGAGAGAAATGATCGAGAAAAAGAACATAGTATTTAAAACCACCAGAACTAACAATAGGAGAGGTCCACAACTCAGAATGGATAATATCAAAAGGATGTTCAACAGTAGAATCCGAACTATAGAAAGGAAGTTTTACATGTTTGCCAAGCTGACAAGCATGAAAAACCTGTGGAGTCTTTGGTTTATTACATGAAATAAACTGACGTGAAACAAGAGATTGTAGCACCCCGTCACCGGGATGACCAAGACGTTGATGCCACGTGGAGGGGCTTATGGAAACAAAGGCGGTAGGGATAATTGACGGCTTAGTAGCCGGATAAAGATCACCCGGGCTGCCACATCGAAGAAGGATATGACGAGTCAAGAATTCATTCACAGAGAAACCAAACGCGTCAAATTCAATAGTGCATTTATTATCGAAACTGACGAACAAAACTAAGATTTTTTATTATATTAGGAGTTACAAGTACATTATGAAGGTGTAGAGGGTGATGAAAGGAAGGAATATGTCAAGTATTGGTAACAAGAATAGAGTTACCGTCACCAACATGTACAGATGGGTATAAACGTTTATTAAAAATAGAACTTAAATTACTTCAATTGGAATTTAAATGTGAAGATGCACCTGTATCCATGTTCCAAGTCGGGTCTTGCAATGTCATAGTACTAAAAGCACTAGGAAGTGTAGTAGCTTGAAACGGGTATAAAGCGGCTACGGGACCAAGTATGCTATTGGGATGTGTCTGCTGTGGATACTGGACTGTGGGAAGATGTTGATAAGCCTGTTGGGTCGGGTAGCTATTTTGGGCCTTTGGAGCAAATGACTGTTGGTGGTATAAAGGGGCAATATAGCTATTGTAACATCCAGGTGGAGCCCACGAGGTTGGGATATAACAGATCGTAGGTTACCAGCTATACGATTATTTTGAGTCCGACTGTTTGGTTTTATTTGCAATCCGGCTCAGTTTCGGTGATCATGAATAAATTTGCAACGATCACCGAACTTGCACGTTCCTTTATTGAAGTGGCTACATAATTGAGGTAAACCTTGAGATTTATTAGAAGGAGCAATGTTATCATCTACGACCTTTGATTTTTTTTTGAGGGAATTAAATGGGAAGGTATCTTGCCAATGAATTAAGTAAACAGGAAGAGAAACAAAATGGAATATGATGATAATGATTTGTGTCGAAGCATTTTTCTGTCGGGCTGGTCTTGACGGCTCCCTCGTGCCACTCATCCATGTCCCGAGCTTTGAAGTATGCTGCAAACAGGAGAGAACCCATTAGAAGGAGCCTCTAGGCCGAAGCCCCCGGAACCACCCTCCGACGGTCAAGTTAGCACCTCGTAGGTAGAGGATTTATGTATATGCATGTTATGTATGCATTTGTGTAGTATGATGTACTGTGATATGTTGTATGTGTGAGATGTAGAGATATATTGTTATATGTTAGATGTCATCAGTATGTGTGTATGATATGGTGTTATATCTTACCTGCTATGTGAAGAGAGTGGCATATATATATAGACATAGATAGTGACATATTTAGGAGGGAGATATTTAGGCGGGAAATAGTTTAGGCGGGAAATGTTTAGGCGGGAACATTTAGGCGGGAAATAGTTTAGGCGGGAAATATCCGGCCATATACGTCGACATGTCCCCCCAGTATTGTACTATTGGTTGAAGACCGATGGTGCAATACTTAGATAATGTCTTTGCCCCCCACATGCCGTTCGGACAAGTGCTGAATCTGCCTTTCGGCATGTGTCTTTCGGACACATATGTTGACATGTCCCCCCGGTATTGCATTATTAGTAAAAGACTGATGATGTAATACTTTTTTAAAGAATACCTTATGGCCTTTCGGCCTGTGTCATTCGGTGATGCTCTTAGTGGCCATCTTGGAGTGGTTCATCAAGTGGTCCATAACCCGGTGCTTCCTAAAGCGAGTTGGGTCTTATTAGACCACATACGCCATCATGTCTCCCCAATATAGTATTATTGACCAATGGTCAAGGATGCTATACTCAAACTCTGTCTTGTCTTCATATATACATTTTTCGCCATTCTTTACGAATGGTTGTGGACCGCCAGCAAGGTGCATTATTGGCCGGAGGTTGAAAGCCATCCCTTTGTTTATACTTGTGCGAGATATCATGTATCCCATTTTGAGTTGTTTAATTAATGACGTCTCTAGTGACTGGCTCTTCCGGGGTAGAGCAATGACGTCCTTGGTACCCTGCATCTTCGGAATATAATTATGCTCGTAAGTAAATATACCCCGGCCTTCCCTAGTGACTTAGCACTTTTGGGGGTAAATTATGCCTGGAAGTAAATATACCCCGGCCTTCCCTAGTGACTTAGCACTTTTGGGGGTAAATTATGCCTGTAAGTAAATATACCCCGGCCTTCCCTAGTGACTTAGCACTTTTGGGGGTAAATTATGCCTGTAAGTAAATATACCCCGGCCTTCCCTAGTGACTTAGCACTTTTGGGGGTAAATTATGCCTGTAAGTAAATATACCCCGGCCTTCCCTAGTGACTTAGCACTTTTGGGGGTAAATTATGCCTCATTGGATAGACATTGACTACATGGATCGGCCGGAGGTGGCTAATCTCCGTCGGAGTCATTATGATGTTATGTCTTATTTCTTGTAACTGTTATGCATGTGGAACCTCATGCAATTATCCCTGCAAAGTGAAACATGAAAGCTCTTCCGCTTTTTCGTGCCAGATATGATAAACACAACATTTCGTTTTCATCAAAACAAAAATTAGGTCACAACAGGACCGCAACAACATATGAACGTATTATACCATTATACTCCCTCCAGTTCAATGGTGCTAATGTTTATTAGTATCGTTGAACTTAAAAAGAACAAAGTATTAGATGACATGATAAACAATTAATAACAAAGGTTGCTCATAGATGTTAAATATCAAACATGTGATGCTTTTTCATACTTAATGGTCGGGTGTGAATTACCGCATGTGCAACATTATTTCATGCTCCTCCTTTGTCAAATTAAGATTATGAGTGGACCATATAAACTACTATCGTTTTGGTAGCAACGCCTCCTCATTTACTACGATAAATATGTTAATAGCTTTGCCCCATCCTAACGAATTGCACCGGCCAAAGTTTACCTTTAATAGTATGTAATAGACTAACATAAAATAGGTTTCTCAAATATGTGAGTACAACTTCTTCAATCCCTATGTTACTTATCCCAAAAACAAACACAACTGGAAGGTCAGATTTAAAGCTCTGATGGTCTTAATTCAAGAAACAAAACTCGAAAGCGACGAAAGGCATACCAGAAGTAAGAGACCAAATGTCATGGTGACTCAGTATGTATGGTTCGGTCAGTGGTACTTTAGAGTGATCGTATAATTTCTTCGATTATGAGGTTGTTAGGATGAAATGTATTAACCAAAGACTTCAAGAATTCTTCATAAACTTAGTCATTCTCTTAACGCTGTCTGCAAAGTAATGTGCTTTGCCGAAGTCCGAAGGGCATATATACGAAGATAGAAATATAAGAGGTGAAAACCATATTACTTCAAAAGTCACGCTATGACGGCCGTTGGTGTTTACTTGGTGCTCCATATCTTGGTATGTATAACTATGCCGTAATTTTCGTTCGTCCGAAATTCCATCATCTTGCTGTAACAATGGTGTGATGGAGCAAAAATGTGGAGAACGTCGTAAAAGTGGAAAGGCGTATGACGCCGAAGGCCCTCCAGATAATCGTGACTGAGGTCACAAGATGAACCGGGAGTTTAGAACTTAGGAAGGTTAAAATTCGAATAGACGAATGAGGTGGTCATTACTGTATAAAGTGGTTTAGAAGACCAAATTGTTAAGTAGCCGAAAGGCGAGACGAAGATCGGAGATGGAAGCACAAAGACCAATGATTACAGAAAAAATCACTCAAGCATGGTAACACTCCGAGAAACGATGATCTTTGGCTGACAATCGTTCAAATATGGTGATGAAGCATCGAGAGGGGCGAGTTTAGCATATACTGTGACACTCCGAAGATTATAAGCGCACGGAGGAGAAGGGCACAACGGGCATCAAAGTAACGTGACGGTAGGTGGGCATTTAGTACTTGTCATAATTTATAGAGTTGAGTAAACCTTGACCAAATGTGACACTGCGACCTTTAGATTAAGTGAGCTTCGGTACAATACCATATAATAGCGATGACTTTTGAGCCAAGCCATGAAATGTGCATCTGGGTATGAGTTGTTTATCCATATGGTGGGCTTCCGACGGTCACGAATCAGTCCTGTTCACATGCATACCGAAGGGTCTTTACTGAACAAACGATATCAAGCGACAATTTGCAGATATCCAGTATAATTATACCGAACGACTCATTGCATGGGACGGAATATTAATTAATCAGAAGGGCAAAAGGAAATTAGCTGACCCAAGAATAGAAAAAGGTGCCTCTAGGTTTGTATCACGGCTTGGTCATAGTCTTATAAAATCTTAGCTGGTAAGTGGTCATTAAATCGAGTGCATGCCAAATAAGCAAAAGGCTAATAATAAAACGAAGAATGGTCCATCGGAGCTCAAAGGTCATGTTTATAGATTCGGTATAGTGAAAATTTACAAAGGTTGAAATAAAGAAAAGATGGATCGGATAATACTCGTAAAACAAAGTAAGTATTGTAATATCTTGGGGCTCAATGGTAAGATCTCGAGAAATGAAGCTTGGTAGGTAAACAAGAGACTAGGGAACTGAAAGTCATATCCTGCAGCTCGAAGTCGGGTTTTTGATGACTTGAGCTTGGAGGTGATAGCTAGGACCAGAAGGAATGTGTATGTTGATCAGGGGAGTTTAGTATCGACCAGACATTGCTTCCTTCTTATATATTTTGGTCAAGTATTGGGTGTTCATAAATCTCGTTCGGACGCGTCATCCTTGTCTTGCATCCATATCGGTCATCCACCTAACATCCACTCCGGACGTCCTTGCTGAACAACATCTTACCTAACGAAGTTATATCGAACGACATCTTTCCGAACGACATCACACTGTACATCATTTTTTCCTTTATATATGTTCCATCTATTATTGTCCTCGTATTATTGCTTTTATGCTTTATGGTAACTAAGTAAATTTTAAAAAACTTCGAGACATGCCATCGATATGACTGTGGAACAAGAATATGACGAATGAACTCTTGCCGAAGTGAAACATATCAAGCCCATAATACAAGCTCCTTTGCGTGTCCCAATGAACTTTTGCCAAAAGTCATGATACAGTGTTGTAATAAAAGTCATGAAAAGTACAAAACAAGATGAACAGATCTGACATAAAAGTGCCAAATAAGTTTGTCCACCTTATATTTTGAAAATTTACTAAAAAGATTTAAGAGGTAGACCTCTTTTACTAGGCCTTTTCTTTATTATTTTTTTTATATATATACATATGGGTATAACATCACCTATCATACACGTTAAAGTATATATATTTTTTTCTATCTTGATATAATGATGTTTCCAGCTGACGTACCTGAGTTATTATAACTTGTACCACATGCATAACAACATGCATCTCACGCAATATTTGCATAGGCTCCTTCTATATAAGTATAATTAACTTGTGGGGATATATGCAGCTTTATAAACCTTTTTGTACATGACACAAGTGCAAATTATTTGTTAATGGGCCCTAAGCCAAAGCATTCACTAAATCATTATATGCCTCCTATGAATTAATTATGTGTGCATAAAGTATGTACTGATTTTGAACATGATGGAGAGCGGTTCTAATTTAACATTTGTAAAAGTTATCAAACACTAACAATGATGGAGAGCGATTCTGCCCTTCTATTCAAGTATATTTAAATATACTTTGGGTATGATATATTAACAATGTGGGGATATTGCTCATAAATTCTCAATACATAAATTCTAACTCTTTATTCGAGGTATGTGCAAGTGAACTCATAAGAAAGTAACATGTAATATTAGAGATGACAGTGTGATGTTTAATCAATTCACATACTCATTTAGAGGACCGATGGGTAAAAGAGTTTTCAAAGAAAATAAACACTTTGCATTTTTATGCTTTTTATGGTTTTCATTTTTATTTTTATTTTTTATAACCACTTGCATCCACATTAGCAAGATAAGAATGCCAACTTGCATTAAATGACGGAAAGCATGGCAAGATGATATTATCATGGGTTTCAACATATCATGGGTTTCAACTTTCAACATATGACCTTATGATTTTATCATGGGTTTCAACATCATGACAGTCGGAGAAGAACAAAGGAATCGGAAACTTACCGCAACAGACATGGCGGCATGGAAGATCAACGAATTTGTACCGGCAGTACGGTTTTAACCCATGTAATCATTCTGAAAAGTACAGGTCCGGATCTTAGCCTACAAACCCATTACCTTTCGTTTTTCACATCCAACAGATGAAACCCGTTATCAACATTCCGAACGAGGCAACCTCTGTATGATACAACATATCCGAACAAGACCGTATTTTCGATCGGTTTGACCGAAGCGCATTATACCGGACGGTCCTTAGTCGGTCCGTACTGTCATCTGTATCGGACGTTTTATACCAAACGTCCATACCGGAGGTTTGTACCGAACATCGATAAGCTGACTGAGAATATGACCCGTCATTCTTAACTCTTGGTAGAGTGAATAACGGGTCCCACGGATGGCGCCAATGTCGAAGCATTTTTCTGTCGGGCTGGTCTTGACGGCTCCCTCGTCCCACTCATCCATGTCCCGAGCTTTGAAGTATGCTGCAAACAGGAGAGAACCCGTTAGAAGGAGCCCCGAGGCCGAAACCCCAGGAACCACCCTCCGACGGTCAAGTCAGCACCTCGTAGGTAGAGGATTTATGTATATGCATGTTATGTATGCATTTGTGTAGTATGATGTACTGTGATATGTTGTATGTGTGAGATGTAGAGATATATTGTTATATGTTAGATGTCATCAGTATGTGTGTATGATATGGTGTTATATCTTACCTGCTATGTGAAGAGAGTGGCATATATATATAGACATAGATAGTGACATATTTAGGAGGGATATATTTAGGCGGGAAATAGTTTAGGCGGGAAATGTTTAGGCGGGAACATTTAGGCGGGAAATAGTTTAGGCGGGAAATATCCGGCCATATACGTCGACAATTTGTTTATAAGGGGTTCAGTTGGGGTACCAACTATGGTATTTAATTGAGATAAAAAAAACTAAACTGAAAGAAGATTTGTTTATTGAATGTGCGGCGGATAAGTAAAATAAAATTAGAGAAGGAGCGGTGGTTTTAGGGTATGAAAGACCGGTTATGATGACTCTGAAACCATGAAGATTAACAAGATTGGCGGGATAAGAATGTGTTTATTTTATTGATTGATTACTTACAAAGGAGAGGTTACATATATAGGTACAATACATGACTATTTTGGGTAAACATCAATCACCCACTAATCAAGCTAATTACAATGAATATACAACCAATTGATTTGTAATTATCCACTAATGTACACACTTGAAACTTATCCATTTAATACACTCCACTACCCCTTTTAGAACCGTCAAATGGATAAAACTTGTGGTTTCATTGTATTCCTCAAGAACCGTCTAGGAATTCCATTCCGCTGCAAAACAGGTAATTTGGGGGTGTGACACATTTCCTTACAAACCTGCATTGTAATGTAATCTCAATTAACCATCCTGCCAACCAAACATGATTGCAATGTATTTCAGATTACAATTACGACATATTATGACGAATTCCACCAAACCAAACACCCCCTAAGTACATAAAACTAATCAACAAAAATAAAGTAGTCTCATCTTTCATGACTCATTAAATTTGGTAATTGGTGTGTGTCATAGAAGGCTTCATCCAATGTATGCTTTCTTCATCCCAAATGCAAGCAAATATATAAACTGCAAGCAGACATTAACATGACATTTACCTTTATCTGCCAAATATCATTTCTGATATTGATTTGTCATCAAATATATTGAGAATATTGAGGACAAACCATTATACTCAATAATATACCACAGCGACCACTAGATAGTCAACACAAAACCTAATGACTACATTTCCTTTTAGACTGTGATGAAACACTACAAATTACCAAAGTTAGGCTTCATCACCAGTTTTAGTCGTCTATCTTTCACCCCATATCCAAACACTCTATAATACCCTGACATGTTGCTTTTAGTTGACATTTAACAAAACAGTCACATTAAAGAGGCAACCTTTTGCTATGGCCTTTAAATAGACATTCTAACTCTGTATATCTCTGCCACTTTAATCACTGCTTTAGAGTTCTTGATTGTGAGTCTTAAGTGTTTGAGTCCAATATTCTCACAAATATTTTTTTATCAACATTTCAATAAAGTTGCTCTTTTCTTGAAACAATCTTTGATTTCTCACTCAAAATGTAGTACACAGTGGCTGCTAATGTCACTCTTTGCAGAAGGCTCCATATATGATTACTCTAATGCATAGAGATAATTTGTTGAATTAAAGGGACTCAACACCCCACTATGAGCTCATCAGGCTTTTTTTCCAGTCCACTATATTCGAATCTGTTTACCTTTGATTGCAAGTCGGATCGGATCAAGAAACCGGGTACTTAATCACCTTAGTAAAATCGACCAAGAACCTTAATTTGGGTTTATGTTGAACGATCAATAAGAACCACAAGAATCAAAAGGTGATTTCTCTATTTTCTTACACACACATTTTATTAGCGATTCAATTGTAATGCTAGTTCTTGATCACGAAAACAAACCAATTACTTGTATTCAAGAACAATCAAAACCCTTGCTTTGAGAGAGGGTGTTTGATCGATCCAAGAAGAAGAAAAGAGGAGGAGAAGAAAATTAGTTTGCTTTGAGTTTCAAGTTGCAAAAAATATATAGGTTCTTTTTAGTTAGAGTGTAGAGGTGTCAATTTTTTTTAAAAAAAGAAAAAAGAAAAAAAAGAAGCTAATTTGTAGCACATTTATCCTTCTTATTTTTTGAAATAGCATTTATGACCCATTGAAAAGTTAAATGGACACTACGAGGCACATATTTTCTCTCAATTGGAGATCATTACAATTGTTTTTTTTTAACTTATGGATTTAATATATTTAATTTTTTACATATAAATGAGATTTAAAGAATTTATTTCGTAATTTTGGGTCTTTTTTAAACGATTTGTATAATATGAGCCCGTTTGGCCGATTGTTTAGCCCGTGCCCGGGTCTGAGCCCGTTTGGACCGTGGCCCGTGCCCGCCCGTTTTATCACCTGTATTGTAGTGCAAGCAAAGCCAATTCACCTCTTTAGAAGGGTGTTCAGCCGATCATAGAGGAAGGGGGTTCTCGAACCTTTTTTCCTCTATTTTACACTTAACTCCTTGTATTTATCGTCTAACGACCGTTAGTAAATACCGTTAAGTGTTTAACGACTATTAAGTGGTTTTTTCGTGAAATAATTAATATAATACATTATATATATTAAATATATAAATTGAATCTTAAACGTAACGCGTGCGATCCCATAGGCTCGAGTACTTTCCGGACATACGTTTATTAAACACGTTCATAATCCAACAACTCCCACTTGCACATATTTCAATGAAACGTAATAGCATAGGTAAGCGTCGAGCAACATGCCAATGCTTCCAGAAATACTTGAATGTGGTTTCATAAAGTCACAATCAAATGATTTTGTTAATACAAATAAGCCGTAAAAACGTTTATTTATATTTTACGATCTTCTAATGTTTTGTCGATAACAAACGTAAAATCATTTTAACAAAACAAATAAAATACATAAATGGTTTGAACTAATAGTTTCTAACATATTCACATAAACCACTAAAACAAGTATAAGTGATTTTATGATTTAATATTACATATGTACAACAACTAGTGTTCACATATTTGGGTAAAATATACACATAACTAGTATGTAGTATATTAGGTAATATAAATGGGTAGAAACTTAAGTATCACAACCCATTGACCAAATACATTGAATATAGTTGGGTACAACCCAAAGCCCATGACCCATGGAGCTTGACCCATAACCCATTGCATGACATCATGCTTATATCATATATGGATAATATCCATAACCCATGGTATTGACCCATACCCATGTGACTAGGTGCATTGCACTCAAGAGATATATTGTATCTAGCTAAAGACCCATGGATCAACCCATGACCCATGACCCATAACCAAAATACCCATGGGTAAAGAGGAGCGTCCCACGGATCCCTAGCTTTACGCTAGACGGATCCCTTGTGGGAGGGATCCGTGGGATCCGGGGAACAGTAGAATTTTTCCTCTATAAATAGTGAGCCATTTCTTCATTGTTTCTCACCCCTTTCTAACATACTTTCCCCTTGAGTTAAAAACTCTCTAACCTCATATCCAAGAGATCTATGTTTATAGTTTTGTTTTTGTGTGAACTTCTAGGTTCCTCTTAAAGGCGAGATCACCACCTTTGAAGTCGAGCAAGATCAAGTCCATGAGTTGCCATGCTTCCTCATCATCAAGACTACTGAAGTCTTCTTGTTGATGATTGTTTTTCTTTTCCTAAGAATTGTTGAAGACATTTGTGAAAGGTGTCTCAAGTGTCAAGACGAAGATATTAGTGAAGGGTATCTATCGTCCATATCATAAGCACTTGTGGTGGGTGCTTAGAAGTCAAGACTAGAAGCATTAGTGAAGGGTGCTTAGAAGTCAAGACACAAGCCATTAGTGAAGGGTGTCTTGAAGATCTAGTTAAAGGAATTACCGAAAGGTGCCTTAGATGTACATTCGATATGGTGTGTTTTGATGTACAAGATAGATTAGTACTAGATCCAAGGATATTGATATCCTTGATGATGTTGTAAAAAGGAGTTGATCTCCTTTGGGATTAGTCGTTGGTGTAGTGTTGGGTAGTAGTTCCTCCATTGCAATGGAACTAGGTGCTTAGCCTAGTACTTAATAAAGGGTAGGCGACGTTGTGTAGGTGTGGTTCACCTTGGTGTGAAAGAACTAGGTACTTAGCCTAACTAGGTACTTAGCCTAGTACCTGATAAAGGGTAGGCGACGTTGTGTAGGTGTGGTTCACCTTGGTGTAAAAGAACTAGGTACTTAGCCTAGTACCTGATAAAGGGTAGGCGACGTTGTGTAGGTGTGGTTCACCTTGGAGTGAAAGAACTCGGAGGTTAGCCTAGCACCGAAAAAAGGGTAGGCGACGTTGTCAAGGCTTCTCCGCAATAAGGAGTTGGTGTAGTGATTACGAACTCTCGAGTAGGTGACTCGGGGAGTGGAGTAGGGCAAGGAAGGTGTCCTTGTAGCCGACCACTATAAATACTCGCGTTGTGGTTTTGTGCTTCTTACTCTTATCTTTTCATTACATACTTATATATGTTTGTTTATCAATATCCAACACACACATCCAAATAGATTGACATAAGTCGATCTAAATATTAAAAAGGAAGTTTTTAATTGGCATCAGAGCTTCGTTACCAAGTTTCTTGAAGTATATTGTACTTTAAAAACTTGATACGATCCATGGTTAATTGAAAACTACAAAGAAGGCTTTTCATAAAAACAAACACCATGTCTCTTAAAACCTTTTATTTGGATGTTGATTAAGATGACAACATTTCTTTTGTTATTTATTTTTCATTTAACTGCACTAATCCTCTTTGTCATATTGATTAGTCAAAGCTCATATCTACCAAGCCATAGGAATCGCTTGGCAACAAGAATACCTTCTCTAAGAAGGTATATTATGCACAAAGGAGCTGGAATTGTCTTCTGACATTTGTTGTGTCATTTGTAAAGACATTCCTAATTGCATTAGAGGTATGACTTTTCACTTATCTCTAAATGACATTAGCTTGATAAATAAGTATGCTTACCAAGGTAGTTATTTGATTATTTTTTTACATGCTTTACATGTAGCTTCATTAGGATGCTTTGTCTCACATATGTATCACTCTTTTGTCTAAAAGTCATGGTTCATAAAACTTGTGTTTTGTTTCACTTAATCCAAATATCATATCTTTCTATTAATAAAACAAAACACAAATATCAAAAATTCCTCTTTTCCCATAAATACTCCCACCGTCATCCACTCCATCAAATCCCCACTTTTTCAAATCTTCCAATTTCAAAAATTTCCTCTCATTCAAAACTTCATCTTCCTCTCCATTTCATCTCAACCGAAACCAAGAAGAATCTTCTTCAACATGGTTTACATCGCCCTCGTGCTCATCGCCCTAACACTCATCGCACTTGTGTTCCCTATGATGAAGTTCACATACGGAGACATATACTTTGTGTTGTTAATCTACATTGGGGTTATATACCCAATTCTTTGTATCATCCTTAGCATTGAAATAAAATATTACTAATAATCTAGTTTATCTAGGTTATTATCATAATGTGTTTATCATTTCTTTTTATTTTCTAGTAATACATTAAAAGTCATGTATGCATGCTAAAAGAAAAATGTAGGCTAAAACACTTATCTTGGTATAAAACTATGAGATCTAAACCTATGTTTTTCATCATAAAATCTGTTTCTGTAACTACAGATCCACGGATCCTGGCAAATGTACTAGCCGGATCCCTTTTTGAAAGGAACCGTGGGAACCGTCCTACTGGAAAACAATTTTTCATGAAAATTAAACACCACTTTCTTCCTAAATGTAATATTCCACTTGAATAAGTAAGCTAAGTGTCATTGTTGTTAAAAACCATTGTTAATAAAAATCTAGTAAATATGTTAGATAATCATTGGTTGTCCACAAACATCACTTTCTATTAACTCATCATTTCTATAGGTTCAACTATGACGCATGAATATGAATTTGATTTTTCACTCACTAGCGTCTACACTCCGAACATCTCCCTTGAGCCCAACACACCTGGCAATCATGTCCGTGGGTTTAATAATCTCGAAAACCGTCACTTCCACGAAGGACGTATTGTAGATACCTCTCTACAATTCGAAGAAGGTATCAATACCTCCTTTCGAGCCATAGGACTAGAATGTCTTCTTGAAATCAACGAGAAGATATGTCCAAGGTTCATAATGGAATTCTTCCGTCAAGTTGAACTCATTCGTAACGAGGATCGCTCTCTATCTCTTTGGTTTTATATCAAAAACCAAAAGTTTACTTTAACCCTTGGGCATTTTGCTCACATCCTCCGAATTCCAAATCATGGACAATGTGCCTTCATCGAAGATTGGTATCTTGATTCTCTCTTCAACTTTCGTGAAGAAAATAGTCCATATTGTTCACACATACCCTCCCCAGAAGATTTACATCGCATAATTTGCAAACCTCGACCATATTACTCCGATCCAAACATTATCTTCACACGGGACATCCGAGAAGAGTACAAGCCCCTTGCACTCATTCTACGTGAAAATGTTTGGAGTCTTAGGGGAAATCGAGAAATCCTTCCCGCTTGTTGTGCTCACATAATGTATTGTTTGCTAACACAACAACCATACAATCTCGCCTACTTCTTCGCAAGGCGAATTGTAAATCTTCAAGGCTCCAAGAATAAACTCATCCCTTATGGAATGTTCTTGACGCGCCTCTATCATAACGTTATGCTCTTTCATCCTCAATTTCAAAGTCCGTTGTACGTACTTGTGAACAAGATGATGGAACCGCTAAACATATCTCTCATGAAGACTTTCTTCATTGTTGATTCCACCAACACTCATCAACCACGTGATGATCCTTCTAGCGAAAACGCTCAAGGAACTTAGTAGTCTTTTAAATAGGATCAATCCTTTTGTACTCGTGCTTTATCAATGTAATCTAATTTCTTTCATGAAATAAAACATCTTATATTTGATATCTTAGTGTTAGAACCCCTTAAACTATCCTTGGATTATAATGCATTGTCAATATCATTGCATACCTTTAGTAAAGGTTCTGCTTACCAGATGGACGGATCCCAAATTTTGTGCTAGACAGATCCCTAAACTTAGGTCACCGTGGGATCCGACAAATAGAAAATTATATTGCAAGCATTGTACTTCAAACATATCCTTAGAACACCTCACACTAAGCTAGACATAGTGTCTTAAGGAAAATTAAGTCCTTATAAAAGTTAAGTAGATCCTTCATACTCACACATAACTCACCTAAGATCACACTCAAAGACGCTTGTAGATCTATCGTTTCACTTTAATCCATTACCCTTCCGTTCTCAAACTCACATATCATTTTTCACATGATCCCTCATATCTAAAAGTTGGAAATCTCTTATAGCAAAATTGATCATAATCATCCTTAGTCAAAATTGGTCGTAATTGATCAAATTCTTGTTTTTCCATCTTAAGCCGTTAGGATATTCTCCAAAGCATTAATCTAAGTCACTATCCGATCTCTAGGATCATTTAGCTTCACTTGACACTCTCAAAATCTTTAGTGTCTTCCTTGTTCATTCATTGGTACTCATGAAAGTTCCAATTTCTTCCATAAAAGGCAATCATTAGCCACACCACTCATTACCCTCATGTACTTAAGCACCCCTTCATTTAAGACACTTAGGAGGACTGAAACACTCAAGATGATATAGATCTTAGACCTTTCAAACATCATTCTTACTCTTTCATAGCTGCTGAAAGCCGGATCCCTAGGATTAGCCTAGACGGATCCCTCTGAGGAGGGAACCGTGGGATCCGGATGACAGATTATGTCAACTCTTGCTAAAACAATCATTTCAAGCTCATCTTTCTAACCTAAACACTCCATCTCATCTTAAATGAGTTCCTAGATTAGTACAAACTCTAAAGTTGACTCTTGTGCATGTTAATCATCACATTCCAATGAATTTTAGTGGCTTAAGGATTGAATGCACTTGCCAAATTTCTTGCCTTATAAACCACATTGTTAGGACTTCCATAGTCATCACCTTCATCCTCATTTTCAGCACTTAAGAAACCCTTACAAACTTCTTGAAATCATCTCATCATGAGGAAAACTCCAAGTAGTAACTTATCCACCAAAGAACCACCCAAGAAAATTGCTCGTGTTGTACACGAAATTTCTTCAACCGAATCATCTCCGGTCAAGCCAAAAAATGCAAGGATCTCTTCTTAACCAATCAAACCAATTTCTAAAAGGATAGTACCCACAAAACTACCTATGCCAAACACCACCATACCTCCTAGGCCAAACAATATCATCTCCACTAAACCATCACCATTGGTTCCTAGAGCTATCTCTTTTACATCTCCACTATCATCACCACACCTCTACAATTTAGAGGATTTGCCTCCTAGGCCGTCTCATCCTCCTCCTCCGATAACATTCTCCTCATTAGGAGGAATAATGTTACAAAATCAAGGTGTTGAGTCAACATTAGCCCCGGCTTCCTTTTCGCCGTTTCCATCATATAATCCCATTTGGATTATGAGAAATCATCAAGGTCAACCACCCGACCATATGGAAGTTGACACTTCTCTACCACCACCATCATTCTTGGTCGAGCCATTCTCAAATGCGACTCCACCAATCCCTCCGTCGTTTGAGGCTCCACAAGCCGCTTCACTTGATCCTTCGCATCAAGCCATTTCATTTCTTCCACCACCACTACCTAGCCATGACAAAGATTGTTATCATTGTCAACATGTTGAAAGTTTGATACATGAAGTACGAGAAGACCAACGTTTAATGTTCTATCACCTCCTCGAACGTTTTGACAAGATTAAACCTAAACAAACTTGATCTAGAAGATTTTAGTGTTGTACTAGTATCAAGCGTTAGTTGGTCTAGAAATTCCTAGTCATGTATCATTTATTTTCTTAGTTTTTAGAGTTATGTATATCATAACTCTAGTTTTATTAAATGAAATTACATGCTACTTGCTATATTTCTGAGTATATGATTATGTTGTATAATACATATCTCACTTTGGTGATAACATTATTTTTTATACCACCATTTCTGAATTTATTCATCAGCCAGACGGATCCCTTTAATTTGCCTAGACGGATCCCTAATAGGAGGGAACCGTGGGATCCGTGATACAGAAAACTATTTTTCTACTAACTTGGATCACATTTGCAGGAAATTGTGCATTATACTTGTTTTCTAATCTTTGTTTTGTAGTTATTCAATTTACACATGAAGACTTTGACATCCTAAAGCTAGGGGGAGCTTTGTGTCAAAGCAATACATTGCAAATTACTTGCAATATTAGGATTACATTTCATGACATCTCCTTGCAAAATTGCAATCAACAAGGGGGAGCACATTCGTCACATAGACGAAATCTTTTGCCAACTTAGTTTCTAATAAACTTGCTTAGTATTAGTCTCTTGACGCACTTACATAGGGATGGACTCGTCAAGGGGGAGTAAAGACGAGATCCTTTCCCGTAACTTGCTCTCTATTTTTTTTTATTTCTTTCACATGTTTTTCTTAAAACAATGTGTTAGTTTCCTTTCAAAGCTCTTTTTGTTTCGACAAAAAGGGGGAGAAGAAAGTAAAAACTACAAATTCAAACTTTTACGAATTTTAGCTTTTCTTTAAAATAATTTTATGTTTTGTCATCAACAAAAAAGGGGAGATTGTTAATACAAATAAGCTGTAAAAACATTTATTTATATTTTACGATCTTCTAATATTTTGTCGATAACAAACGTAAAATCATTTTAACGAAACAAATAAAATACGTAAATGGTTTGAACTAATAGTTTCTAACATATTCACATTTTCACATAAAACACTAAAACAAGTATAAGTGATTTTATGATTTAATATTACATATGTACAACAACTAGTGTTTACATATTTGGGTAAAATATACACATAACTAGTATGTAGTATATTGGGTAATATAAATGGGTAGAAACTTAAGTATCACAACCCATTGACCAAATACATTGAATATAGTTGGGTACAACCCAAAGCCCATGACCCATGGAGCTTGACCCATAACCCATTGTATGACATCATGCTTATATCATATATGGATAATATCCATAACCCATGGTATTGACCCATACCCATGTGACTAGGTGCATTGCACTCAAGAGATACATTGTATCTAGCTAAAGACCCATGGATCAACCCATGACCCATGACCCATAACCAAAATACCCATGGGTAAAGAGGAGCGTCCCACGAATCCCTAGCTTTACGCTAGACGGATCCCTTGTGGGAGGGATCCGTGGGATCCGGGGAACAGTAGAATTTTTCCTCTATAAATAGTCAGCCATTTCTTCATTGTTTCTCACCCCTTTCTAACATACTTTCCCCTTGAGTTAAAAACTCTCTAACCTCAGATCCAAGAGATCTATGTTTGTAGTTTTGTTTTTGTGTGATCTTCTAGGTTCCTCTTAAAGGCGAGATCACCACCTTTGAAGTCGAGCAAGCTCAAGTCCATGAGTTGCCATGCTTCCTCATCATCAAGACTACTGAAGTCTTCTTGTTGATGATTGTTTTTATTTTCCTAAGAAGTGTTGAAGACATTTGTGAAAGGTGTCTCAAGTGTCAAGACGAAGATATTAGTGAAGGGTATCTATCGTCCATATCATAAGCACTTGTGGTGGGTGCTTAGAAGTCAAGACTAGAAGCATTAGTGAAGGGTGCTTAGAAGTCAAGACACAAGACATTAGTGAAGGGTGTCTTGAAGATCTAGTTAAAGGCATTAGTGAAAGGTGCCTTAGATGTACATTCGATATGGTGTGTTTCGATGTACAAGATAGATTAGTACTAGATCCAAGGATATTGATATCCTTGATGATGTTGTAAAGGAGTTGATCTCCTTTGGGATTATTCGTTGGTGTAGTGTTGGGTAGTAGTTCCTCCATTACAATGGAACTAGGTGCTTAACCTAGTACCTAATAAAGGGTAGGCGACGTTGTGTAGGTGTGATTCACCTTGGTGTGAAAGAACTAGGTACTTAGCCTAGTACCTGATAAAGGGTAGGCAATGTTGTGTAGGTGTGGTTCACCTTGGTGTGAAAGAACTAGGTACTTAGCCTAGTACATGATAAAGGGTAGGCGGACGTTGTGTAGGTGTGGTTCACCTTGGAGTGAAAGAACCCGGTGGTTAGCCTAGCACCGAAAAAAGGGTAGGCGACGTTGTGAAGGCTTCTCCGCCATAAGGAGTTGGTGTAGTGATTACGAACTCTCGAGTAGGTGACTCGGGGAGTGGAGTAGGGCAAGGAAGGTGTCCTTGTAGCCGAACCACTATAAATACTCGCGTTGTGGTTTTGTGCATCTTACTCTTATCTTTTCATTACATACTTATATATGTTTGTTTATCAACATCCAACACACACATCCAAATAGATTGACATAAGTCGATCTAAATATTAAAAAGGAAGTTTTTAATTGGTAAAACTATTCAACCCCCCATTCTAGTTTTTCACAGATTTATCATTTTACTATCCCTTTGTTTCTGATACTGTGTTAAATATAGATATGGATCTAAATCATTCCATTATTTAACGATTCTGTTTCTCGTTTCATCGATTGATCAACATTACCAAAATCATCGGGACATATCCAGATCTCTTTTGGGTATGGCCATAGAAACATCTAATCCACCCCACGAGAGGCCCAGTAGCATCATACTTCAATAATTAATTTGAAGGAACAAATTATGTCTTGACTACAAGCGTAATCTGTGAGCTTCACGACACTTCTGAAAATAGCCCTTATAACTATTAATTACAAAAAGCGTTGGACTATAATCAAGAAATGGGATCCACCCACGCCATTTCAGCTTGCGTCTCAAGAAATGGGATCCACCCACACCATTTCAGCTTGCGTCTCAAGTCTAAGGATAAACAATGAAATCATATACAAAATTTACTTAATGACAAAGATTCATAAAGTAAAATCCATTAGTTGGGATAGTCGATATACAATCTCTTGAATACCATGTGAGTTTAGTAAGACTTTCCTTGAATATACAAAGTATATTACAAATCTCTCATATTTGTCTTAATTCAACCATATTCTCATATAGTTGATTGACAATGGACAGTTTAGAATAACGTAAGTCATTCATGGATTTAAACATGCAAATACACGATACAACTTATTACAGAAAGATAATAAACATACTAATTACTTTAATTCATTATAAAAAATAATAATTGTTTAAACATCCTTTATCCAAATACTAAATACAGATTTACATGAGACTATTAGCTAAACGAAGTTCAATGCTCTTAGCATGTTGAGTAAGTTTTGCCTTAGATAAGCCTTCGTAAAAGGATCAGATAGATTGTCACCAATTTTAATTTGTTCTCGAACATAGTGATATCTTCTAAGATAGTGTTTGGCCCCTTTCATAACTCCAGGCTCATTAGCGATAATGATTGCTCCAGAATTGTTGCAATACATCTCCATAGGTTTCTCGTTTTAGGGCATAACACCCAGCCCTGAAACAAACTTCCTAATCTAGACAACTTCCATCGCAACTTCAAGCAACTATGTACTCTTTTGCTGGAACATGGCAGAGTGATCTACTTGGTACTCTTCCAATCCACTGCGCCTCCATTAATAACAAAGACATATCCCAGTCTGAGACTTTTTATCGTCTTTATCGGTTTGATATCCAACATTGCAGTAACTAGTCACTTTAAGCTCTGCTCCAGGATTCCCACTGTAAACAAGAAACATATCTTGAGTAGCTCTTAAATACTTGATGATATTTTTCATAGCAGTCCAGTGACTTTCACTTGAATTATGTTGAAACTGGCTTGTTATATTTTAGGCAAACGTCACATCAGGTCTTGTGCATCTTACTGCGTACATGATTGATCCTACAACAGAAGCGTAAGGAACATTCTGCATGCGCGCCACCTCAGCATGTGTGGAAGCACATTGTGTACCATTCAAGTCAAGTCTTTCTTGCATTGGAAGATATCACTTCTCGAAATTCTCCATTCTAAATCTTTTTCAAGATTTTATCAATGTAAGCACTTTGACTTAGTCCACTTAACCGCCTAGATCTATCTTTGTATATCTTGATTCCAAGAATATATGCTGCATCTCCCATATCCTTGATAGCAAAACACTTTTCAGGATAGGATTTTACATCTTATAAACTTGGAATGTGATTTCCTATAATAAATATGTCATCAACATATAAGATAAAGAAAGTAACATTACTCCTACTAGCCTTTTGATATACACATGGCTCATCAAAATTTTGAGTAAAACCAAATTTTTTGATTTCCTCATCAAATCCTTTATTCTAGTGCCTTGATGCTTGTTTTAACCATAAATGGATCTTTTTAGCTTGCATACATGCTTTGGCTATTTTGGATTCACAAACCCTTTCGGTTGCGCCATAAAGATGTCCTCATCTAGGCAACCGCTTAAGAAGGCGTTTTTGACATACATCTGTCAAATCTCATAGTCATAGTACGCCACTATTGCTACAAGAATCCTAATGGCCAAATCTTCGAGAGATTGTTAAGTTAGATGACGATGGTGATGTTGATGATTATGATGTCATCATCATCATCAACTATCTGAATGATCTCTAGAAGCTTAAATTCTTTTTTCTCATGTCTTGAAAGTGAAGGTGGTATGCTCTTACCCTACACTTATTGTGGAAAATTGCTTGCCTCGGTTAATCAGATACGTTCAGGTCTATATTTATTGCTTTCATGAAAAATTTATTTTTCCTTGCTTTCTAACATGGTAAAGTTTGATTGGCTGAACAATATACCCAATATGCAATCATTTCTCAGGTAGAACACGAGAAGTGGCGCTTGCTATGCATCTGGACAAGAAACGATTGTTTCAGAAGCAAGGATTGATTGAGAAGAAGAAATGAAAATGATTTTGTTACCAACAAAAAATTAGGAAAATTTGAAACAAAGAAGAAATGAAAACGATTTTTTGTGACTTTATATGTATCTTACCTACAAGAACTGAAGCCAAAAAGAAATGAAAACGGTTTTGTGTAACTTTTTATGTATCTTACATACAAAAACAAGTGTTTCAATAATCAAATATAATTGTTTTCTCTTCTATGTTTCGAGTGATTACATGTTTCATTCATGTTTAGATCTTTTATTAGAACCCCATTTATCATTTGTTTATTCTCAATGGATAAAAAATGTCACTACTTTGTTTACAATTGGTACACTTCTAAAAGCATTAAATAGTGCTAAAAAGTTATTGTTGTCATTTTAACAAGACATAAATCATAACGATGATACTTTAAAATTTTAGTAATGATATGCAGAGATTTGCTGGAAATTGTGAGAAGCTTCTGAAGAGAATGACCGAGATGGATATTTGTTGAAGTGAGTTATTTGGGTCGGGTACCGTTCCTAAGCCGCCAGTTAAATGGAGCTGGGTTTTTAGTTTTGAAGAGAGAGAAATAAATAAAAAAATGGGATGAGAGAGGCGCCATCACTTAAATCATTACTTTTCACACGCCGAGCTAAAGATAGCCGCTCAGTTTTCTTTCCCAATATGTTTTTTACTCTTCATAACCTTCCTCTATTTCCTACCAAATCTCCAAAAATCAAAAAGGCTGCTCCATTTATACCAATTAACTTAACATTTTTTAGAAAAAACAATTAAAAAAGATGGATCTTGTACTGTTTAGTAGCCGTCAATTCATAAGTCAAGCCAAAGGTATCCCCGCTAAGCTCTCCTCTTCCCGTAAAAAATTGGTCTTCCAACACATATAATACTATCGAATACAAACGCTCACCCGCAACGTGCGGGTTGAAATCCTTGTTAACTAACATTGGCGATCTCTGTTTGTTGAGATCTGGGCTTCTTTTTCTTTAGTTGTAAATCGTTAAGACTTAATAATGCACTAAAAGGTGTTTTATGTAAGCGCGGCATGAAAAAGCTTATTGAACCAAAACTTGCATTGAAAAAATTAACCCAAACATTACCTTAGGCTATGCACAATGGCGACCTAGTTCGTCGGTGCCACATCAGCTTTCTCTCTCCGACGACCTGACGATGATCTAGTTGCCACAGTGGTGACCTGAGAATTCTTTTTTTATTTTTTTTATTTTTTTTAATTCAAATATTTTTAAAAACAAAATTAAACTTCATTAATAAAAATACTTAACATTACAACAATAATTAAAAACTTAAACTAATAAAACGTAGACGTTACAATACTTATTAAAAACTGCAACTTAATAATCTAAGTTGTAACGTTCTTTGATTGCGGTGGGAAATATGGACGATTTACGTAAAATGGGTTTTGATTAGGGTTGGGTTGTGGTAGTCGTGTTTGATAATCAAAACAGGGTGCTTGAAAACGAACATCCCGATTTTGTGGTGGTGTTAAACCGATTAATTGAAACGGTGGATCCGGTGAGAAATTCAAGTTCGGGGAATTTTTGGGAAGTCGGGATCGTCGGTTTTTTGAGTTGGGAGTTTTTCTTTGTGACATGATGATTATTGAAGAGAAGTTGTTTGAATTGTGTTTGAAATTGTGTGTTTAAAAATGTGTTTGAGGTTGGTATTTATAATGTTGTAAAAGTGGTAAAGTTTTGAAAAAAAAGGGTAAACTTTGAGTTTATACTCGGTTGTGTGCTCAACCGAGTTTGTCTTCCTTCTCTCCCCAACCGAGCACGACCGACGACTCCACAGGGGGGCAACCGACCACGACCGACGGTGGCAACCGAGCCCAACCGCCTCCACTGCGCATAGCCTTACAGTTGTAACCTAAATTAATCAAAAAATAAACTATTCATTCCAATAATCGCAATCAAAATGCAGAATAGTCAATAAATTTAACATTTCACTAATATCATATGCGCACGAATTAGAACCATACGATCAAACATATTCCTTGTCATTCCCATTATTCCAAATGATCAAGCACAAATAACTGCCAAATATAATACATCCCAATATCTATAGAAGAACACAACAGCTTCTCTTATTTCCTCAGGATCACGTGATGTCATAACCAACCCCACTTTCCCAACAAGATGTGGGACCAGACCAACAAAATTCGTAGGAGCATGTTGTGCGCGCTATAGATCTTTTAGCAAAACTGTTTTTCCTGTGATTAAATTAGATGAGTCATTTGTTAGGTTTTGTTTTATAAGTTTGGCTTGTTTTGCATTCAGGTTGTCTGCTATTTTTATTTTCTTTTTGAGGGTTGTGGCGAGTTTTTGGTGGTGCACTATTTTTCTTAACACTTTGGTTGGCATTGGTCATGACAGGATGTGAAGGTTGGTTTGAAAATGGAATAGAATAATAAACAGGGTTTTTGTAATTTGTAGTAGGTTGGTGTTGGTCCATTAGGTTGGTGGGTTAATTATGAGATAAGTTTTTGATAGTAAGCTTATTTCTTATTGTTAACAGCAGTAAGCTTTTCAGACGAGATTGTTGCACATTCATGATGAGGTTTTAATTTAGTTAGGTAGGTTTCATTTTCCGGCTAATTAATCAATAAAGATTACAATTTTTCGTACCACTTGATTTGTTAGGTGGGAACTCAATGGCGGATCCAGAAAACTACCATAGGGTGTGCACTATGTATTCAAGATTTTTTTTTCCGGCTAAAATATTTTCGATTCGGATTGGTTTTTACGGGTCATGGTTTTTTTTGGGGTCAGAGGTTCATAGTCACATTTTTATGAGGTTTTTCTTGTCAATAATCAACTACACTTTTTGTTTTATTTTTCTTGTTGAAGATTCTTTTTTGTTCGCTTTTATTGTGCTTTTACTTGACTTGAAAATGCTAGAAAAAGATCTAAATTTATGAATATGCGAATTTGTGTGAATAAGTTCTTACCGTAACAACATAAAGTCATTGATTACATATTCGGTTTTCGGTTTGAGTTTGGAAAAACATAAACTGATCTTAAGCTCTGAATAAAAGTTAGTACTCCGTATTAAATTTCTAAATCATTAGTGAAACTTGTGTACAAAAACTACAGTGAGGCCAAGTGGTCAAAACAAATTAGTGACCCATAAATATTGAATATTGAACATTTTGGGCCAGAATAAAAACAATTCGGCCAATCTCTAATTAACTGTTAGACGTGAAACGGTGAAAAAGACACAAAATCCATACACTATCTGACCTATTTTACTATCTTCTTCTTCAAGACTACTTTCAAAAGTCAAAACTACCAAAAAAATCCATACACTCATAATTTTCTAGGGTTTAAGAGGGTATGCTCTCATAAATCTTTAATATATTTTATAGCTACTTCCAAAAAAATCAAAAATTTTTCACACTACTGATGCAGGTTTTACTGACCAGGTTTTAATATTTATAAGTCTCGTAATACCTATGGTCTACCCTAATGCACTAACGGACAGTGTACCCGGTCGTGTGTAGTGTAGTATTCGGTAAAACCGAGGGCGTCCCAAGAGCTATGTGTGTGGATTTATACTAAGTCTAGGTGTCACAGATTTTAATATGATTATGATATGGAATTAACTAATAAAGCAAATAAAGGCGAAATATGTGATCAATAGAGGAGAGTGGTGCTAACCTAGTTACTCATCCTAACTAGTAATGTTTACGTCTAATTACTTTCAATTACTTCAGGTGGGGTCAAAGTCGAGAGGACAACATTTGGTCAGTTCGTCCTAACCTATCAGCAAAGGGTACCACTGGAGAAATTAGGTGTCCCCTTATAAGTCCAGTTGTTCCTGGTCCCCTAAGCCAAGTCATTAAGTACCGCTACATGCTAGATTTATAATAGTGTGTGCCCAGGCGCTAGCAACTTAAACACTCGCCCCTTACTTCTTAAGTTCATCAAAACGGTAGGTGATCGGTTGGTCAAATCGCACAAGTAGAAAGGGTCGTCAGTTGGTCATATCTTACCCTTCCCGTCTCAGTCTACTCACTTAGGGTCAGTTGGTCATATCTCCTAAGCAACTAGCTTCTACCGTCATTCAAAACTACCGAAACAAGGGTAGCAATCAATAAACTATGCGTGCATACACTTAGAAATAATTATACGGAAGCAATGTAAACGCAAACAAAACAATTAAGGAATCATAACTAGGCCAGCACCAAGAGGTGCTTAGCCGCTCATATTAACCATAACAATCAATTCAATGTTTAATGTTACGAAATACATGAATTGAAAGTAAAGAAAAGATAAAAAGCTAATGCTTATCGTAGGGAGTGATTTCTCCCTTGGAGATAGCTCCGTATGCTCCTCTAGATCTTCCTTCGACTGCTTCTCACATTCTATGATTGTTGTGTGTGAAATGGGATGGATTGAAATGCTGGAAATCGTGGGTATTTATAGGCCAGATCTGGTTACGGTGTAACTATTAAAAGAGTTACGATGTAACATACAATTCTTCGTAATTTGCAATAATAGCCGTAACCTCTGGAAGGAGTTATTACGCCGTAGTTGATGCATGAGTTACGACGTAATTAGTAGCGGCGCGGAACCTCATTTGACCTAATATGGTTACGTCGTAATCTTGGATAGAGTTACGCCGTAATCTTCTGTTAAGTTGGTTTTCTGAGCCACGCTTTAGTTACGGCGTAATGTGAGAGAGGAGTTACGCCGTAACTTCTTCAAAGTGAGCATACTATGATAAATCCTCAATAAACTCTCTAATTCCGCGTCTCTTTAGCTCCAATGCTCGTAATTTACCTGAAAGTGAAATATAATGGAAAACAAGCGTAAATCCATATAAATGATATAAATTACAAGCATTATCGGGGGAAATTGACACTTAATATTCAGGATTATTTGATGTTATCAACTACTCAAAATTTACACAGGGTATGCACTTGCATACCCTAACCTCAAGGTAGATCCGCCCTTGTGGGAACTGCACGTACCTGTTTAGAGCACGTGTTGAATAATTTACGAATTCGTAAAAATATCTTTTGATTTACTGATATCTAACTCGTGCATGCAGATTCATAGTTTGGAGTACATATTACGTACGTTCCTATTGCACGACTCAACGAGGGGTGAAAGAAGTGAGTTGCTCAGGTGTGTGGCATTAAATTTAGGTTTTCTAATACCATTCTCCATTGAATCATTTCTCTCATTTGTTGGTATGATCTCATGTGACTTTAGGCATTGTCTTATGATATTCTTCAATTTAGGTTTTCTAAAATACGGATAAAGTGTTATTAATCTTGAGTCTTACATTGTTTGCAACACCAATGAATCTTTGACTTGGCCTGACAATAATTCAAAGTAGAATTTTAAAAGAATATACAAAAATTTAATCTAGTTAATTAGGTTACTAAATGCATGAGAATATACATAGACAATAACATATATTGGATTTACAACAACAACAACCACAAAAAGCGTAAAATCAATATATAGTTGCACAAATATTACTCGAAATTAAGTGCAGCGTCAGGGCCATCCCATGAATTTATGAAATTTTTGAGAGCCTTGGACGAAATTAAATAATGAAGCCTTTCGATAAAGAATGTTATATATAATTTGTCACCGTTTATAAGATATAATGCAATTAGTTATCTAGACGTTATAACATATTACTCATTTAAGATATTTTGCTTATTTAAATACTTTTTTTCATGAAAAATATGTGTACACATGTATATAATTATTAATGGGACAAATTTTAGGGCCTAAGTGGTCGCTCACCTTGCATACCCTCAAAGACGGCCCTGTGTACCATGTCGCTTATTTATTCACACTCCTTGATTGCAAGAATACACTCTCTAAGGCTCAAAATAAACTCAGATTACACATACATTACAAGATTTGATTGTATAATCCTTGATTTCCTTGATTGCAAGAATACACTCTCTAAGGCTCAAAATTAACTCAGATTACACATATATTACAAGATGTGATTGTATAAGCCTTGATTACAACATTTATACATGTATAGAAGTATGCTTCTCACTCAGAACTTTCCTTTTCATAATAAGCTCATCAACAAGTCCATGAAGGATCAATTTGCACAGACCGTCCAATTTGAAGGAAGTCTATTTGAACTCAAGGGGGTATGTTGAGGACATTGATGTCAAGTGGAAGCATACAGTACTCAATGTCAAGATTTTTCAAAATCTCGATCATTTTCTCAACCAAAAGAGCTCTTTTTATCCATCTTCCACCCATGTCCTGGAAATTCAATCGTAGTGTAAGCCATATTGATATTTTGAGCCGATTCATGTCCTCAACGTCCCTCACCACGATCATTGGCTCAAGTTGCCAGTGGTCGCTCTTGTTTTCAACGTAGCTGCAACCAAGCATGTCGAAATTTTGTGATGATGAATATTTAGATTCGATAGTTTTGGATACGAATAATTACACTCATTCTAGGCATAATCAAATAAAAAAAATGCATTACTTAATACCTTTTTGTTCTTTCCTTCATGTTTGCAATTTTTCTGGCAGGAGTTGATACATGGATGTAGAAATCAATAACATCACCCATATCGGGACTACGTTGATAATTACCAATGGGCATAGTAGACAAGACATTGTTTGGGTATGCTATCTTCTGATTATCATACCTTAAAAAGGTAGTTGTCAATATATTCATCTCCTCAACTATCATCTGGATACAATAAAAACATTAAAAGTTAAAAATTACAGCCCAAAAATAGAAAACAAATATACGTTTCCGGTAGTCTATTCAAAATCTCACCTGAACCATCAATTTCGCAACGATCACCAACATCAAATAGATGCATAATACAAGAAAATAATAACCTCGAACAATGTTTTGAATCTGTTTCCAAATACGAAAGCTACCAAAATTAGTTGCAAGGTTAGGAATATGAAGAAATGGGTTTTCGCTTGTTTGAATATAAGAAACCAAATGATAACTATTATGATTGCCACAACTATATTTAACATTTGATGCAGCTTGTCCACGGCTGTTTTTGTGTCGTTGAGGAATAGTGCAAAAGCTCTACGTTCTCGAAATACATTAACCTACCAAACAAACGACAAAGTTTTAGCTACATTTATAACTAATTATTTATATAATAATCACATACTAAAATGAATTGGTAGTTCATAAATAACCGTACCCCCCAGTGTACTAGCTAAATCTCATTTTCTGATTACTTTGGTCGCACTTGCTTCATGAAAGAGTCGAATTGTCCTCAAAGCTTCGTCATCGCGCAAAAAGCGCATCAAATCCTCAAGCTGAATATATCTAACCAAAAGTCAAACAAACAAAATCACATACATATAGGTTCTTGTAACTAAATATAATAGGGAATCTAAACACCATAAAATGATAGCTTGCTCACTTGGATCCTTGTTGTGCCACATTGAAAAATATCTTTTTGGCTGCATATTTAGCCTGGTTTTCGGTTTTTATCTGTTTATAATTTTCGTCATCATTACTATTACCATCACCATAACCATAACCGGTCATGTCTAGAAATTGGTCATCTGAAAGAGTTAACATGCTCGTTTGTTTCTTACATGTGAACACCCGACTACACTACAAATTCATTACAAATATTGGAAAATTTGCTACGAATTCGTAACAGAAATGAAACATAATTTGTTTTATATAATGAATTTATTATCAGTTGCAAATTTCCAAATAATTGCAAATGTTTTGTGAAGGAAATCTGAAAAAAATTTGTTACACTTTATTTTAAATCGTCTGTTGCAAATACCGTTGAAATTTTGAAATTTTTTAACAGAACTGCAATGGTAATAAAAATTAATTTCTTTTATATTTAATTTAATCTTCCATTGCAATTTCATTGCAAATCTTCAAAATTTGCAATAGAATTGCTATGGAAAAAATACAAATAAATGTAAAAGAATTATTTAGCTTTTGGTAACTTATTAGCAACCGTTTTCTATGTCATTGCTATTCAGTTGGTAATAGGCTGCAATGATATTTTACATATTGATCATTATATCGGATGGTATATGGAGCCGCAAATGGGTTGGTTTTTGTAGAAAAATTATACAGCATACATTTGAGCCTAAACTCGTTGTTATACACTTGAAACATCTAATTAGTTTTACGTTTGCAAAGAGTCATGTACTTACGGGTAATATGTAATTTATGTTACCATTATTATGTAAACTTATGGGTGATACATGTCATGTTTTATTGAATGGGTCAAGCGTGTAAAGTTTAGGCATGTTCATAGTGCAAACTCCTCATCTACTCGACACGTTAGTTGTCAAAATATCTTAGAAGTCGAGTTAAACTCATATCTCTAATACTTTACCCAAAACAAAACTCGTATCTCTAATATTTAACTTAAGTACTTGACTTTACATAGACTAACGAATAACCTTTAAACACCTAAATATACACAAGCATTACAATTTACTACTAAGAGTATTCTAAACGGACAAACATATAAGGTTTTCTCTATCTAGATTACCTTGAAGGGAGAGTCTTTGACCGGATGTACACCTCTTGACCTTGGTATCCTGGTTTCTCCTTTTCGGCCTTTATATGGCTACCCTCAAAATGTTCCATTAGTAAGGTTTGAACCCTAAACTTTTTGTGAGGTCATAAGGTGCTTTACCACTAAGCCACTTTTGTGGTGGTTATTGCTACGAGTCAAGACTCTTTCATCTTAACTAATTAGTAACTTTGAAATACATACCATTAGGTAGTCTCCAACCCTAATTATCATTTTTACAAATTCTTAGTAAATGCAAATAATTTTTTACACAAAATTATCTTCTCTTTGGCTTCTATCTCAACAAACATTGGTTCAAGCTTACTCGGCCTACATGGTATCATGACCGCACATTCATGGTCAAATCCATATTCTTCGGTTGCTTGTTCCATTAGCCTTACAAACCAATCGTGCTTAAGATAAGACAAAGGAACAACAAATACTTTCATCATATCCATCAAATGCAATAACCACAAAGTGCCCTTGTTTTGATGTCTTTTTTTGGGGTGAAAGGTTTATCTTGGTAAAATATTATTACCTCTCCAAAGGTGAAGAACGGTGGGATCACCCTGGTCCCATGCATCCTAAGGATACCAACCGAACCCTCCCCCAAGGACCCGGCCCCAGGCAATGATCACCTGTTCTTATCAGGAGGTGGACTTTGAACCCTGACCATTTTCTCCAATAGGCCCCTCGTTGACCAATCAATATGAGCTTTTGGGGTGGGGGTGATGGTACTAATTGAAAGCTTTTAGGTCAATGGAGCTATTCGAACCCCGGTCTATTGACACAAGGTTGGAAGCTATTACCATTGGACTAAAGGCCCATTGATGGTAAAATATTATTACTTAAAAAGAAAACAAATCAGTACAACGGATGTGGGTGAGTCTCACACCTCAACCCAAAAAGGCAAACTAAAAGCACCTATAATGCTTAAGACCTAAACTAGCATAAGAAATGACATGTCATGCTTATGCAAAATAAAAAAGAACGACCTATCTAAGCTGACCACGGAGACTAATGTCATATGTATTAGCAAACTTCAAATGTGCATGATCACAATCATCAAACTCATCATCGACATAAGGTTTTTAGTCATAGGTGTCCTTCTTCCACTGCTCTAATAAGCACTTCATGCCCACTCTGAAGATTAACAAGATTGACGAGATAAGAATGTATTTATTTTTTTGATTGATTACTTACAAAGGAGAGGTTACATATATAGGTACAATACATGACTATTTTGGGTAAACATCAATCACCCACTAATCAAGCTAATTACAATGAATATACAACCAATTGATTTATAATTATCCATTAATGTACACACTTGAAACTTATCCATTTAATACCTCATAGCTTGGAGTAGGAGGAAGTCGGAAGCTCAAACTGGATCTAAAATCTTCAAATAAGCCTGAAGGAACTACTTTGGTGAAGATATTTGTGTACTGATAATGGGAGGGCACATGGAGGACATGAACTGACCAAAGAAGTAACCATGTCACGGACAAAATGAATATCAATCTCAATATGTTTGGTTCGTTGATGTGAACAGGGTTGTGCACAAATATATGGCACTAACATTATCACAATAGACAAGAGTGGTAGTAGAAAGAGGAAAATGCGTACTCACGAAGAAGGTTCACGAAGCCATAAAGCGGTCGGCTACAACATTAGCAACACCCCTGCATCGGCTTCCAGTAGAGCGGGAGATGGTGTGTTGTCGCTTGGAAGACCAAGAAAGAAGATTATCGCCTAGAAAAACATAGTATCCCGAAGTAGTCCGTCGTGTGGATGAGCAACCCGTCAATCTACATCTGTATATCCAACAAGAGAAGTGGTAGAGGATGAATATAGGTGTAGACCAAAATCTAAAGTCCCCCTAACGTATCATAAGATACGTTTAAGGGTAGCTAAATGTGGCTCATGAGGATCATGCATGTAAAGACAAATTTCTTTGCGACCGCATAAGATAGATCGGTTGTGTAAATGTGAGATATCTTGAAGAGCACCGCAAGATGCGTATAAGGTAGGATCTGGAATCTGTGACTGAACACCTTCAGGACCCAATTTGGAGTCTATATCAACCGATGTTCTAGAAGGGTTCAGATTGGCCATGTGAGCATGCTCAAAGCTGAGGGCATACTTCTGCTGAGACAAAAACAATCCTATAGAATGACATGTAGCAGAGATACCAAGAAAATAATTAAGTGCCCTGAGATTAGTCATGTCAAACTCATTGTGTAAAGATTCAATGATTTCTTTGAAGAAGGGTTGAAGAAGAAGCTGTAAGGATAATATCATCCATATATATAAGTAAATAAGCAACCTGAGAACCACGTCGAAGAATAAACAATGGAGAATCACATCGGTGTGGTAAACCCGACTTCGTGTGGCATAACCTGCAAACACAGAAACCAAGCACGAGGTGCTTGTTTTAGTCCATATAAAGATCTCTGCATAAGACAAACATGATGAGGGTACCGAGAATCTACAAATCTGGCGGTGATGCATATTGACAGTCTCAGATAAATCCTGTTAGAAATGCATTCTTAACGTCAAGCTAATGCATAGGCCACTTGCGTTGCAAGGCTGAGAACGATACAAATGGTAGCCGACTTAACAACGGACTAAAGTCTCATCATAATCAATACCAAGTTCTGACTCTGCGTTAACAACCAGCGAGCTTTATAGCGGCTCAAAGTACCGTCAGCATGAAATTTATGCTTGAAGAACCACATAGAATGAATCATATTAACACCAGAGGGCCTCGGTACAAGAACCCAAGTACCATTTTTAACTAACGCATTACACTCATCATACACAACATTACGCCATTGAGGGTCTTTTAAAGCAACGAACGTGGATTTAGGTATAGGATAAATGGAAGACGTGTGTAAAGATAAACGCTCAATAGGTTTGACAATGCCTGATTGAGACCTAGTGACCATCTAGTGAGTTGGGTTGGGTTAGTTGTAATTTGTGGGGATTGGGCGAGGTTGTTGGTTCATTATTGGTCTATGTTTGGGATGTGTTGGGTTTTGTTGGGTGCGGTTATGGGCTTCGAGGTGTTACCGATTGTGGAGAGGTTTGTTCGTGGTTTTGGTAAAAGTTGATATCAGGTGGGTTAGGGTGTGGTGAATTGGGTTGATTGTGGTTGTGAGGTTCGTTAGATGGATGATTTAGGGTAGGGTTGACGGGAGTAGTAAGAATATGGTGGAGAGAGGGAAGATGTGGGTTCTAGCGTGTATGTTGGTGGGGATGTGGATGTCATGGAGCGGTATGAAAGCTGTGTTTCATCGAAGGTGACATGTATGCGGAGAGAATAATTTTGTTTGTTTCAAGGTCTAGGAAACGATAACCATGATGATATCTAGCGAAAGCCAAGAAGATACATGGGGTTGCTCGTGGCGCAAGTTTGTGAGGTGAGTGGAGGTAAAGATAACAAAGGCACCCAAATATAAGTAGCGGGAGTAGTCGGGTTCTTTTTGGAAAAGTTTTGTGTAGGGAATTTCATTTTTATGGCAGTTGAGGGTAGAAGGTTGAGGAGATATGCGGCCATGTCGAGGGCCTCGACCAAAAGGTAGGTGGTAAATGTGCTTGAAAAGAAGGTACGGATGACGTTATTTATTGTGCGGATCATTCTTTCCGCCTTGCCATTTTGTTGAGAGGTTTTTGGGCAAGAAAATCTAAGTTGAATACCATTATTAGAAAAGTGTGTATGGAGTCGGTTATTATCGAACTCACCACCATGATCACATTGGAAACTTTTGATTTCACATTTAAATTGATTTTTAACATAAGTGCGAAAATGCAAAAACTTATCAAACATGTGGATTTGTTACGAAGAAGGATAAATCCACAAGTAATGAGAGAAATGATCGAGAAAAAGAACATAGTATTTAAAACCACCAGAACTAACAATAGGAGAGGTCCACAACTCAGAATGGATAATATCAAAAGGATGTTCAACAGTAGAATCCGAACTATAGAAAGGAAGTTTTACATGTTTGCCAAGCTGACAAGCATGAAAAACCTGTGGAGTCTTTGGTTTATTACATGAAATAAACTGACGTGAAACAAGATATTGTAGCACCCCGTCACCGGGATGACCAAGACGTTGATGCCACGTGGAGGGGCTTATGGAAACAAAGGCGGTAGGTGTCACAATTCTCAATTTTTGGTCATTTCTCAAACTCTACATTCATCATACTAGTCATGCATGGGTTTTGCATTTCACATTAAACGCGTAATTTTCATATTAAATAAACGTTATCGCGTAAGTTATTATTTTGAACATTTAATCCGATACTTCCAAAAATGATCCCGATAAATTTTTATACTTACATTTAGTTTATAAAAACTATATTTTGAGTTTACCTAGTGTTTTAAATTTATTTTGTATATAAATCGTTAAATTTATATTATTACGACGTTTTTCTTAAAAACTACACGATAATTATTATATCACTCAATTTTACGGGGAATGTATTTTTCAATTTTTATGATCTCATTATCTTTCTTTTTGATCTATTAAAAATTACTTTTACCTAAAACTACCTTAAATACACTAATGTATATAAAATCCACCAAGTTACATCTTACTTACACATTTTCCTACACTTTCAAACAAATTTACTTACATTACTACAAAAAAAAATAGACAAGGTGATCAAATATTTGTGGATCTTGTCTTTATAAGCTAAGTCATAGTATAGTGACACATAATATCCTACAACACACATACAATACATATTATCAAAGTGAATTTTTAAGCTCTCTCTTCTCTCTTCTCAACAAAACCGGCCCTCATGGTGTTCCAAGAAGAAAACATCAAAAAATTTCAAGATCAAGTTTTATTCAATCTAGTTACACTCTTTGTATAGGTTTTGAAATAAAAACCTAGGGTGTTTTAGGATTAAACCTTTGTTCACATCACCTCATCATATCACTAGTAAGCATTCATAATCATATTTTTATTTCATATTCATTTTTATGGTCATATCATTTTATTAGAGAAACATGCAAGACTTATTGTTGTTTATACCATTTTTACATTGATTTTAAGAGTTTAATATATAAAGTCATCCTATAATTATTCCCTTGTTATATATTGATTTTGATGATGTTTAGGAACCCATGACACCCTAAGAAGGTGTATGGTAGGATTAAATTAGCTTTGGAGTTGATTTGAAGGGATTGGAATAGGTTTGTCAAAAAACTATTTTGACAAGTATATATAGTTGGTCTGATCTTGTTTTGTATTTCTGGAAAATCCGACAGTAGGCACGAATTTTTGGCCTTGATATTTAGAAAATATACTTTAAAACGAATCCGTGGCGGCTTGAGCGGTTAAAAGCGGAGGATATAACGAAGAAGTTATGGATTTTACAAGTTTGACGACGAAATATATATTTTGAGAAAATTCAGCAACCTATTTTTGGTTTTATGCAAGTCAAACGAGTCCTAAGCTTTACAATTATTTCGACTTATCAAAAATATGGTAGTATACTTTGATACGAAGCTTTGGGGCGTATCGTGAAGCGGTTTGAAGCGACTAAGATATGCACGTTTTAATAAAATTGCGTAACTATATTTTTACGAAAACTATATTATTTTTCGAGAGACAAGTGTTACGGTAACTAAAAAGCGACCATGTTGAAGGCTGTTTTAGCGATGATGTAGAACTTTTTGTAACGAGATGTTTTCTAATAAAATTAAGATCATCAAGCATATTTTTCAAAACGACCAACCGTTTGTATAAGCGGTTTTAATAAATTAATTCGCGGTTGCTCAAACTTTGCGAAACTCACTTTTACACAACACTTGGACAAAATCACCATCTTTAACCCTTATTATCTTTATGTTCGAGACCTTTATGTCGAAAAATCCTGAACTGAAACTTCTAGATTTCGATACAAACTTTCCAAAACCGTGAGTTGTTCTCTAGCGTTCGACGTACACCATTTACGACTAGTTTTTGGCGCCATTTTGTCACTTTCATGAAATTCCGGCGACATTATTTTCTGAAAAGTTAAAATTTCACTATAAATCATTATAAAACCGTTGTAGGATGACATTTTGACGTAAATACTTGTAAAGTGATTTTAAGAATGGTCAAGACGTCAAAGTGTATTTTTTAACGAAGAGTATTATTTTTTCAAAATTCACAAGTGGTATAAATAGCATCTGAAAATGCATGCATAACAACATCATAACTCATTGAGTATCATATCATTCATCTTAGGTCATGGATAGTTTCCGAGCCTCATTTTCTTACACTCCATTTTGTTAGCATATCAATCACATCGGGTGAGTTAGTAGCCCCACTTTCTATTACGTATTTGTCTTACAAACTCTTTGGGGGAGATACATGCTCAACTACTTACTTTCACTATCACAAATATTCTAAACTTTGACATATTACTGTGAGTTCTATAGCCCCACTTTCAATTGTTTTTATACTACTTTTGGGGGAGATACATGCTCAAACTATTTCCATTTATTTTCACAGAATTAAAACTCTTACATATTCTTGTGAGTTCATACCAGCTTTTACTCATTTAAATTCCTATAAACTATTTGGGTGAGATATATATTTATCCAAACATTTAAACTCTTTTGCCAAACAACTTTACTTATACTCTAGACTTGGTGTGTGTATTGACTAAGCAAACAAACATCCAGCATTTATATGTTGGAAGGCCATTAGATTTGGATACATTAGCGTCGTCGTTGGAGGAACATCGACATTTATATGTTGGAAGGCCATATTTGGATACGGCCCAGCGTCGTGGTTGGAGAACATCGAACATTTATATGTTGACCCATTTATATGGATCTGACCAGCGGCGTTGGAGAACATCAACGAGTTGTTGGAAGACCCTTGTGGTGACATTTATACTTTTTACTACTATGATACATGCATATATGATTGACATACTATTTTTAGCGATTGGGTTTAAAACACCGCGGGTTGCAAGTTTTTGTATGGGCGGGACTTGGGTGAGGTGGATTCGATGCCTTTGCTAGAACTATTCTATTTGACCAAAACTTTGCCTTTGTTACATAAACACTCTTTTAAGGCTTTACTTGTTAACCAAACTCTATGAACTCTCCAACCTTTGTGTTGACACTTTTTAGCATGTTTTATCTCAGGTATCTAAGGCATTCATTCATGGCATGCATATGGACACATCATAGAGTCGTGGTGACGGCCGTCTCACATGGGTTTATACACTTTAAAAACATCGTTTGGCTTGTATCAAACCTATTTCCGTATACATTGATTTTCATTTGGGACCTACATTTTGTAAACTTCGATTGTTTTAATAAATTAAGCGATGTGTTTTCCAAGCGACACTAGGTGATTCGATATAAGCTGTAACTTTGATGCTATGACGGTCCTCCCAGGTATTCAATTGCATTTGCAAACCACGTAATTTGGGGGTGTGACAGTTGGTATCAAAGCATGGATTATAGAGAACTAGGTTGCATCATTGACCCTAGACTATAACCACATCATCATAGCATCTCATCATATCATTATAAGTGCACATTCTTTATACATGCGGACTTATGACTCAACACCAAACATCATATAAGTCGATTAGTCAAGCATTTATAGTTACTCTAAATTATACATAGCCGATCACCTATAATCAGTGGGAAGAATCATGCAATGAAGGGAGTAGTAGTCTCATATGTGTAAGCAATTCTGTAATCAAGCCAAATTTTCAAAAGATTTTCTTCAAACACTTGTTTCGGTTTGATCAGGTGCCGATTCTTGTTTGATGAGTTGCAAAGATCGAGCTAGAAACAAGTGGATTACCTAACCGATTTAGCCTAATGTTATGGCAGTTCTTGTTTGATGAGTTGTGGGATTAAGCAAAAATCGGTTACCAAAAAGTCTTTTAAAAAAAAAAATTTTGCTTGAAAATGGAAAACTTGTCTCATCGAGCCTAATCATAGAAAGCATGTATTTAGGGCGGGAATTGCTCACGATAGCACAGGGGACGTATCTTGTGGGGCGAGTAACTCATATGCATGAGCATTGACATAATCATTTAGACCATACACGAGCATGAACTTTTAGAACCCTGTAGAGTTGAACCATAGTATCGTGTCGAATCAGGGGCGTGATTCGTGGGAAGAATGTCACAATTCTCAATTTTTGGTCATTTCTCAAACTCTACATTCATCATACTACTAATGTATGCATGGATTTTGCATTTCACATTAAGTACGTAATTTTCATATTAAATAGCGTTATCGTAAAGTTATTATTTTGAACATTTATCCGATACTTCCAAAAATGATCGATAAATTTTTTATACTTACATTTAGTTTATAAAACTATATTTTGAGTTTACCTAGTGTTTTAAATTTATTTTGTATATAAATCATTAAATTTATATTATACGGCGTTTTCTTAAAAACTACCACGATAATTATTATATCACTCAAATTTTCAGAGGAATTATTTTTACAATTTTTATGATCTCATTATACTTTACTTTGATCTATTAAATTACTTTTACTAAAACTACCTTAAATACACTAATGTATATAAAATCCTACAAGTTACATCTTACTTACATTTTTTCCTACACTTTCAAACAAATTTACTTACACATTACTACAAAAAAAAAGGCAAGATGTGATTTGTGGATCTTGTCTTGTAAACAAGTCATAGTATAGTGACACATAATATCCTACAACACACATACAATACATATTATCAAAGTGAAAATTTTTAAAAGCTCTCTCTTCTCTCTTCTCAACAAAACTGGCCCTCATGGTGTTCAAAGAAAAACATCAAAAATTTCAAGATCAAGTTTTATTCAATCTAGTTACACTCTTTGTATAGGTTTTGAAATAAAAACCTAGGGTGTTTTAGGATTAAACCTTTGTTCAATCACCTCATCATATCACTAGTAAGCATTCATAATCATATTTTTATTTCATATTCATTTTTATGGTCATATCATTTTATTAGAGAAACATGCAAGACTTATTGTTGTTTATACCATTTTTACATTGATTTTAAGAGTTTGATATATAAGAGTCATCCTATAATTATTCCCTTTTATATATATTGATTTTGATGATGTTTAGGAACCCATGACACCCTAAGAAGGTGTATGGTAGGATTAGAATAGCTTTGGAGTTGATTTGAAGGGATTGGAATAGGTTTAGTACGAGAAAAACTATTTTTGACAAGTATATATAGTGGTCTGATCTTGTTTTGATTTTCTGGAAAATCCGACAGTAGGCAAGACTTTTTGGCCTTGATATTTAGAAAATATACTTTAAAAGCGAGATCCGTGGCGCTTGAGCGGTTAAAGCGGATTATCTTGAAAAGTTATGGATTTTACAAGTTTGTGACGAAATATATATTTTTGAAAATTCAGCAACCTATTTTTGGTTTATGCGAGTCAAAAGCAGGTCCTAAGCTTTACAAATTATTTTAGACTTATCAAAAATATAGTAGTATACTTTGTCTGAAATAAGGGCGTATTATCGTAAGCGGTTGAAAGCGACTAAGATATGCGTTTTCATAAAATTGCGTAACTATTTTTACGAAAAACTATATTATTTTTTGAGACAAATTATTACGGTAACTAAAACGACCATGTTGAAGGCTGTTTTTAACGATGATGTAGAACTTTTTGTAACGAGATGTTTTCTAATAAAATTAAGATCATCAAGCATATTTTCAAAGCGACCAACCCGTTTGTATAGCGGAGTTTTAATAAATTAATTGCGGTTGCTCAAACTTTGCGAAACTCACTTTTACACAACACTTGGACAAAATCACCATCTTTAACCCTTATTATCTTTATGTTCGAGACCTTTATGTCGAAAAATCTGAACTGAAACTTCTAGATTTCGATACAAACTTTCCAAAACCGTCGAGTTAAGTTCTCTAGCGTTAAGCGTACACCATTCGACTAGTTTTTCGAAGCCATTTTTGTCACTTTCATGAAATTTCCGGCGACATTATTTTACGTGAAAAGTTAAAATTTCACTATAAATCATTATAAAACCGTTGTAGGATGACATTTTGACGTAAATACTTGTAAAGTGATTTTTGGATGGTCAAGACGTCAAAAGTGTATTTTTCGACGAAGAGTATTATTTTTTCAAAATTCCAAATGGTATAAATAGCATCGAAATGCATGCATAACATTACATCATAACTCATTGAGTATCATATCATTCATCTTAGGTCGCGGATAGTTTCCGAGCCTCATTTTCTTGCACTCCATTTTGTTAGCATATCAATCACATCAGGTGAGTTAAGTAGCCCCACACTTTCTATACGTATTTGTCTTACAAACTCTTTGGGGAGATACATGCTCAACTACTTACTTTCACTATCACAAATATTCTAAACTTTGACATATTACTGTGAGTTCTATAGCCCCACTTTCAATTGTTTTTATACTACTTTTGGGGGAGATACATGCTCAAACTATTTCCATTTATTTTCACAAGTACTTTAAACTCTTACATATTACTGTGAGTTCATACCCCGCTTTTACTCATTTAAATTCCTATAAACTATTTGGGGCGAGATATATGCTTATTTATCCAAACATTTAAACTCTTTTGCCAAACAACTTTACTTATACTCTAGACTTGGTGTGTGTATTGACTAAACTTAAACAAACATCCCGGCATTTATATATGTTGGAAGGCCATTAGTTTGGATCTGACCCAGCGTCGTGGTTGGAGGAACATCCGGCACATTTATATGTTGGAAGGCCATTAATTTGGATCTGACCCAGCGTCGCGTCGTTGGAGAACATCAACATTTATATGTTGGAAGGCCATTTATATGGATACGACCCAACGTGGCGTTGGAGGAACATCAACCGCGAGTTGTTGGAAGACCCTTGTGGTGACATTTATACTTTTAACTACTATGATACATGCATACATGATTGACATACTATTTTTAGTAGTGGGTTGTAAACACACAGGTTGCAAGTTTTGTATGGGGACTTGGGCTGAGTGGATTTCTGATGCCTTTGCTTTCTGAACTATTCTATTTGACCAAAAACTTTGCCTTTGTTACATAAACACTCTTTTAAGGCTTTACTTGTTAACCAAACTCTATGAACTCACCAACCTATGTGTTGACACTTTTTTATGTTTTATCTAGGTATCTAAGGCATTCACTTCATGGCATGCATATGGACACATCATAGAGTCGTGGTGACGACGCGTCTCACATGGGATTTATACACTTTAAAACATCGTTTGGCTTGTATCAAACCTATTTCCGCATACATTGATTTTCATTTGGGACCTACATTTTGTAAACTCTGATTGTTTTAATAAATTAAACGATGTGTTTTCCAAAGCGACACTTTAGGTTGTTCGATATAACTGTAACTTTGATGCTATGACAGTCCTCCCCAAGGTATTCAATTCCGCTTGCAAACCCGTAATTTGGGGTGTGACAGTAGGGATAATTAATGACTTAGTAGCGGATAAAGATCACGGTCTGCCACATGAAGAAGGATATGGCGAGTCAAGAATTCATTCACGAGCCAAGCGGCGTCAAATTCAATAGTGCATTTATTATCGCCCGGCGAACAAAACTAAGATTTTTATTATATTAGGAGTTACAAGTACATTATGAAGGTGTAGAGGGTGATGAAAGGAAGGAATATGTCAAGTATTGGTAACAAGAATAGAGTTACCGTCACCAACATGTATACAGGATGGGTATAAGCGTTTATTAAAATAGAACTTAAATTACTTCAATTGGAATTTAAATGTGAAGATACTGTATCCATGTTCCAAGTCGGGTCTTGCAATGTCATAGTACTAAAAGCACTAGGAAGTGTAGTAGCTTGAAACGGCAATTTTCGCGGCTACGGGACCAAGTATGCTATTGGGATGTGTCTGGCTGTGGATCTTGGACGTGGGAAGATGTTGATAAGCTTTGTTGGGTCGGGTAGCTATTTTGGGCCTTTGGAGCAAATGACTGTTGGTGGTATAAAGGGGCAATATAGCTATTGTAACATCAGGTGGAGCCGAGGTTGGGATATAAACGATCGTAGGTTACCAGACTATCGATTATTTTGAGTCCGACTGTTTGGTTTTATTTGCAATCCGGCTCGGTTTGGTGATCATGAATAAATTTGCGATACCCGAACTTGCCGTTCCTTTATTGAAGTGGCTACATAATTGAGGTAAACCTTGAGATTTATTAGAAGGAGCAATGTTATCATCTACGACCATTGAATTTTTTTTGAGGGAATTAAATGGGAAGGTATCTTGCCAATGAATTAAGTAAACAGGAAGAGAAACAAAATGGAATATGATGATAATGATTTGTGTCGAAGCATTTTTCTGTCGGGCTGGTCTTGACGGCTCCCTCGTGCCACTCATCCATGTCCCGAGCTTTGAAGTATCTGCAAGCAGGAGAGAACCCATTAGAAGGAGCCTCTAGGCGAAGCCGGAACCACCCTCAGGCGGTCAAGTCAGCACCTCGTAGGTAGAGGATTTATGTATATGCATGTTATGTATGCATTTGTGTGTATATGATGTCTTGTGATATATTTGTATGTGTGAGATGTAGAGATATATTGTTATATGTTAGATGTCATCAGTATGTGTGTATGATATGGTGTTATATCTTACCTGCTATGTGAAGAGAGTGGCATATATATATAGACATAGATAGTGATATATTTAGGAGGGAGATATTTAGAAATAGTTTAGGCGGAAATGTTTAGGCGGAACATTTAGGCGGGAAATAGTTTAGGCGGGAAATATCCGGCCATATACGTCGACAATTTTTTTATAAGGGGTTCAGTTGGGGTACTAACTATGGTATTTAATTGAGATAAAAAAAACTAAACTGAAAGAAGATTTGTTTATTGAATGTGCGGCGGATAAGTAAAATAAAATTAGAGAAGGAGCGGTGGTTTTAGGGTATGAAAGACCGGTTATGATGACTCTGAAACCATGAAGATTAACAAGATTGGCGGGATAAGAATGTGTTTATTTTATTGATTGATTACTTACAAAGGAGAGGTTACATATATAGGTACAAGAGGTGAGATCAATACAAAACACATTTAATCTAAAGAACAAATAATAAGATCTCAACCATTCATCTTCTTTTCATCCAATGGATGAGATGAAAACAAAAATTAACAAAAGAAGGGTAAAAATGTAATTCTATAAAAACCCACTTTTCACCCTTTTTTAAAAAACAATATATCTTGCAAACGGTAAATCTTCAAGCTACAAAAAACGCCATGTGACGAGAAAAAATCATCTTTCTATTGATATGCACTTTTATATACTTTCGACGAACTTTTTTTTCAATATTTTCGTCCAGAAAAAAAATCGCGGATTAAGTAAAGAAGAACTTTTTTTTTTCAAAATTCCCGTCCAGAAAAATCCCACGGGATTCGTAAAAAAATCCCATGGGATTCGTAAAAAGACGAACTTTTTTTTTTCAAAATTTCCGTCTAGAAAAATCCCACGGGATTCGTAAAAAAATCCCACGGGATTCGTAAAAAATTCACTTGTGATTTGTATAAATCCCATGGGATTTTGTATAAATCCCATGGGATTTTGTATAAATCCCATAGGATTCCGTATAAATCGCAACTGTTTATTTGTATAAAAAAAAGTGTTACCGTAAAAAAACATAATATAAGTATGATTGAATAAACTAGAAACGTATTCTCTCCATCATAATTAATTATCAATGTACACATTCTCCCAACCCAACCTTCTTCTTCCCATAACCAACAACCCAACACCAAAGCTCCTTCTTATTTAAAACAAAAAGAAAAAAAAAACGAAATGATCACAAAGAAAACATGAAGATCGCAGCTCTACTTGTCCTTAAATGCAACCCAGACGGATCAACTGACGTCACCTACTTCAGTTACTTTCAAAGGTCTAGTGTTAAAGAGTTTATTGTCTTCATTGGTCGAACTGTCGCTAAAAGAACCCCACGGTCACCACTCATCCACGCTCCTCTGACGCGCCACCCGATCCTCATCATCAACCACCACCAGACGCTAGTCATCACTCTCATCTAAATCGCAACAGTCGGCGTTGCTAAACAATTGTGAATTTTTCAGATTAGGTAAATAAAGAAAATGAAAGAAGGAAATATTTGACCATATTAGGTCTTCTTGTTTTGAAGATCTGAAATAATAATGAGGGCTTCCAGATTCATCTTGTGCGTAACGAAAAATACACCATCCGCCGGAACAATCGCAACACTCGTCGGAAATCTTTGTTGGTGAGTGGGTGAGAGTGAAGAGGGTTGGTGAGTGAGTGA
>OU343219.1:11126789-11181635 GCA_910596185.1 Chrysanthemum makinoi
AAAAAAATATTTTAATACAAATTAACATTTTAGCAACTAATAACCTAATGATACATGAGTTTGGATTAGTGATACACCTGATATACATTACACTAATAAATATTCCAAACTCTGATACACATACAAAAACCTGATACATATTAAACTTCTAATCAAAGTGTATCACATAGGTTTCGTAAATTTTAAAAAGAAATCTATCAAAACTTTAACAATTTTAGTTGTAGTAAATAAAAAAATTATTTTTATTGTAAGAGGAGTATCTCTTATCAAATTTTAGTTCGATCTCATTTTAACAACTTTAAGTTTGATCTTATTTGATCTAGATTATATATATATATATATATATATATATATATATATATATATATATATATATATATATATATATATATATATATATGAAAATGTTAATAATTGTGAAACATAAATAATAAAAAGGGCTTTTATACCAAAAATATCGATAACAAGATTTGTCTTGTTATTAACTATTTTTAAATAGAACTAACGGCTAAAAATGGAAATGTTTTATAATAAATAAGTAATTAATGTTTCGAGTACACGTTTATCGAATTATGCCAATTATGGGCATTTAATACTAGTTTAAGTATTCAATTACTTACGTTATGTGCATGGGTTATGGATAACCTAACATTAGTAGTGTTGATCCACGTGGGTAGCGGACTTATTAGGTTGACGAATCTAATAAGAGCCCGCTAGGTACGTTGGGTAACCTTATTAATGGGTGAATTATCCTTATGACTCTTTAGGATGCAACTGATTTATGGGATAATAAGCGACACGAATAAATAAATGAGTTTATCGAGTTGACGAATTCGATAAGGTCTACTATTTATTCCGAAACTTATTGGACTATGGAGTTTATCGCTTAGATGTCTCATTGTGTTGCATTGAGTCACATATTGGTTGTTTGAGTGCATTCATAGCATCATATTGAGTCGATACACCCACATGAGGATACCAAACACTAGGATTAAATAGTGAAACGAGACATTTTTGGAAATAACGAAATGGAACACATTGGGGGTAGATAACGTTGATTTCAAGAGATATATATATTAAATTTGGTCTACATTAATAGGTTGTGCCGTGTCAATAGTTGTTGTGCCGTGATTACCGTTATCTTCTGCTAGTGTTTATTTGTACGTTGATTGCTTGAAGTGAGTTTCATAGCCCCACTTTTATCTACGTTTTAACTATATTGGGGTGAGAATCATGCTACTGTTTTTGGACTGTTAAAACTATTTGGATTTGCTTATATGCTTGACTGATGTGCGGTAGTTGTTGCCTTAGACTAGGTTGAACCGTTGCCTAGCTAAGAATAGACTTCTACCTCGACCTAGTCCGGGGTTGGCAATTGTTCTAAAGGTTGCCACGACAGTGCTGGACTAGAGTCGCGGGGCCCGAGTAATCCCTGGATGCGGGATATGGTTGGTGATCCGGGTAGGATCGGTTTGTGAATGGTGTTTATCTATCTTAGGTCTTGCATAGCAAATCAACTCTTACAGGTCCACTATGATTTTGTTGAACTCAAACCTATGAACTCACCAGCGTAAGCTGACCTTTTAGCATGATTTCTCAGGTATTTGAGAGATGTTTGGAATACGTGATCGGTGAAAGCTTGGCAAGAAGGCGGGGTTCAAGGATCATTTCTGACTCGGATAAACTTTGTGGACCTATTTTATTAAATCATGTTTTGGGCTTAATATTTATACTTTTGGATTAAATGTTTTGAATAATTAAATTTTGGATTGGTTTTGAATGTTAAATGACTATCTTTTGCTATACTTGTGTGAGATACCAATCCAATAGTAACTCCCCGAAAACTTGATTAAGTCTTCCGCTGTACCGAGATTTGAGGGTGTTACATGATGTGGCGCTGAAGTGGTACTGATGAAGAGGGTATGCTTTGTTATGACAACTTACGCTCTTATATTATATGGCAAAGACGTGTGAAATTTATGATGCACAAGTTATTAGGTTTTGTAACTTTTTTTCCCTCAATGTACGTTTGCCTTGCCGGTTTAAACTATTTTTTATTACTAGTGTGTTTTTTTTTTATATGATTATTACTAGCATATTATTTTATGACACAACATATTTTGCTCTCATGTATAGTGTTTGCCGTAATCCTTTCATAATCAATTTCGGCCTCCCTCAACGTAAAATCCTGGCTCCGCTCATGCTTGTATATGGCTCTAATATTACATAGTTGTATATTGTTTACAGTTTGTTTAATCTGTCTGTACAGTTAAATGTGAAAATTAAAATAAAAAGTGTAAAAACCACACTTCATTTCAGAAGTTTCGATGTAGTTTAGTTGAGACAATCAGTTAGCGAAATAGCCATTATTTGGATATACAAGTCACCCTCCTTGACTTTTAATGATGGTGGTCAATTTGTTCGGCCAATTTTAGGTATGGGTTTAAATTTTAAGCTAACGATTCAAAATAAATGCAATGTGAAGCAGAAGACTTTGTGTTAGAACCTCAACTCATTAAATACTTGATCACTAGGAAGGTTATTCACGAAATTCTAGAAACCAAGAAACCAAGCTGACTCTTTACAAGATTATTAGGAAATTTTGCATTAGAGTAAATTACACCGTTGATCCACGTGGAATATGCAGATTTGAGGTTTTGTCCTCACTATAGAAAAATTATTGCAGATTTTTAGGTGCTGTTTAGTTGTGGAAAAAAATTTTTTTTTTCTGTTTTTAAATTTCTTAAGAAGAGAATAGTTTTTCTTCTCTAGAGAAGAGTTGAGAATTTAGAAAACTCGTTTAGTTGAAGTTATATTTTTCCTTTTTTTTGAAATGATAAGAAGATTATACAGTATCAAATTGCGACGGTGGCGGCGACAGGCGGTGGTGGCTACGGTGGACGGTGGAGGATGGCACGAGAGATTAGGCATAGAATGGTGTATGTGTTTTTTTAGGAGTTTGAGAAAAAAAAGTGAGAATGATAGAATTGGCTTTTCAATTTCTTAGTTAAAATTTAAAAAATGATAATTTCATTTTTTTTTAAATTGTTGAAAAAAAGTGTGATTAAACGGATTTTAAATTTTTTCATTTTCACATGAAAAATTTCCTAGAAAAATGAGATATTTTTCACCAACTAAACGCACCTACATTTTGTCTTTTTCCATCTTCATCCTCAATCTCAATTTTGATTTTTCTTTTAATAAGTGCAAGAATATCTTATGTCTTTTTTGTCAAACACAAACCCAACAACAAGAAATTTTTAGTGCATCATCGCAACCTCTTACGCCCGTCAAATCCATATACCGTCACCATCGCCGCATGTGTCGTCCTGTGTTGTAGGCTCACCGAAACTCACCATTGTCGCTAATTACATGTATCTAAGATCCATCAGATCCGAGATTCGCACACCTCTATCGCTGGAGATGAATTTACTTATTTGAGGTCAATGACGGTGCTTGAACAATATTACTAATAGGGCCAAAATTTAAACTATAAAACTTGAGAGGCCCAAATCATGATTTATTTATAAAATATATGGTTCATAAGAGAGATTGTGCATTAATATAAAGATGTATAGTGTAAAAATGAAAATAATCAGGGGCCACAACCCACCCTAGACCCTTCATAGCTTCACTTATATTGGAGGTTACAATCGGGTTGGAATTCCAAGTCCACATATCTCACGAAACACTACAACATGTACCGTTTCCAAAAGGGAAATTTAAAACGAATTTGGGGTCTCAACATTTTTTTATAGTTATTTATCATTCCAAAGACTTTTTGTAACACCCTGATTTTTATAAGTTTCATAAATACTCTTATATTGCTATAGAAAGTTAGAAAGTCTTTATGATAGTACGTTATAGAAATAAGGATCTTCAATGCAAGATAGTTAACGAAAAGGGTTAACTGTGCAAAAAAGGATTTAAGGGACAGAGTTACCAAAATACCCTTGAATCCTTATAAGACTTAACGTGTTTGTGTGTGACGTGTTATGCAAAGAAAAGAGAGAGAAACTTGTTCTTATCATTTTAACTCTATAACAATTCACAAGAAGGAATTTAAGATCAAGATTTGATGCTTTTGATGTGTTCTTGAAAGCCTCCATGTGTTAGGATTAATCCCCATCAAAGGTTAGTAAGTTCCATGCTTTAATTAATGTTATGTTAGTCAAGGTTATGATCATGTTAATTAAGGGTTCATGTTGAGGTGAAGTTTTAGTTAAGCTTATGATTATGTTGATTTGAGGTTATGTTAGATTAAAGCTTATGAACCCTAGGATTGATGTCATGATTAATTATGATATTAGAAATCAAGTTATGCAAGAATTATGGTTAAGTCTTGTGTTAGAATCAAGACTTCATGATTAGTAAAAGATTATGTTAAGCTTATGATTAGAACTAGTTTCGTTAGAATTATAGGTGTTTGGCACAAGTCCATGGAAACCCCATATAGCCAAGTAATTAGTTCATGAGTTATTTGATTTGTAGAAATTATTAAGAAGTTAGTATGTTATGGTTATATGTTTAAGTGCTCTCGGGAAGCAAGTGGAGGACCTAGACCACAAGGTGAGTAACGGTTTTAGTTTCATGTTATGTAGTTAAACATGATTTTAGTACGTTTAATTCATGATTCAGATATAGACGAATAAGAGCCCTGTTAAGGGTGCTCGCAAAAAGCGCCATTAGCCATGTCATGGGTGCCCAAGTAACGCACCACATGCTATGTAGCGTGCCTAAGAAGTGCACGACGTGCCTAAGAAGCGCATGATGTAGAACTCCCATAGTAGCATCCTTTGTAAATGACCCGTGCTTAACATAGTATTTACATCCTTTGTGGATGAACCATGTCTAGAATTAGTATATCAAGTTACATATTTAAATGTTCCTTGTGGATGGCCCGAGTATAGATAAGAACGATGAGAAGTTAGAACCCCAAGAAGAGTACTCGTTGGTTAGGGATGTTCTCGATCTTAGTAGGACGAATAAGCAGTCGTCCAGTTCAAAAGCATGTACTCAAAAATTATGCCATGAATCAGAAATTATGTCATGAATCATAAATTATGCCATAAATTAGAAATCATGCTATGAATATGAATTTAGAAGTAAAATCATGTACAAGTAACAACATACACGCCATGTTGTAGATTACTATGTTCATATTAGAATTTGCAAGTATTAGCACGAGAATTTCACTAATTGACCCATTTAGACATTGAAAGAGTCACGATGTAGTAGCATAGTTCTTTGAAGTGGTTATATGTTATCACTAATTGACCCATTTAGACATTGAGCTTTGATAAACTATATTAGTAGCTCATGTATATAGCTAAATTTGACCCATTCTTATGTAAGGTTTATTTTTGAGTGACCAAAACGGAATAGTTCTCAAACTTTCTTATTTATTATCAAGGTACAACCAAACAATGCACTTATTTTAAACATTTATACAATAATGGAACACTATTGAAACTTAGGTGGTTTTGATGGTTAATATAAATTTTGAGTGACTAAATTGGAACAATGGTGCACTTTGTTACTATTAGGCAACATTTTTTTCTTTAGAAAATGGGCGGGTTAGCATCTAGAAAATGCTCACTTTTTCTAATAGTAGCTTATCCGTTCACTCACTAAGTCTTTTTGACTTACCGTCTTCAGTTTTCGTGTCTCATATAGGTACTTGATGCAAGGATTGAGCTAGAAGCCTAGAAGTTGGCCTTTTGTGAGAACGGGCACACTCTTGTCATATGTGACGAGTGTCTCTTACTTTCACTTTGATATAGCCTGTAAACGCCCTAAGCATGTGTATATTCAGTTTAGAAACAAGTTATGTTGGTTCATGTGTTAAACTTTATGCCATAGTCTTATTTAGTAGTTTTAAAGGGTGTTTGGCACAACCCCGAAACACGCTTCCGCTCAAGTTCAAAGTTTGTAAAACTCCAGGTTTGTTTAGTTATGTTTATGTAATAGTTCGGTGAAATTTCATGTCATAACAATAAGTTTATATATGTTTTCCGGAAATAGAACAAATATAGTCTTATGGAATATTTTCTGCAGTGGGCATATAGCCATATGGAATTTCCAGAATATGGGCATATGGTTGCATTAGGGATTTTGTAAAGAGGCATATGGCCAACATATAGTCATATGAAATTTTCAAGAGTTTTACAAACTTTGAACTTGAGCGGAAATAGAACAAATATAGTCTTATGGAATATTTTCTGCAGTGGGCATATGGCCATATGGAATTTCCAGAATATGGGCATATGGTTGCATTAGGGATTTTGTAAAGAGGCATATGGCCAGCATATAGTCATATGAAATTTTCAGCATACAGCCATATGCTTCTGTCAGAGTATAAATGGAGTATTTTCCAGATTTTGTCGGTTTTCGAAAAATCATATCTCCTGAACCCGTAAGTCGTTAGAAGTCGTGTCACCCGTCATTTTAAAGGTAATTGAGTCAAGTTTCATCTAAAAATAGTTTCAAGGGCTATTTTGTAATAGATTTTTATCACTTTATGTAAGAGTAACAGGAGGTCCATTATGATTATTACGATTCCGCGAAATATTTAAATTATTAGTCAAATCGGGAAAGGGGCGTTTCAAGTTGGTATCAGAGCGTTGGTTTGAGGCATTTACGTATCCGCCATTAGTAGGAGCGTTGGTTTGAGGCATTTACGTATCCGCCAAAAACTTGATGCGCGTATAACGCGTTCAGGCTCAAAGGAAACTTCCTTTTCGTCGAGCAAGTTTTTCAACACCCTAGGCAGTGAACCTAATCGTTATAGTGTAGTATTGGGTAAGCCTCGGGTATTGATATCGTTCTCTAGGGGAATAGGAATGCTAGTGAGAGATGTACTACGCTAAGGTTTGAGGTTGAGGAAGATTATTTTTTATCTTTTTATAATTTTTTTATAAAGCTAAGGGTAAAATTTCGGGGTTTGGATTTGGGGGTTGGTACTTCTACCTATTACTATACTTATCTTATTATCTAAACTAAGGGGTAGTCTATGTCTATTTATGTGTGCTCGTATGATGATTAAAAATGTGTTTACCTAGATACTATTACTCCCTAGTTATCTTTTATTGGTGGTTGAATTGTCACGTCCTTGTTATTAACGCGTTGTGTTTTCTAAGGTCGTAGGGTATGCGTTTATCCCTAACTCTTTGAGACTACCTTAAGGTTATTGCCTACGAAATCTCTAGGATTAAAAAACTAACTATAAGGTTATCTTTGGATGTTTAGTCTACAATTCCACTAAGTGAGTATAAACTAAGGTTCACAAAGATTACTCAAGAATTAAAAACACAATGATAGCCTAGTGCAATCCTAAGGCAATTACAATTAAGATAAGAGACAACCAATCAATAATTAATAACTAAGTTTCATAGATCTAATCAAACACACAAGAAACTTAGCCGGACATGTTAAACATGCAAGCATACACACATACAATCGAAGACATAATGAAATCAATGAAGTAAATTACTTATCTTGATGTTAAATAGGGTATGAGAACCCTAAGATACTGTCCAAACCGGACCAAAATCGTTTTAGGTTTTTACTCCACAAGTCTACCTCCCTAAATTCTGAAAATTCGATTTCTATATATAATTTTACAACTGCGACGGCGTCACCTTATAGTTGGGACACCGTCAGATCGCCGTCATTAGGGTTTCGCCTAGGCCAAGTCATCATTGGGACGGCGTCACATTGTGGTTGTGACGTCGTCAGTCTTCAGTAGTGACGTCGTCTGAATCTGGATCTAGGCCGTTTGAGAAGAAAAGTCTTCGTGACGCCCTTACTCTTCAAAGCTTGACGTCGTCAGGTGCAAAATAGCAAAATCGCTACTGGGTCGTCACAAATTTGATTACATAGAAAGGGACGGCGTTGCCCTCTGTTTGGGACGCCGTTAGGTGTAATTCCAGCAGCTTGAGTGTCTTGATCTTGACTTAGTCATTTTCTTCATATATTCACTCCTTTTGGTCCAAAAATGCATCATTCCAGCATTTTGCTTCCAAGAGACCTAAAAAGTGAAAAGGAACGAAATTAAGCAGTAACGGATATAAAAGTGGGCGATTAAAGGCTTAAATGACCCCTTAAAAGTGTACGTTTTAAATCCTTATCAACATTTCTCTCTATTGATTGTTCACAACTTTTAATTGCTTTCATTTCATTTCGTTTATTTAGTTTATTATTAATGAACTCAAAACCCCACATAAAATTTGTGACATTAGAACTTAGATTAGATCTGCACTCATAGCTCTTGGCACGACCTCGGCTTTACTGATTACTACGCTACACACGACCGGGTACACTGCCTGTTAGTGCATTAGGTAGACCTTAGGTAGACGAGTTTATAAATATTAAAACCTAGTCTGTAAATCCAGCATCAATGGTATACGTCCATTAGCCTATCTGGTCAACCCGAACAGGGGAGTCACCCCAATCCGCAAGAACTAACGGTTCATGATAGTGGACATAGTAGGTTATCGTTACTTAGGCTAATCCGTAACAGTTTAAAACGTAGTACGCAAGCATGTTCTTACCCTAAAGTTTGTAAAACAAGTATTTAAAGATAGTACGCAAGCATACCTGAAGAACATGATCGCTTCGTCCATATCCACTCAATATTATCTTCTCTAGTATTAGTGAACTACAAGATCTTAATAATCTCATGACAAATTAACCATTGAGCACCCCCCGTGCTTCTTGTGTCGCCGTCGTCACTTGCTGAACCAACTTATCTTGTGCACATTGGGCGTCCTGAGGCAGTTGATGATCATGATCAACTCCTCCTTGGAGATCTATTTGCAGGCATAATATACCGATTGCAATCTCAGTGCACACATAGGTGGTTCCAAACTGATCTAGACCCAACTTTTGACCCAATGTGTAGACATCACGAATGTTTTCAGTTTTATGACCGAGAACGTAACAAATTTGATTAGAGTAACGGTTCATTTTGTTTTATTTCTTGTGTTCTTAACATCACGTTAGGAGCATGCGGTTGATTTGGAACAGTACTAACCTAATATCCTGCCTATTTCAACTCATTTCCCAATCTATACCCAATTTTTAGAGTCAAAATATCCCTTATAGCGTTACTATACTTTCCGTCTGCATCGAATAATTCCCTACCAACTTCAACTCACATGTACTCGTATCTGCAAATGTTCCACAAATAACATTTGATTAGATCAATAATGGAATACAATACGAATCATGTGCCATCGTATAAAGGACTTTATAAGCTCATAAGCTTAAGTTGGATAACCCATAAGCCCACAAAAATAAGTTTTTCAAATTTTCAATACACTTCTAACTCCTATGTCCATCGAAAAGCTTTGAAAAACACCCCCTAAAGTAAATCTAGCTAATAATCATCTTATAACCTAATAAGCCTAAAAAAGTAAACTTGTCAGCTTTACAAAAGCTAAATAAGCTCATAAGCTAGGAAAATAAGCTAATCCAAACACCTCCAAACAGAACAACAAAACCCATACCATAAAACTATGAATCAACGTAACAACATAAAAAGATTATAATCCATTTCAGCAAACTAAAAACCCATCACAAAATAATAATTATTTCATCAAAAATATTCAAAACAATATCTTAAGAAGAACATACCTCGTGGACCATGTTTGAAATCGATTATTCAATCTGTAAAAAAGGGGAAAAATGAAAATAAATAAATAAATTAAATTAAACCATACCAACACCTAATTCAACCTGCAAAAAATTAAATCATCCGTAATTCAATCAGCAATTGGGCGGCCAGAATTTTTGAGAGAGAAGTTTTGTATGTGTGTCTTTGGCTCGTCGGAATTTTAGAGGATGATGCTGGAAACCACACATTTAACTCAAAGAGACGTGTTTGCGCATTTTTTTTTAGTTACCAGTGTTGACAGACGATTGTTTTGATTGTGATTATGATGAGTGATGTATGTAATAAAAATGGAGAGAAGCTTCAAGTGTGTGGTATGTGTGTGAATTCTGCTAGGATCTAAAATTTGTAGGAGATGAGAGAATTTTTATACTTGGGTTACTGTAGATTTCCCTGTAGCTTCCATCACAAAACACTATAGATGAAAGTCATGTAGCACAAACGACGCCTTTTGTAATGGGGGCAGTTATTCATACGGTGGCTATGTTTTTATTCGGTGGCTACTTCTTTTTTTTTTTTTTTTTTTTTTATATCAAAAAGCTATAAACCTGAAAATGCGAATCAAATATAAAGTTTAATAAGCCAAACGCTAAAAGCTGAAATACGAACAAAAACAAAACTGTTGTCAAAAAATGGGAGGACAAAGAATATTCCTCAAAAGTATGCATATGGATAGCCCCCGTATGAATAGTATGACCCTTTGTAATGTATATAGAATATTCATATTGTACATAGTGCGAATCGTGATTTCGTTAAAAAACACACATGACTCATATTATCAATACTACTTATAAAACATTTAGACATTTCCCTCATATTTAATTTTTAAGACTTCCTAAAATAGATTTTAAACAAATAAAGTATAAAAAAAAAATAAAAAAATAAAAAATTACAAGTATGTAAAGCACAAATCAAACTACAAAAACACTATTTCTTACATACAATTAATACTTAATTTAAAACATCTTTTCAATAATATATACAATTATTTAAGCACAATGTACAAATAAAATATTTTAAGCAAATACAAGTAAAAAAACATAATTTACAAATATTTAAAGCACAAATAAAACTAAAAAAAATATTATTCAACACATATTTACTACATATAAAAGAAAAATAGTCAATGTTGAAAAGTTGAATGTTGAAAAATGAACAAGGTATCCAACTATCCATGTGTTTGGAATGTTGAAATTGAAATGTTGCCGTGAGTTTGAAATGTTGAGATTGACTTATATGACATTTGGAAAGGAAAGTATTGCAAGTATTGTCATATAAATCGTTTCCTGAATTAACACCCTAAACCCTAAACCCACACACACACATATAAAATGCTCTCATCTACCTCCATTCCCACCACCATAACATCCAGACGTCTCCACTGCGACGTCACACCACCAGACGCCACCCCACGGGGCCCCATGACTGTAGAAAACAAACCACAACCATACGTCACCCCTCTATCGAAACCCGACCACCACATAACCATCTAGACGAACCACCAAGCTTTTAGGTATCTTTCTATTTTTTTTCATAGATCTATGTATATTAATCAAGTTTCAAAGGTTTTTATTAATAGATTGTAGATTTTATTTGTAGATCCGAGCGTTTTTGTTACATTTTTTTACAGCCAACATGCCGCCTCCACGTCGCTGACGCCGTTGCCGGATATTGCTGCTACAGAGGCTGTCTCGACGGAAAAGCTCCAAACTGCCGCAAGTTTACTTTTTAAGATTTGAAGTTTTGTTTCATAGATCTATGTATTCTTTATGTATTTGACTAAAGTTTTTATTTTTACAAATCTACTTCCACCGCTTGAGTACGCCAGCACTGTCCGATCTGCCCAGCCGCTGTCGTAATCTTGCCATTAGTAATGTTGTGAATAACCGTATGGGTTTAAATTTTAACTGAATCAGGTGGTTATTTGGATGAAGAACTTATAGAGATTAAGCTTGATCCGATTAATGGTTGTGATCTTCAACCTAAAAGATGAAAAGTTGGGTTTTTTTTCTGTAGTTTGATTTTTGTTTTTTATTTGTTAATTCATTGTCTTCTTTGTTAAGAAAAACAATATTGTTAGTATATAGAAACTTTATAATTCATTTATGTTAATTGAAGATTATTTGGGATACGCATTAAATGATTTTATAAATTTTATGATTCATTTATGTTAATTGAGGATTATTTGGAATACGAACAAACTCATTTCATAGTTTTGTTTTCCTCAATACCTGTTTTGATTTATATATTTTTAGAGTTGTTGATGTTAATTGTACAACTGAGACCGATGTTTTGTTGTTGTATTAATTTTTTAAAGTTAGCCAAATGCTTGCCAGAAGTCTTTTTTTGTATATTTTTACTTTCTTTAGTTAAATCTCTATTTATGTTTGTTTTGGACATGGCTCGAAGCAAAGATAACTTTGACATACACATTTGGAAGTTTAAAACCCATCGACTTTAGTATAGAGTTTTAAAGTTTAGCTTTTGAAATAAATTTGTTTACATAAATGAACGATTATCAAAAAAAATTACGCCTGATACTCATTCTTAAACAAATAGTTATAGTCATATTTTCGTTAAGTGTTTTGTCTAAAGTTTTGTGTAACAAAAATATCAGTATAACTATCTGTTAGTGTAAGACCCCGTTGCTATTCACGTCATATTTTGAACGCTACACAAAACACTTACCACAATATCGCATATCTTTAATTGTCTGCCGTTAGAAACTGCTGCTGCTAGCTCGCCTAACACAATTAATACACAATTTAATTCACTCATTCATCAAAATATACAATTATTTAACCATAATGTACAATTTAATTAAGCTTCCAAGACATAAATCTAAAATACAACAATCCAAACAATATAATATTTGTTCTCCGAAAAAATTAGTTAAAAGATACCCGTCGTTGCATTGCACGAGTACTCTGCAAGTATTTTTCTATGAGAAATAATACATAGACCTAAACTTAAACTTAAAACCACTTGGCATTATCTTGATAGGTTGTAAAATAAATGAATTATTGTCGTATCAAGATGCTGACACTTAATTTTAAATATAATTTTAAGCCTAAATTTAAGTGAATGTATCATTTCTCTTTTTCTATATGTCATTGAATCTTTCAATTATTTCTGCTGGTCCGTTCAACTGTTAGCTTTCAAGTCTCATTTATTTTCTTTATGAGTTGGCGTCTTGTCAAATAACTTTTATATCCACCTTGAGGGCTTTTGGGAGAGGGAGGTCTTGAGTTCAAATCCTGCAAGGGGTTTAAATGAGGGATTTTCCTTCAAGGTAGTCCTTTAATGAAGGGGTTTGAGTCTGGTAACCCCAGGTTCGAATCTTAGAAAAGGCAAGGGTTTACCCCTATTAATTGTCGTGCCTTCGGGCGGATTAGTAGGGGTTTTCCCCCATCGGGTATTTGAAATAGGCATTTCGCCGGGAGGCTCTCTAATAGGACCGGTTTAGACAACGTAGTCTAGACCTCCCGCTGTCAAACCGCGACACGAAGCACTTAATAAGAAATTCACCTTTCAAAAAAAAAGTAAGCGACAAGTTTGATGCAGGTATGCATATTAAATTTATGAACATACATCATACATGTAGATAATTATGTGGATCATATATATGAAAAAACAGTTGAAAGGAAATTATAGCCACACACATATTGAACAAAAAATGAGTTGGAATATGCAAGCAGTCAACTACCAACTTTCATCAAGACTACAACAATTATCACACACAGTGACACGTTTTGTCTGGCAAAAGATTTCTAGAATATAGTTCAATTCTTATCTAAAGTTACTAAAAATTGTTCAAATTCGATATTATATTTTTTTTTAGAACAATAATTTTTAACTATCTTGCTGTATTAACACAAATCTATCTCAAATGCTTTCAGCAGAAACCATTTGATTAAAAAGTTTTTCATCTATACTATATAAAATGAAAAAATGGTCAAAGTGAAAAAAGTGAAAAATGTTGAAAGTTGAATGTTGAAAACATGGTCAATGGAGAGAGAAATAAATAATATAATTAATACTTTTATTAAAACACCCCATTACTTAAAAGTACAATAATTTATTCACATTTTACACCCAATTAAAAGCACATCTACCAAATTAAAACAACCAATTCGAAACCGATCATAAAGTTGCAAAACCGATACGGTTGACCTGTTGAAACAGATACGGTCAATGACCCGGGGACGCTTTCAAACCCCGCTGGTGACCGTTTAATTTGACATTTTTCACCCAACCTATCGGTTTGACTTCGGTTTAAATCGACACTGTTTTTTATCGAACGTTCAACCAGTTGAACCACAGTGAAATCATGTTTCAAATTTGACAAAATTATATGAGAAATGATGAAGTAGTTGTGGAACCCGTGACAATTTTTTGAAAGGAGAGACCAAGTAATTGTAGTTTTGGTTTATTTTGCTTTGACACATGTAATTTGTCATTTGTATAATGTTATTTTAAAAAAATGCTCTTGACCATTTAAGGACTAGATATATGAATCGTGTTTAAAAGTTAATATATATTGTATAGCCCTTTGTCCAATGTATCAATAATGTTATGTAAGTTTATTAAAATCACAAAAATAAATAGTATTGTTATCTTTAGCGATAATTATTTGGACCTCAAACAAATAGCTTTGAACAATGCATAAATATCTATACAAATTGATAGTAAAAAATAATCTTATATGGTGATATCCAATTTGCAAAGTTACAATTTTAAAAGCCACACACCAAATGATAAACATTACACATGTAAAAAAAAAATAGTTATCACTTTGCTAAATTATGACAAAACAAGAAAAAGCTTGTCACACACTGTTGGCTTATACCTCTAAACTACAATATAATATTGCTAACTACATAATATTCCAAGGCTTTTGTAATGCTTGAATTTATTATTACTAAAAATCTTAATAACTTAAAACAATCCTATTATAAAATATACTCACACACTTAGATCGAATCCACATAATTTTTTAAAAAACTATATATTTATCTTTGCCTGCTATGCAACCACGCGATCGAATTGTAGTTATTCAAAACGATTCTCTAATGCTACAAATACAGCTTGTTGAAAGAAACTTATGGGTTATCAGAACTTTGCAGAAAAGATTATCTGCCAAGGCAAAATTCGCCTAGTACAACATAATATACAATTAAGACACAAGCCATTTAATTTCATATTATACTTTTATCTTTGTGTGTTAAAAGTTATGCTCTAAATTTACGTACCTATTCCATAATACAAACATTTTATAAATTCAGTAAGGAAAATTTTCATGTTGTAGTAAACGACGTACAAACATACTATTTCATATAGAGCACGAACTCTTTAAATCTCTAAGTTTAAATTTTAAAGTACCAATGTCACTTAAATACCATTCATCCGATTTAACACTATTTTCCTAGCAAAATCAAATACACAACCTCTTTACTCTTTTGCTTATAAACAAGTATGAGTTTAAGATAACGATTTTGATCTGAATTTAGATATGAATTTGATATATAAAAGATAAAATATATTATAAAATAGATAATATTTTTTTAATATTGAAATAAGAAATATATGATTATTTTAATATTAAAATAAGAAATAAATTGAACATAGGACCACTTACAAAAAGGATAAATAACAGACAATACGAAAAAACGAAGCCTAGAAAGTACAAATATATAAGAATAATTGCATCTGTGTAGGGAAAGTCACCAAGCCTAGTCGGTATTATGAACCCAAGTTCAAGGGTATGAAGTATAAATCAAAAATCAACAACCACCTACCAAACAATTTAAAACACTATGACTTCATTCCTGATAGCCAGAATTAGTCTAAGAGCACTCACATTCATAACTTGGGTTAAACTTTAACACCATGTCACGTCAGCGCCACATCAGCTTTAACATTTCACTTTAACACACACAAAAAACACTCACAATCATAACATCCCAAGTTAAACTTTAACATTTGATATTTTCAATTTCAACCCCTAAACTAAAACAAACACTTCATTTATTAAAAAATATATCATTAATTTGAAAACATATTACAATACGAAATTAAAAAAAAAATTACAATGAAATAAAAAAAGACACTGAAAATTAAACGTTACAACATAAATGAAATGACGAGAATACAATCTACTGACGAGGTTGCAAGTTAAATTTTTTGATGATTCGGTCTTTTTCGTCATTGATCCAAGCCACGACATTTGGATCTTTGCCTTCAGTATCAACCATCAAAAACTTTATCTCTTCCAACCTTGTTATTGTTTCATCTTTGCCATAGTTTCGGTGAAATGACTTGACGAGCTCGTTCCTCCGGGTGCTTTCGCTCCCCAAGATTGTCGTGCTCTCGGATCTTGCTTTCTTGGAAGCACATTTTTTCCCATGGGGGGTGATTGTTCATCCTGACCCAACAAAAGCCTCGTTTGCTTGGCTTGGGACATCACGGTTAAATCAAGCCCGGATCCGTGTCCCATTTCTTATGCTTACGCAAAACACGCAGTAATAACAATTCGCATTTTCGAGAATTTACTATTTACTTTCACTATTCATCCCGTAAAATTTTTATTTCACATTCTCGTAAGATAAATTATTTTAGTAATGACATGAGAGTTTGACAATCGTTAGATCATTTTCGCAAAAGTTATTAAGAAAATATCGTCTTAAAGTTTCATTTTGGTCGGAACACCATTTCAACATCGGCTAACTTAAAACCGCCTCGACAATTTTCCCACATCAGATTAATTTTTAGATCACTCATAATTAATTAGAGAATTTTTAAGATTTCTTTTAAATGTTACCAAATAAACCTGAGCCGTACGAGACTAAACTTACGTTTTAAACAAATCTACGTAGAACCAGACTTAACCATTCTTGCACTGTATTTCCTAAGATATTTTGAAGCTTTTACATTTTTGGAAAAGTCAAACATATTTCCCTCCTCCTTTGACCATAAAGAAATTAACCTTATACGTTCTACCTTTTTCTTAAATCGCGTAATTTTTAAACTTCACGAATAACTGTTAAGTTATCCCACGTATGACGAAAACCACATTTTTTACATCTCATATCACTTTTAGACTAATTTTAGTCTACTCTAAATAAATCCACGGTTATTTCCCTGAAATCTCGTTCTTTTCTGATAAACTGCGAATTACGCGTTTTTGACCCGTATTTCCATTTTTAGCGCGTTTTTGCACCCAATAAGACTTATCACCCATTTTATATTTTTAGATGGAGTATAATTATGAGTTTCATCATTCTGCAAGTTTCGATATTTTACCCGATTTTACGTTTTATGGCTTCGGTTGGCATTTAACGGAACCAAATCTTACTCTAAACTCAAGATAATATCAAAACTTATCATCTAAGCCTTGTCACCCATGTATGACCGCCTCTAGGGGGGGAGTCATCACATTGGTGGCTTGATCCTAAGCATGCTTTCTTTAGATCAATACATGTGTAAATTTAACCATGGTTAGTTTTTAACCCAATATATAGTTAACCATAATCTCTAGCCTATAAATACCAAGCAAATCACTTCATAAATTCTTGCACCACACATTCTTAACATCTAAAGTCCTAAACCTAAGGCATTTCTTATAGATCTTGTAAGAACATTCATGTGTTCTTGAAGAAAAACTAGCGTTTGATCTTCGTTCTTGGAAGTTTTCAAGAAAAAGTCGTTATAATCTTCAAATAACTTCAAGTCTCCAAAAAGACGTCGTTATAATCTTCTTTTCTTCTTCGGGTTCTCAAGAAGGCGTTGTTATAATCTTCTAATAGCCTTGGGTTTTCGAAGATTGCAAATTCTACGTCGAAGCTCCGCTAATATTTCTTTTTTTCATAACACTTAAGCATTCTATATTAAGGTAAGTATTTATAATACTCAAACTTATTTAAATACTTATAAACTTTGTTAGTTTATTTATTGTATTTATAAACTCTTATTATATCATATAATCAAGTAATCAAAATACATGTTTTACGTATTGAGCACTACAACACTAGGGAACTTCATGTGAGGGGTTCATTTGGGTAAACGGATCGACGAGTTTTTGGATTTACGAATTAAAGTGTCCTAGCTCCTCGAACGTTTACTACATGACCTCTGAATTATGCTGGCCCGAACGGTAGTACGAGATATACAAACTAAAACCATTTCTATAAACAAACATACAAATACTACTTCATGATCAATATAATGGCATATATAGGCTCGTTCATGTTTTCTTAGGCATTATTCCGAACCTAAGAGTTGACATCATATTCTAGGTTATACGTAGAGACTTCCATGCTTATCCATCGATCCCATTATACGTTGTGATATCATTTTTAAGGTGAGTTCTTAGCCCCGTTTTTATACTCGTTTGAAACTTTTGGGGGAGATACATGCTCAACTACTTGCTTTTACTTTTACAAATACACAAAGCATTTACACTTGATCGCATTATACTTGATTGCATTATACATGATTGCATTATACTTGATTGCGTTATACTTGATTGTGTTATACTTAAGTGTGAAAGTCTCCCAACATAAACGGAGCAGTTCTCTATCGAAAGTCTCCCAATATAAACGGAGCAGTCCAATTCGAAAGTCTCCCAACATAAACGGAGCAGTTCTTTATCGAAAGTCTCCCAATATAAACAGAGCAGTCCAATTTAAAAGTCTCCCAACATACGGGCAGTCCAATTTGAATGTCTCCTTATCGACGGAGCAACACTAAGTGCAATAATGTGAAATATTATGACTGTATGTGTGCTTGACTATAAAATGTACTATATTTTAGCAGTGGGTTGTAAACACAAGTTGCGGAGTTTTGTATGGGCGGAGTTTGCAACTGAGTGGATTTACAATGCCTTTGCTGTGTGAACATTCTTAAAAGTCTTTACAATTCAACTAAACTCTATGAACTTACCAACCATTGTGTTGTCACTTTTTAGCATGTTTATCTCAGGTCTATAAGATGATAGCTGTTGCATGGAGCATAAAGTCGCTTGGCATATTTTGAAGACTTATGCTTTTATTATTACCATTCGATATGTTTTAAAAACACTTATGTATTGTACTTCAGAACTTATGTTGTAACTCTGTTCTCATTAATCGAATGGTAACTTTTCAAAACGTCTCATTTAGAGGTCGTTTTCTATACCTTGTACTTTGTATTATGAAGTAGCACCCCAATGACACAATCTTCCGCTGCGGTATTTTGGGGGTGTTACAAAACCTCCCAAGCTTCATCGAGAGCAAACGGTGATGCTTTGTGCTCCTCACGATACCATTGCTTCGCCCGTTTCATGACTTCCATCTCACTTTCCCCCTTCTCGTTCCCGTTGCGCAGCGTTTGTAAAACCGTTGAACTTTGTGCAGCGAGTGGTTCAACGTTTTCCACTTGCTTGACATCATATCCTTGTTGCGTCATTGAAAATTGAGTCTATTGAACTCATTTGTGACCCGATACCAAAATGTATCTTTGGGTTGTGCACGCCAAACTTTCGGATCCTCCGTACAGACTATATAAACACCGCAAGTAATTCTTCCTCTGCTGGTTGCCACGCCCGATGCGAATTCTTCTTCTTCATCATCGATTGGTTAGGGCTCGGGGTCTTTGGATTTTTTGGACTTTCGTTTAACACGACCTTTGGATTTTTTTGGAGGAGACGTGGGTGTTTCAGGAACATCGTGTGTTTCAGTTTGTGAATGTTGCGAGTGTTGTGAAAATTGTAGATTTTGAAAGTTGGTGTTTAAGGTGCTTTGTTGACTTTGTTGCCAATACAGATATTGTTGATGTTGTAGGTACATTTCTTGGCTCGACAAGCCAAGTGGGTTGGGAAAAGAGACGTTGGGGTTTGAAGATGAACCCGCGCTCGGGTTTGATGATGAACCCGGGTTTAAGGTATTCCACCCACCATCGAGAAGATTGAAGAATGTATCATCGTTGTTGCCTCCCGACATTTTTTTTTCAGTAACTGAAAGTAATAAGATTGAGAGGATTGAGTAGTGGAAGTGTGAAAAAAAATGTTGTTTTAGTTGGGTATTTATAGTGGTAAGAAAATGTTTTTGATTTTTTTTTTTATTTTTTTAAATAAAATTAGTCGTTAGGGGCTAAAATGATTTTTTTTAAACCCCAATGGTAACTAGCCGTTAGGGGGGGGTAATTTATTTATTATTTTTTTTAAGCATGTTAACGCCCGTTGTATGCCCAACGCCGCCCAAATAAAGCTCGGATAACGCCGGATGCGTAACGATTAACGCCGAATAACGCCGGGTCCGGCGTTAATCGTTGGGACTGCTCTAACAAACATACCCTAACAAAATCACATATCTAACCAGTTTACTTGTTTGCATATAGATATATGTGAAACTGAAAACATCACACACATGTCAATATGTTTTTAGGATGCATTCGGTTTGTATACGGAGCTAGATTTAGATTTGGATTTGATTTAAGATTTGTAAAAACAAATATGAGAGAGAAATAATATTTATATAATAATTTTTTAAATAAATGTGAAATAAAAAATATTGTTTAATTTGAAAACATGTGTATATGTGTGAAAGAGAAGAGAGAGATATATATGAATTCACTATGGGTATGTATGGCAAAATGGGTTGGGGGTTGGAGATGGGACTAGAAGAAATTGGGTTGAGGCTTATATTATAAGCCGAAACTAGAATTTTTATTTTATAAAATTGTTTGGAAAATTAGTTTGAGTTGAGGCTTATTATTGTAAAATTATTAAAAAAAAGACATATAATTAAATTAACATATATATTTATTAGATATTGTTATGAGTAATTAAGTAATTTAACATACTATAAGCCCCGGTCTAAAAAATTTAGCCCCATTTTTAGGGCTGGGGGCTTATAACTTTAAAAGCCCGAGGCTAATAATATAAGTCTCTTGCCAAACGAGACTTATTTTTGGGTTGGAGCTTATTTTTGAAGCCTCATAAGCCTCGTATATGCCTCTCCCAAACACACCCCATGTGTAAGAGAAACAATTAGAGAAAAGTTATTTTACATACCAAATTTTTCTCACATACCAAAGACTCATCCCCACCCTTCATCTAAAAAAAATCAATGGCTGAGAATAAAAGTATTTTAATATTTCACATATTTTTTATAATTTAAATATATCTTAAACAGTTAATCGTTAAACGAAAATAATTACATCATCGCGACGAGCGTTTAGTTATCTTTCTATAGACAGTCACTTTGATATACTTTCGAAAAAGAAAAAATCATTTTTTTCACGTTTTTTCATCTTTTTTTTTTAATTTTTTTTGAAACTGAAATTTGCATAAAAAAATCACATGTGATTAAACACTAATATGAATATCACATATGATATTAGTATTAAATCACATATGATATACATATTATATGTGATTTAACACGAATATCATATGTGATATTCAAATTAGTTTTTAATCACATGTGATTTTTTCATGCAAATTTCAGTAACTTAAAAATAAAAAATAAATAAATAAATAAAAACGTGAAAAATACGAAAAAAAATTGTCGAAAGTATATCAAAGTGCATATCTATAGAAAGATAATTAAATGTTCGTCGTAATGCTATATGTTTTTCCGCTTAAGAATTAACGGTTTGAAAGATATTAATATTTGAAAAAAAAAAAGATGAAAGTGAGTTTTTTAAATTGTTGGGATTAATCTCATCCATTAGATCAAATAAAGATGGATGGTGAGTTTATAAAAAACAAAGCACAAAGAATCAAAGATATCTAAAATTTAATAAAAAAAACATAAGTTATTACCTTTCGTCATCCTTGATACAATTGGGAATCTTGGACTATTTACCTTCCACCAATTAAGTATGTCGAATTCTTCGTCATCCTCTAGCTCAAGATGTGGTTCTTTTAGATATTTGGTCAACTCGTCTTCACCCCCGCTCAACTTATTACCAACTTTATCTTTAAAAACATTTAAGAAAGAATTACCACGACGACGACTTGTGTTACTACTTTGACTTGACATTGCTTTTGGTATTTCACTTGATATGTTTGTGTCATATTTTTCTTTGTACATGGCAAACAAGACCCCCGTATCTTTCTCAACCTTCTTAACCAAGTTGTCACATAATTCATCTTCGGTTAAAAATGAAATTGGCGTCTCATCACTATCTTCATCGACCTCCATGGGTATGCAACCATTTTCTATCAAATGTCTAAACCCATAGCCTATTATTTCCGACTTCATTGTGGGATCCAAGATAACGGCAAAGTACATATAATGGTTGATTTTTTTGTAATCACCCCAATATTTGTCATACTTTTTTCTCATTTCTTCAATCATTACCTTAAAAAGAAGGATTTTCTTGCCACTCACAAAGATGCTTATCAATATCTAGTACCTCTCCAAACCACAAATGAGCTACGGGAGATGATACGTTTGAAACAAGTTCGGTTGTTTCTTTAAATTTTTACAAAAATGCAACTACCTTCTTACAAACCTCATAATCACCCCACTTAGGTATTTCCTCAAGGTCTCGAGCAAAACAAGAGTTATTAAAATCAAAATCAAATAAAGCTTCTTTTAAGTCAATAGCGGTTTTGAACATATCATGTGTGGAATTCCATCTTGTAGGGCATTCGGAAACCAAAAACTTATTTAAAGTACAAGCCTTTTCAACACTTTCTTTAAAGTTAGTCACTCTTTGGTTCGAATGTTTTATGTATTTCACGACCAAGCCTATGGTATTCACTTCCTTGTTGAATGTTTTTAAACCATCTTTGACAACTAGGTTTAAGATATGAGACATACATCTTATGTGAAAATGTTTACCACCATCATACTTAGTTGGTAAATTTTCTACCAAGTATTCAAGAGCTTTGTCATTTGAAGCAATGTTATCAACCGTAATGGTCATAACATTCTTTATACCCCATCCGTTTATACATTCCAAAAGTACCCAACCAATATCCACCCCTATATAGCTATGAATTGGTCTAAAATTAATAATTCTTTTGTGCATTACCCAATCATCATCTATAAGTGGGCGGTTAATACCATAAAGTTTATTTTTTTACAACTAGAAGTCCACGTATCGGTGGTTAAATGAACTGTGGTGGCCTTGTTGCTTAAGAAAATTAAAGGCTTTTCCTCTCGTCAAGAAAAAACTTAGAAACATCCCTAGCAATAGTAAAACGAGAGGGCAAATTAAATCTAGGTTGCATGTTCGTGGAAAATTTAATGAATGCTGGGTGTTCTACAAACTTAAATGGAAGCTCAGCAAGAACAATATCAACGAATTTTTAATCACCTTGTCATCATACTTCCAGGTTTCTAAAGTCCCAATGCTACTGCCACCCTCATCATTCTCCCCAATCTTTTTCTTAAAAGCTAGTTTTTTTTGTTTCCTAATTTTCTCAACATCGGGGTTATTATCACAGTTTGCATAATGAGTATTCAAGTGTCGTGTACCATGTAATTTTGAATCGGCTTTGATAACCGCATCACACCATTTGCTGTAGGCCATCTTAATGATTACCTCATTTTCATCTTGATTAGTGTGTAAATACTCATCATTTTTTGGTCAAATCTGAACCTAAAACATTTAAAAACGCTCAGAAATGCATCAAAATACTGAAAATATCCCAAAATTGTATTTTATATGTTTCAGATGCAAAATGTTTAAAATCGGATGAAAAACGAGCAAAGTTTGCATAATTGGCGATTTTCAGTCCCCGACTTTCAAAACTTGTCAAATTTAGTCCCTAGGCATTTTTTTGTAAGAAAAGTCACCAAAGGTCCTTTTGAAATCATATGTTGTCATATTTAATCCTTTGGTGAAAAGTTTCAATAATTTACAAGTTTGGTCCCTGCACTTTCAGAATTTGCAAAAATGGTCCCTGGATTATTGGGACATGGCAGGAATCACCCTTGGTTTATTTTGGAAGATGTACAACTTTGGTCCTCCAATTTTTAGAAATTACAAGAAAGGTCCTTATGTATAAATACCAAATCCTTGGCCTTGACCTTGCTTGAGCTTGAACCCCTTAAAACACCTTTGAACCCCTTGGACCTTGACCCCCTGTCTAATATTAAACCCTCGGTCAAAACCCATTCAACTCCTCACCTTTTCCCTCCAAAACACCACTTTCTTCTTCACCTCTCTGCAAAACCAGACATCCCTCACCTCCAGCTCACATACACCACCCTTATCACTCCACCTCAACAACAAAACAAGGAGCATTAAATGCCTCTTCCTTCCTTGCACTCAAACCCCCCAACTGGCAGATATAGTTTTGGCGCCAAAATGCCATCAACGGCTAAAAAGGGCTCTACTAATCCAATGGCCCAAATTATAAGTGGGAAATGCTCAGAGGCAAGTGGGAAGAACTTTTGCTAATAAATAGAAGGAAGAGAAGGAGAGTTGAGGAGTAGTTCCTAGTTTTTATTTTCCTTCATGTCGTTTTTAATTAAAATTTCTTAATTAGTTCTTTAAGTTGTAATTTTAATTGTCATTGTACTAAACTAAAGCTATTGTAGCAGTTGTGATTTCAGTTTTAAGTTGTATTCTCATTTCCATTTTAATGCAATTAATTTTTCATTATAAATTCCTCTAAATTTGAATTTAGTTAAAAAGTGTTTGAAATTCCTCATCTTAGTTCTTAGATGCTCACATAAGTTTCTGCAAGCTTATGTGAGCTGTAGTTACAAGTCAGCTTAATTCATAAATTTGTGAAATAGTCAAGAAAAGTCAAAGGTGCAAAATCATGGGTGACTTGTTCTGTGTTGTTGATTTGAAGATGGATTTGGGTTGAATGGTATTCAATTGGGGTGATAATGAGTTTTAGGTTAGTGGTACTTTGCTGGTTTGCAAGCCATAGTGGCTAGGATCCCATGTAAGCTTCCTTTCTATACAAGAATATTGCATAATCTGTTTTTGTGGTGCTTCATTGTTGTTTTTGCTGCTTTTAGTTCATATTTAGTAGTTATATTATAGTTTCATTATTGGAATTGGTGAAATTTAAGTGTAGGGTAAAATAGATTGCATTGAAGTTTCATTAAGAGTGTTTGGGATTAGCAGTTAAGCTGATTTAGAGTCTAGGTTACTAGATAAGATTTGACATTTAGGTATTCCTTAGGTTTCTTATGCTCAACTCTGTCCATTAAATTGAACCTTGGAACCAGAAAAGTCAAATTCACACTTATTCTGTCTTGATTTGCATAACAGATTGAGAATAGGTAATCAAAAGCTTGCATTGTGTTTATAATGCATAGGAGCATCTTAATCTAGCTTTATGATAGCTTATAACATCATAATCAGTTCATAAATTAGTTTCAAATCTCACATTAGTCAAAGTTTCATCTCAATCTCAAAAAGTCAAAAGTTGTTCAAGTCAGTTTTTCACCAAGGTTTGAGGAATTTTCATTGATTCATTATTGGATCAATTCAAGTGAAATTTTGGACTTAACAAGTTCAGTTGGTCAAGAGTGGAAATCTGATTTTTGTAGAATTTTTGTAATTTTTTATAAGCTTCAAATCAGCTTGTCAATTAAGTCAAAGTGACTGTGTTGGTCACTGTGGTGTGACAGGAACTTGCAGAGTTTTTCACAAGCTCATAAGATCTTGTGAGTAGCTGAGTTTTGGTTTACAAGTCCCTTGCTAGGTCTAGTTTGGATTGCTTAAACTGGCTTTAGGTTTCTTGCTTATCCAGTAGCTTATTTTTAGGCATAGTTAATAGGTTAAGCTTGTTTTGGCTTTTAAGTACAATTAACACCAAATGCTTGTTTCTTGCTTTCCAGAGGTTGAGAGTGGTTAACTTAGGTTGCTTTCTAGTAGTTTTAACATAAGTTAGGTCCTGTGATCACTTGATTCTCTGTGGCAGTCTTTAGCTTATTTTGAGTGCTTATTTATAAGCACATTTCACTACAGCTTCATAATCTTGCACACTAGTATAGGTTTTTATATTTTTCATAGACTTAGAATATAATTTTAGACTTTTCCTGAATTTTTCATCACTGTTTGCTATTTTTCTTATTTTAAATCAGTTTTTAGGACTTTTTAAATAGCTTTTAATACAAATAAATCAGAAAATCTTCAAAAAAATAAGTTTTCATTTTTCCTAGATTAAGATAAATATAAAAAGCCAAAAACATATTTTTCCATAATTTTTCTAGTTTAAATAGTAATTTTTAGCAAGTTAATTAGTTTTAAATAGTTTCTAAATCATAGAAATTAGAATATAAATAAGAAAAATACAAAATTAGTTTTGAAAATTCTCTTTAGTTATTTTAGATTTTTGAAAAATAATTTCACAATTTTCCTCTTTATTTTCATAATTTTTAGTATTTTAATTTAGTTTTTAAAAGTTAAAATTAGTTTTTAATTTAAATTTATAAAAGAAAAATCAAGAAAATCCAATTTTAAAAATAGTGATAGCGTTTATTTAATATAATTTAGCTTTTTAATTTTCTTTCATTTTTCCTTTGTCATCTAGTTCTATCATTACCCCCTTTCTTGTTCAATATCACCCGATCACTACACGTTTGGCTATTCAGTCGCACAGCTCGTTGGGACTTAACGACCTGGGGAAACACTATGCTCTCCTGGTTAATTGCATTCTGTTCTGAGATGATTGACTCTGGTTGACCATTCCTGGTTAATTTGGGTTGACCGTTTGGGAGCGAATCAAATTTTGGCGCCGCTGCCAGGGAGCTGTGCTAATAATCTTACGTTTAGCAGATTAGTGATTTGAACAATCACTCCTTGTTCATACCATCTATATATGTTTATATTTTCTTATAAAAATCCAAAAATCCAAAAACATCTTAAAACCATAAAACCCAAAAAGATTTTCTTTCTTATATTTACAACATGTTTTTCAAAAATACCAAAAATATTCATCTTTACCCTCTTTCCATTTGATTCTAACTTCTTCTATTCTCATGGAATCTCTCGACTACGACCAATTCTGGAACGAAGTTGAAAAACTTCATACTTTATCACAAATGTCAAGAATTCGTGTTGTTCGTGATGATCCATTAATTGCGTAGGGAAATGGAACGAGAAACCGGGGGGACAAAGGACCAGGTACTTCCCTCTGATAATGGAAGTGCTAAATACGTCCAACCTACGGTTATCCAAAGATCTAACCCCTCAATTGCTCCTAAGCCGTCTAAAATTGATCATAAACTTTCACAATTTACGGTTAAAAGCAATCATGCAGAATTTAGACCGTTGACTAGCAAGAATGACTTGCCTAATCTTCACGTTTCTCAAGAACCGAACCGAGACCATAACGGAAGAGGTGGAAATTGCTAGCTCTCAGAGCACACCACTTGTCCCACCTCCTGATTTTTCAAAATGTTCTTCGAAACTTGATAGTCATTCGATCACCATGTTGGTTTTGTTGATTCTTTGAATGAACCGATTCCTTCTCATAACTCTCAAATGGAATCGTTTATTCCTTGTGTCGGTTGTGGTGAGCCTCTTTATGGTTCACCATGTCGCGTGTACATGTGCAGTGTGGTAATGATATTCTAACGGGAGTTGTTTGTTTTGTGGTTCGAGGAATTCATTTGATTATGATCCTAATCCGAACTCATTTAACGATCCCTCAAACTTTTCCAATTACCCACCACAACCCGACTTATCTTCATATAATCAACATAACTGCTGTGAATTTTGTGGAGGTCCTCACCAAAGATTTGAGTGTCAATCCGGAAACACGTTTGTCTATGAACAGTTTTCCGGTGATGCTCTGAACTTTGGTTATGACCAATATCCATATAATTCACCAGTCCAGACTCAACAGTTTTATTGTTGTGAGAATTGTGGAGGTCCTCACGATAATCTTCAATGTCAACCGTGGAATCAAAATTACTATACTTCCGGTTTTGACAATTTCCAACCTCCACAGCACCATACGGTTCAAACTCCAACTGAGCCGTTGTCTCAAGAAATTTCCCAAGATTTTGAAACCGCAATGAAAACACTTGATGATATGATTCGTAACTTTAAGAATCAAGTGAGTGGTGAAAAGACCATGGGAGAATTGCTAGCCGAAGAACGAGAGGCTCGCAATTCTAGGGAAGAATTATTGGTCTTAGAGCATGCAGCTCTAAGGCATTCCCAATTTCTTAAGGCAGCTATGTATGATGATGACGAGGAGAGTTTTTATCCTTTTAAAGATAATTTTTCTCAACTCCCTCAGTTCTTTGTTATCACACCCGAGGTTCACACTCACTCTCTGAGCATGGGGGACGAGCATCTTGACACTGTTCCTGAAAAGGAATCGGACGAATTCATAAAGTCTAGTGTTGAGAACCTTGTCCTAATTCCAAGAGAGTCACAGGGAATTCTTGATCATGTGTGTGATAGCCCTCCTCCTCTTGTCTTCCAAAATGATCATATTGAGATGTTCTCTGATTCTGATGATGACGATTCATTATCTTGTGGAGACATAAGTTATGTGGGGGAATTACCTTCTGAGCTTGTCAGCTTAGGAGAAGACAATGATGAAGAAATAATCCAAGACGAAGCTCTTCGTCTTACATTATTGAATGTTAATCTTCTCATTTCTAGAATCGAGGCTTTTAATGAAAAGCCTATTTCATCTCCTATCCCCATTAAGGATAGTGACATTCTTTCCGATGATTCTATTCCGGAAATGAAAGCCTTCTATTTTGATAATATGGGAGAGAAGATTAGTGGCAGTACTACTTCTCATTCTCATAATTCTCTCCCCGATCATGAATCATTTACTTTTGAGGAGTTCGCCAGTGAACTCACTCATATCATATCTCCGCCGGAGTATGATAATTTCTACTTTGATCTAGACACACCCATAATATGTCTTGATCAAATGAGCTTAACTGATAAGATTCATGAAACTATGAATTCTCCTATTGAGGATGAAGAGTTAGTCATAATTTTTATCATGATTTTCTTTCTTTTCTTCATATACTCGTCACTTCTCCTGTTCTTCACTCCTTCGGGAATGAAGACATTATCTTTGATCCCGGCATTTCCATGTACCATTATCTTGAGCCGGGAATATATCTCATCGGGGTGGAACTTTCACGTGCTTCAAATGTTTGTCCAAACATCTTGAATGAAAGTCCGATGGAGATTGTCTCTTCCACTTACTTCCCCATGAACAAATTAATTCGGGGTCGAGTCAAGCTAGCGACTCGAGGAACAAAAACAGTAGCACACTATATGGGTTTTCACCCGTATTTCGAACTTCTTTCTACTTTCTACCACCCTAGTGTGGGGAAGTTGCCCATTGTTTAAAAAAAAAAAATGGCCGTAGTATTTCCCTTTTACATTCTATGTTTCGGCATTATCGCCGGTACTTTGAATATTGAGGGCAATATTCATTTCTAGTGTGGGGGGGAATTCTCACGAATTTTATCATATAATTATACCACCCAATTCCCCATTTTTGGCCAAAATTTTTTTTGGAGTAAGTGTTTTGCACTTACTCATTACGATTATCAACCGCCATGTCTAATAAACAAAAGGATTGGCTAATCCAAGAGCAAACGGCTCTTGGTAAAGATATCTCAAATCCGTTGACGGCTTGCAATTTGCCCAAAATTGTATGGTGTTCAACTCACCATATCTTTAATTAGTGAAGAGTTGGCTAGCCCGCAAGTTTATGGCTTGTGGTAAAGGCAGTTGGAAAACCATAATTGGTAATCGACTCACCAAAGATATTTTATCTAAGAGTTGGCTAGTCCAGAAGCAAACGGCTACTGGTAAAGACAAATCAAAACCGTTGAAAGTCGGTGGTTTGCTCAAAATCATTTGGTTATCATTGTACCAAGGTTCTTACTTGAACTGAAACAATTGGCTACACCAGAAGTAATGGCTTTTGGTAAAGAGATTCAAATCCATTAAATTTTCATAAAAGATTGCTAGGGACTAGCAATAGTTTAGTGTGGGGGATTGATGAGTGTGTAAATACTCATCATTTTTTGGTCAAATCTGAACTGCAAAACATTTAAAAACGCTCAGAAATGCATCAAAATACTGAAAATATCCCAAAATTGTATTTTATATGTTTCAGATGCAAAATGTTTAAAATCAGATGAAAAACGAGCTTAGTTTGCATAATTGGCGTTTCAGTCCCCGACTTTCAAAACTTGTCAAATTTAGTCCCTAGGCATTTGTTTTGTAAGAAAAGTCACCAAAGGTGCTTTTGAAATCATATGTTGTCATATTTAATCCTTTGGTGAAAAGTTTCAATAATTTACAAGTTTGGTCCCTGCACTTTCAGAATTTGCAAAAATGGTCCCTGGATTATTGGGACATGGCAGGAATCACCCTTGGTTTATTTTGGAAGATGTACAACTTTGGTCCTCCAATTTTTAGAAATTACAAGAAAGGTCCTTATGTATAAATACCAAATCCTTGGCCCTTGACCCTTGCTTGAGCTTGAACCCCTGCCAAAACACCTTTGAACCCCTTGGACCTTGACCCCCTGTCTAATATTAAACCCTCGGTCAAAACCCATTCAACTCCTCACCTTTTCCCTCCAAAACACCACTTTCTTCTTCACCTGCTCTGCAAAACCCGGACATCCTCACCTCCAGCTCACATACACCACCCTTATCACTCCACCTCAACAACAAAACAAGGAGCATTAAATGCCTCTTCCTTCCTTGCACTCAAACCCCCAACTGGAAGATATAGTTTTACCAAAATGCCATCAACGGCTAAAAAGGGCTCTACTAATCCAATGGCTCAAATTATAAGTGGGAAATGCTCAGAGGCAAGTGGGAAGAACTTTTGCTAATAAATAGAAGGAAGAGAAGGAGAGTTGAGGAGTAGTTCCTAGTTTTTATTTTCCTTCATGTCGTTTTTAATTAAAATGTCTTAATTAGTTCTTTAAGTTGTAATTTTAATTGTCATTGTACTAAACTAAAGCTATTGTAGCAGTTGTGATTTCAGTTTTAAGTTGTATTCTCATTTCCATTTTAATGCAATTAATTTTTCATTATAAATTCCTCTAAATTTGAATTTAGTTAAAAAGTGTTTGAAATTCCTCATCTTAGTTCTTAGATGCTCACATAAGTTTCTGCAAGCTTATGTGAGCCTGTGGTAGTTACAAGTCAGCTTAATTCATAAATTTGTGAAATAGTCAAGAAAAGTCAAAGGTGCAGAATCATGGGTGACTTGTTACGTGTTGTTGATTTGAAGATGGATTTGGGTTGAATGGTATTCAATTGGGGGTGATAATAGAGTTTTAGGTTAGTGGTACTTTGCTGGTTTGCAAGCCATAGTGGCTAGGATCCCATGTAAGCTTCCTTTCTATACAAGAATATTGCATAATCTGTTTTTGTGGTGCTTCATTGTTGTTTCTGCTGCTTTTAGTTCATATTTAGTAGTTATATTATAGTTTCATTATTGGAATTGGTGAAATTTAAGTGTAGGGTAAAATAGATTGCATTGAAGTTTCATTAAGAGTGTTTGGGATTAGCAGTTAAGCTGATTTAGAGTCTAGGTTACTAGATAAGATTTGACATTTAGGTATTCCTTAGGTTTCTTATGCTCAACTCTGTCCATTAAATTGAACCTTGGAACCAGAAAAGTCAAATTCACACTTATTCTGTCTTGATTTGCATAACAGATTGAGAATAGGTAATCAAAAGCTTGCATTGTGTTTATAATGCATAGGAGCATTTTAATCTAGCTTTATGATAGCTTATAACATCATAATCAGTTCATAAATTAGTTTCAAATCTCACATTAGTCAAAGTTTCATCTCAATCTCAAAAAGTCAAAAGTTGTTCAAGTCAGTTTTTCACCAAGGTTTGAGGAATTTTCATTGATTCATTATTGGATCAATTCAAGTGAAATTTTGGACTTAACAAGTTCAGTTGGTCAAGAGTGGAAATCTGATTTTTGTAAAATTTTTGTAATTTTTTATAAGCTTCAAATCTGCTTGTCAATTAAGTCAAAAGTGCCCTGGCCTTGGTCACACAAAGTGACAGGAACTTGCAGAGTTTTTCACAAGCTCATAAGATCTTGTGAGTAGCTGAGTTTTGGTTTCCAAGTCCCTTGCTAGGTCTAGTTTGGATTGCTTAAACTGGCTTTAGGTTTCTTGCTTATCCAGTAGCTTATTTTTAGGCTGCAAGTTAATAGGTTAAGCTTGTTTTGGCTTTTAAGTACAATTAACACCAAATGCTTGTTTCTTGCTTTCCAGAGGTTGAGAGTGGTTAACTTAGGTTGCTTTCTAGTAGTTTTAACATAAGTTAGGTCCTGTGATCACTTGATTCTCTGTGGCAGTCTTTAGCTTATTTTGAGTGCTTATTTATAAGCACATTTCACTACAGCTTCATAATCTTGCACACTAGTATAGGTTTTTATATTTTTCTTAGACTTAGAATATAATTTTAGACTTTTCCTGAATTTTTCGTAATTTTTCATCACTGTTTGCTATTTTTCTTATTTTAAATCAGTTTTTAGAACTTTTTAAATAGCTTTTAATACAAATAAATCAGAAAATCTTCAAAAAAATAAGTTTTCATTTTTTCTAGATTAAGATAAATATAAAAATCCAAAAACATATTTTTCCATAATTTTTCTAGTTTAAATAGTAATTTTTAGCAAGTTAATTAGTTTTAAATAGTTTTTAAATCATAGAAATTAGAATATAAATCAGAAAAATACAAAATTAGTTTTGAAAATTCTCTTTAGTTATTTTAGATTTTTGAAAAATAATTTCACAATTTTCCTCTTTATTTTCATAATTTTTAGTATTTTAATTTAGTTTTTAAAAGTTAAAATTAGTTTTTAATTTAAATTTATAAAAGAAAAATCAAGAAAATCCAATTTTAAAAATAGTGATAGCGTTTATTTAATATAATTTAGCTTTTTAATTTTCTTTCATTTTTCCTTTGTCATCTAGTACTATCATTACCCCATTTCCTGTTCAATATCACCCGATCACTACACGTTTGGCTATTCAGTCGCACAGCTCGTTGGGACTTAACGACCCGGGGAAACACTATGCTCTCCTGGTTAATTGCATTCTGTTCTGAGATGATTGACTCTGGTTGACCATTCCTGGTTAATTTGGGTTGACCGTTTGGGAGCGAATCAAATGGTTCAAACTTTGGTTCAAAGTATTTCCAACACTTTCGAAGTCGCTTTCCTTGGTTTGAATGGGGCTTTCCTTTTCTTTTTTATTATCATCAGATTCAACAGTCTCAAAGTCTATCGGTTGATCCTAAACAAACACATTAACACACAAAATCAATAACGATATATGTAATTTTGAATTGGCTTTGAGAACCGCATCACACCATTTGCAGTAGGCCATCTTAATGATTACCACATTTTCATCTGGTTCAAAATTTGGTTCAAAGTATTTCCAACACTCAGAAGTCGCTTTCCTTGGTTTGGATGGGGCTTTCCTTTAGCGTTTATTATCATCATCAGATTCAAAAGTCTCAACGTCTATCAATTGATCCTAAACAAACACATTAACACACAAAATCAGTAACGATATATAATATATTCAATATTTCAATCAATAACTCAATATCAACTCATTATATATGTTTCTTAAAAAGTCTCAACTCAATATATATGTTTCTAAATGTTGGAAAATTTAGTACACTTGTGAGATTAGTTCATACCTGGTAATGGGTCAGGAGGTACAGAGTGTACACCCATAAGGTCCCTGAACACCCTGACTCAAATAGTGGTTAGTGCTGATGGTACTAAGTTAACACTAATAGTGTAATATTAGCACTGATAGGCAGTGTTTCCACTGCTAGTGCTATGTTTCCACTGCTAGTGTTGTGAAAGTACTACTAATGGTATGAAAGTACTGCTAATGGTATGAAAGTACTGCTAGTGTTAAAATCTTTGCTAAATGGCAGTTACAAGCGCTAATGACCACTTTAATTGGTCATGTAACCACTAACGGCTATAATGGGGATAATTATGAGGCTATTAATGGGCCGATTAATGCTCATAATTCCATTTGACTAGCTAAGAGTAATCTCCTATAAATAGGAGATCTGATCATGCATGATAAAAACGTAGAAAACGATTAACACTTATAAGCGCAATGGTTATTGAATTGTGCCTAATTCTATAACTGCATTTGGTCTTATCCCAAGTAGATATTCGTGTAACCCAGGCATTAGGGTCGAGTAGTTTACTTTGGAAAGTGATCACACGATTCCAAGTGATATCCGGTAACCACCTAGTGGAATTGCTACTGACATTGATTATCTTACCCTGTTCTGGGACATACACACCAACAATCAAAGTAAACTAATTTTGTGATAATCAATGGCAACTGCTGCAATGAAACACATGGCTTCAAACTATGCCAAGCTTGATAAGTTTGAAGGGGTGGACTTCAGGAGATGGCAGAAGAAGATGCACTTCTTGCTGTCAAACATGAGTGTGGTTTATGTGCTAACCACTCCTATTCCTGATTGTAGGATCGTAAATATTATTGTGTTTGATGATTCGGGTGGTCTTGGATGATGGAAATACATGTTAGCCATTTAGAGAGAGAAAGTATAAGAGAAAGGGTGTTCTTGGTAGAGATTTGGTATACAAAAATATGAAAGGTTAGATTGAAAGCACCACCCCCTTCCAAGGATGGAAGGGGTATTTATAGTTACAAATACAACGACCTCCTGACGGCCTGTGGATCAGGTATACAGTGGTTAAAGACCCGTCCTTCCTCCACGGTGTTACACTACGCTAAACTACGCTACAAACTAACTAATTAACTATTAAATAACGTAACAAACGACACCGTCTACGAGCTAACATATGCTAGACCATAATTGGGGTGACCGACACTTTAACATGGAATTTGCAATTCCTAACAATCTCCCCCTAAGGGAGGTCACCCCATGAAATACATTTTGCATCCTAGCATTCTATATTTGTCTTCATTTCTGAGCTTGTAGACTTCTATTCTTCAAGTTCCGCAATCTTTGTGCTTTAGTAGCGATTCTTCAAAGTCCGCATTGATTTGTACTTTTAGTGGAGGCCTTTAACTGATCCACATCTTTGATGATCTTCGAGCTTTATTCGAGATCATTAGCCACAGTAAATCTCTGGATCACCCTTTATTGTGTTGCCATCATGTGAAGTTGTGACTTTTGGACCGACATGCTCACACTTTTGAATCATGACATCTTTCCATCAGAGTAGCGGAAGCTTTACTAGTTCATGATATTTGCAGCAGCGTAGTAGGAGCATAGTATAAAAATATCAGAACCAGGTTATGTAGATATGCACCGGTCATGATTTCTTCAATTAAGTGTGGATGTTGTGAGCATGCGGCTTTGGATTGACTTCTCAATTACGATCGGTTGCAACCATCCAAATGTACCGCAAACAACATTAGCAATAAAACACACGAAAGTGTCTTTGATCACTTTCGTTGAATTGAGGTACACGCCCACGGTTCTGGTTGATCGGTACAAGTACTGCCTGTGATCAGGTATAATTCCGAAGAATCTCCTTGACAGGTTTCGCAGCTGCTCTAGCCGTTCTCAAACCGGAACGTCTCAAAGAAGACAACATGGAGTGAGTGAACCAGCGAATTGAGATTCATTGATTGATGAAAAGTTGATTTGAAAACAATCGCGTATTGCTTAGAAGAAAGAGTTTTGCAATCGACGAAGGTTTTATGAGAAAGATCAATTTTCAATCATAATACTTTTTGTATTTGAAAATAGTACACATTCGATGTGCTAGAGAAAAGAAGAGATTTACACATCGGACGGTTTTTCCAAAAGTATTTTTCAATCAGAGATACTTTTTGTGTTTGAAAATGAATACACATTCGATGTGCTAGAGAAAAGAAGATTTGAACATCGAACGGTTTTTCCAAAAGTATTCGTCAATTCATTTCCTGGACCAAGGTTGATTCACGAATGAATCGCCCCATCGTTTCTATCCAGTTGTCACAAGCTTGATCTTTTGAAAAGATGTCACATGTCACCCACCAAGAGCTTGTTTGATGTTGGCTCTAGAAGGATTTCCATCTTCATCGTGAATACTTTTACATATCACTTGGATGTTCTGGCAATGCCACAAGGATAATGCGTAGGACTCTTAAAATATATTCTTACTTTCCACATTGTGTGAAACAGTAAGTCTTCAAATATTTTGTATCCTAGCGAGATATTGTGGATGATCTCTTGGCTCTAGACTCAATAGTGCACATTTGGTTCCTATGCCGGAGACTAGGGAGAGGGTCTCCTTCTTCAATATCAACAATCTCTAGGAGAAAGTAGATAGATTAGGTAGGTTCTCCGTGAGAATGAAACAAGCCCTTTTAAGAGGAACTTGAGTAGTTTGGGAAGTTGTAGTGCAGTGCGTCACTGGGTCCATGACGTCTTGTCTTCAATACGGGTGTTACCTTAGTAACAACCATTAGCATATGTATTGAACCGGTTTACGCCTAAGGTTGAATTATTGGAGGGCTATTTCTTTTCACCCTTTTCACATTTAATTCTTTTTCATTCTTCAAACCCTTCAGTGCTTACCGAGACTTCATAACTAGAACCTTGTTGGGTTTATTCCAGTTCTAGCTCAATCTCAGTCGGAACTCTTCCCATATTCTCATTTTTCTCCTTTTTTTCATCATACCTAAGGACTTCTACACTATCTAGTGGATTGTCCCTGGGTAGATCCCTCCAGTTCTGGCGGATCGTGGGAACTAATACCTAACCTCATCATCCTTATAACTCCATGCATAAAGCAAAATGGTCGGTCTTTTGGTACAGTTCATTCTTCCTTGAAACCAATTGAAAAATCATTTGGAAAAACCAATCAAGGTACTGGTGACAAAATATCAAAGTATTTTGTACCTTAATTATTTTTGATCATTTAGAAAACCTCCCCCTCAACATGTGCATATGATTTATAAATTGTTTAGCACATGGAGGCAAGAGGACTTTGAAATATATTCTTTGATCACAATTTTCATAGAAAAAGCCATTTAATTTCTTGGTAAATTCTCCCCCTCAATATGTGCATAGGATATTTGAAATCATTTTATCACATAGAGGAAAGAGTTCTTTTGAAGTACATCCACGATCACAAAATCTATTAAGAAACCATTTAGAAAAATCAATCAAGGTACTTATGTTAAAACATAGAAATCATTGTACCTTGAAAGTTTATTTTCTTTTTAAATGCTCCCCCTCAATTAGCTTCGAGATTCGAAAGCATTTAGCACATATGGGAGAGCAACATGCACTTTTGAATCAAATCGATCATCATTTATCAAATTTCATATTAAATCACAAATTCTCCCCCGATCAAAAATATCAAACCCTTTGAGATTTTGGATCTCAAGTGATTTAATTAGGTTTAGAAAACATGGGAGAATATATGGCCTGGTTTAAAAACTCATCTTTTTTTAGGATAAATGCTCCCCCTCAACATGTGCATTATGTATATTGAAATCGTTTGGCACATGGAGGCAGGAGTGCCTTTGAAGGACTAAAATCAATTCCATTAAAACAGATTTGAGATTTAAACCTCGATCTCTCCCCCGATCAAAAATTTCAAACCAATTGAGATTTTGGATATCGATTGATTTAAATCATTTAGAAAGTTTTAGGGAAAGACGTGGCAAGATTCAATTTTTTGAAAAATGACAGATAAGGACCATTTTAAGAAATTAAAGATTGTTAGTGTCAGGTATAATAGTTTTAAGAGATCTTTAAATAAAATAAAACAATTTCACAATCAAACAAGAACAGAAAAAATTTCATTTTGTAAGATCTTTGAGTTTTAAAGAAAATCATACCATGACATAACATTAAATCTTTAGATCACCACATTTTAATGTACAAACGGACTTGATAGATGAAATATCATTTGAAAATATTTAATTTGAAATCACTTAAGATTTGACAGAATAAAGTCCGGTTGATTTCAAAACTTTGAATCCGATTTATTTTCAAAACAATATTTTTCCATTTTCAAAACAATATTTTTCAAAGTTTTAGAAAAATGGTATCATCACTATTATCCTGCACAAAGATACGTTAGGTGGTTGAGAAGCTGCTTCTGTTGTTTTTGCTAGAGGTTTGAAAGAAAAACCGTCTGCTGATGCAGTGAGACTTCTTAAGTTGCATTTTAATGCAAAGTGAGGTCAAATTAAGCTCCGTTTCTTCATTTCCTGATGAAGAAAACCATCTGCTGATGCAGTGAGACCTCTTACGTTGCATTTTTCCATGCCAACACTCCATAGAAGTCTAATTAAGCTTCGTTTTCTTCATTTGTCAACCCAAGATATAGTTACCCTTTCCTTTTGGCATCCAATCATATTCATATGTGGGATCCGGATCGGGAACATTCTTATAACCATCTTATCTGCATACGTTAGTCAACACAAACAGATATATGGTGGTCAACAACACCCAAACAGCAATCGACTAATGAAAGTCAATCCAACATAACAATCAGTTCATATAAGGTATGGGATTTATGTGTTTATAAAACTCTAATCATCTAATCCTAACAATCATATCCTAAATTCCTAGTCCTTCGACATAGGCAAATATCATTTTTAATTAAGCACGTAGGATAATTAAGAAAGCCCGTTAGATGATATAGATTTGAAAACGTTCTCCCCCTCAATCAATGACTCATTTTCTGAAAAGTTTAAAAGTACTGAAGTCATTTATTGAGTTTTCAATTTTTATAAAAACTCTGAATCTGATTGTTTTTAAAGCAACTCATTTACCACCATTTTGTTAAAACAAATATTTTTCTGAAGAATTTTAGACGGAAAAACATTTGTGCAGGAACAGCAGTCCTTCGACATACTTTCCTCAAATAGTTTTAGGATAAGTGCACGAAATTATAGAAAATTGGTTTAGCGCAGCACTTTCCTCTCTTGAAGAATGAGTTGCTATCTGAAATAATAGCAAACCATAGTTTTAGCGCGGGTTACAGTCTGAAGTAACTGCAAGCCATAGTTTGTGACATGTTTTGAAAAAAATATTTACACCTCCCGCTCGAACTTCATCTATGGTCCCGTGCCATTATTGAATGACAATTCTAAGACCGCAGATGTTATCGATACCAGAAGACATGTCTTAGAAAAAAAATATTTTTTGTCTTTTTCAAATTTTCTGTTTTTTATGAGTTTTTGTTGATTTTATATTTTTCTATTTTGTTTTGCTGGTTTTATATTTTTGTATTTGGTTTTTTTTGATAACTATATACAAAGATAGAGTAGATGATATAGTTTAAGAGAATGATGATACGAGTACCGAGATAAGGATATCGAAGCGCACGTCGTAGAAGATAGAATTCGTCATCTCTTAAACTTCCACCACCAAAGCTTCCGAGGCTCCAGAACAGAAGATAGAACATGAGCCATTGAGAAGGATAGACTTTGGCAGCTTCCCCCAAACCGAAAATCCTTATGTTGGCAGATTAAGCTCTATTTCAAGCTTGCTTTAGCCAGTGCACAAGAAGCACACCATTATCATTGATCCTGCTGCTCCTTTTAAGAATAATCACTGTGATTCTTCGTTAAAGGTTATATCATCCAATAGAACAACAACAACGTATCATCCCACATTTAAATAATCTTCTCAAATTTCTTTTTCTCGACGTCTGAAGCAATCCATTCCAAAAGGTTTCAAGAGACCACTTCCCCCAAGTAGTTGAGTTGATGCAACCCGTTTCTTAGAATAGAGCTCAAGAGCCCGAATACACAAATAGAGTTCCAAAGAATAAATGATAGCACACCACCCAATGCACATTTATCTTTCCTGATGATTGTGTATGAAGCTCTAGAACTCAAAGTACCCAAATGCCCCCACACTTGTGTGCCTCATTTATCTTGGCCCGACTCTCTCTTACATCTCTTCCCCCACTTAGTTGGAGTAAGAATACTAAACTCCGTGAGTGAAACCTTGAGTTTCTCTGCGGTTATGACAATAGTCTTCCCGGGATATCTTAAATCACTTAGAAGTATTAAGTTCATCAAGTTTGCTCGCGTTTAGATACGTGTCTCCTTCCCCCTTGCTGGTTTTGATACTTCAGAATCAGCAACTCTTTGTAAGCCCGTATACATGAAATATTTTGAGAAGAACATCATTAGCTCAGATGTATCTGTGAGAATCAACTTGCTACAGAATGTGAGCAAGTCTAATTGGGGATTAAATCAAACATTTCACCCTCCCCCAATTAGTGCTCTCCCTAAACCGACAATCTATTTGATAAATGCCCGAATTAAGAAGAAGTCTTTAGATCGTTAAATGCAACTCGTCTTAAGTCTTCTAACATGTAGCGAAAATGTAGCAACGAGTTGTAGACTTGACCTTCTTCAAGATTGTCCAGTTGGGGAATAGAAAGTCAACATCTTCAACTCACCAAATGCATTCCCGTTAACTTATATATAGCAAATCTCCTTAACTCAAATCCCTCCCAATCAAACAAGAACAGAAAGATGTTCATCAAGGAAATCCGCCTCGCAACTGGAAGCACTTTGTCATTAATCATATCAGCCCGTGTAAAGATGTCAACCAACGGCTCTTAGAAGAAACTACATGTGAAGATGATCCGATAAGAAGAAGCTCAGTTCTTACATGAGTTAGGAGCCGTTTGACCATATATTCTCAAATATCAATCAACCATGCAGAAAATTCACACTTCTTCTCCCCCTCAAGAATTGCATACGGAGTTGCCATTCTTGATTAAATAAGTGAATATCTTCAACAAATGTAGTCTATTCACACTTCTCCCCCGCAAAATTAGCACATGATGTCGCCATCGTCATTATAGTTGAGCAAGTGGAATAAGAAAACAATCAATAGTAGCCCGGTTCACTTGATGACTGAAGCTCATTGAAAAAGCATGAAGCATGTTGATGAGAATGGTCATAATAAGAAGATTTCTCTTCTTCCGAAGATAATGCGCACTGAAGCATACACATTTCTTTTCTTTGAGGAATGAGGCTTGAACTGTATGTGTTCAAACGTCATAAGAAGATTTATATTCTTTTGAAGATAAAGCGCACTGAAACTTACACTTTTCTTTTCTTTAGAGTACGAGGCATGAACTGTTGTGTTCATACGTCATAATGTTGAAGTACGAGGCCTGAACTGATGTGAACAGACGTCATTATCTCTCTCTTTTCAGCTCTCTTGAAAAAACATGTAATCAACCCCATTATCATTCAGTAGGCTCTTTGTAGTGACAGCTGATGGAGAAAACCCAATATGACGAATTTGACCCTGAAGAAAACTAACTCGAACTCGTGACTTAAACTTGCACATATGTAACAAAGAGCGGTGCCGAGACTTCATCCTCCATTGAATCTCTAAGTAATCTATACTCTTCATCCAACCAACCATCAAGTATAAGACGTACATCACCTCTTGAAAATCTACAATTGAATGTGACACTGAGCACTACAACGTAACTCCTTAAAGTGATAGTTATTTTGTGGTGATAAGAGCCCAATTCCCCCAAGTGGTAAAAGAAAAGGAAAAAGTCACTCAACAATAACTAGATTTCCAAGTCTTCATTTTTTGATAATAAGCTTGAACAAGGATCATGAAGAATCTTCATCCAACCATCCTCGATACCTTCAGATACTAAGTACACTTGCCCGTGATATTTCACTTCAACCTCAAATAAATAATAGTGAATTAACGTCGTTGTCACATCTTCTGGTTAAAGGTTCAAAACTATCCTCCATTAACGTTTTAAGTGAACTATGATAATGGTTTTCATCCCGACCATGGTTAAAACCACATAACCCCGTAAAACCATGTAATAACCAAACTACCATGAAGAATATCCAAACAATCACCCAATTCATGAAGTACACCATTTTAACCCTTCTTTGAAGAAGAAACGTAGCACCAGATCGATAAGATCCGAAATACACTTTCCTTTCTCCAGGATGGTTCCATAATTACGGGATTTTACAATTCTATGGTTTAAACCGAGAAATAGTTTCTTTCGCGGGATTTTACAAAACCAAGAATAAACCGCAAGATAGATCCGGAAATGCAAATTACTTTAACCGAGATGTTTCCATTGTCACGGGGTTTTACAAGTCTATGATTTAAACCGAGAAATAGATTCTTTCGCGGGATTTTACAAAATCAAGACAAAACCGTAAACAATGTCATCTTTATGACAATATTGGTGTCGGTGAATATCTGTTTTAGGGGAACATGTAGCGGTTCATCAGCGGTTTATTATCCAACATCAACAATATCATCAGCCATTCAATAAATACTTTGGTAAACACATCATTCAAGCATTCTGTCGGCTGTTGCTGTGACCACTTGATGAAGTAAACCCGATATGTCAAACTTGATCATGAAGTGAACGTCCCCACGTTTGTTACTTAAACTTGTACTAATCCTTGTGAAGAAGAAAGCGGGTTAACGTGTACGTGTAAACCCAATGTAATACAAAACCTCTTGACGTATCCTCAACTGCGTGAGACACCGGAGTGATAGTTACGTTGTGGGTTAAACGAGAAAGAATCACATACGTAATTAAATAGCCAAGTCTTTATCACACTCTATAAATGCCCAAACAAGCCATCTTCGCGAAATGGTAGAAAGAAAGAAGACAAAATAAGTAAACTTGCCCTAAAAAACCTCACTTCAAATCCAAATAAGAAATACCGTACAACAATCCCGTAGTCAACAAAGTTCAACCATCAATTCAAGCCGCAACATAATATTTTTCGTGAAAATGCATAAACCAAAGTATCAATCCTCATAGCACATCAAATCTCATCATTAATCCAAATCATATCAACAAATCTCATTATCAATAATCAATATTAACCATCAATTCGCATGTCTCAGATCTCATCATCAATTAACTCACATAAAGTCCAATTTTTGAGAAGCCCATTCAACCATTATCCAATTCAATTCAAGTAATCGTGCAACCCATCTCAACAATTGTACAAGGCCATTAAAATAAAATATCAAGTTCACTACTTCGGCCCCAATACATTACAAAACAATAATAAGGTTCATCACACTCGACCCAAGTACCCAATCCATCATCTCATCATATTACATAATACACATCAAAACCAATATCAAGACTAATACAAAGTAGGTCTCAATTTTCGGCCCACCTTTAGAGAAAACTGCTCAGCCCCGTTCCAATATATATAAGGCCAATTGATCCAACTTATATTCAGTCCAACCAAGGCCCATGTGAAATTTAAGCACCAATAATTTTCGGCCCATCACTGTGCGAGATATACAAGCCCATTACAAACCACTGTCACCCTAATATTTCGAGTATAAAATACTCGCCAAATGTAAACATTACCCTAATACTTCTCACCACTTAACACAAATCTCTCTTAGCCGTTTTATTTCCAGTCCAACCCTAATCTTCTCACATCAAGTTAATCCGCCTCCCATATTGGTCTCACCACTAATCGGAACCCACAAACACAATCAATAATATTAACCATATCTCATGAACACAATCTAATCTCTTTTATGGTTACCCGAATCCAATATCAAACCATTATCAAACCTCATTTACATGAATCCGAATCAGGTTCTAAATACAAGTCGCTACTTTAACTTGATTATCACAACTCGCTGCCAAAGTTAATCTCAAGTCGCTATTAAGAAAGGACGGTTTAGACAAAACGCTCAATAGCAGTTTGTAACAAGTCGCTATGAAGAACCAGTTAATGACAAATTTATTTCGACCAAGTTGCAAAAACCCAGAAAACTTGCATACAAATGCTTCAATAATATCTGTTATGACCACGATAACAACCAGTTGACCATAAGTTTTTCACAGAAATTGGTAACAAAAAATGGACTCAATGGTACTGTTTAGACAAAAGACACAAAACATATATTAGCAACAATAGACCACTTGACAATAAAAACTGATATTACCAAAAAGGGATACACAAAACTATTTAAAAACTGATATCACAAAGAAGTAGGAAAAAAATATTTTTCCGACACAAACAAATGGTACAATATCAGTTAAAAACAAGTAATCGAGCCATAATAAATCATCAAAACACAACAACCTTGGCTCTGATACCATTTGAAGGATCGTAAATATTATTGTGTTTGATGATTCGGGTGGTCTTGGATGATGGAAATACATGTTAGCTATTTAGAGAGAGAAAGTATAAGAGAGGGGTGTTTGATAAGTGTGCAAATACTCATCATTTTTGTACCTTTTAGACTGCAAAAACATCTGAAACACTCAGAAATGCATCAAAATGATAAAAATATCACAAATAAGTGTTTTATGTGTTTCAAATGCAAAAATACCAAAAACAAGTGAAAAACGTATCAAGTTTGCATAATTGGCAATTTTAGTCCCCGATTTCAAAAGTTGTCAAAAATAGTCCCTGGTAAATCAAAATAAAGCAAAATATCATTTAAGGTCTATAGGATTCAAAAGTTGTCAAAACAAACCCTTCAAAGTTTAAAAATTACAAAATTACAACTTTGGTCCCTCAACTTTGAAAAATGTCAAAAATAGTCCTCGGATATTTAAAAATGGAAAATTATCAAATATTACCCTTGTACTATTCATATATGACATAATTGGTCCTTTTGATAAGTTTGGGAAAGTTACAGTTTTGGTCCCTCAAGATTTGCCAAATTACAAGATTGGTCCTTGTGTATTAGCTAAAAACCAAACCGGACCCTTGTTATTAACCAACCCACAAACCCGTGGCCCAACACACAAGCCCAACCCAACTCCACTTGAACCTTGACCCCTGAACCTTGAGCTAGTCCAAAATCATTTTGACCCTGCCAATATACCATTTGACCCCCCTTTATTAATATCCACCGTCAAATAGTCAAACCAAGAAAACCGGTTCCACTGTTCATCTCCCTCACTAAGTTCTCAAACCCAAAACCAGGTGGTTTTCACCACCACCTGTCTACCACCTCACCACCACCTGTCACCCAACTGTATAACCACTCCCTTCCACCTCCACATCCACATCCTCCCAAAATTCTTTAAATGCAAAAAACCTGCTCAAATACTTTGTGGCGCCAAAAGTGCCATGTGTACGATTCTGATGAATTTGAAGGATTCAATGGCCAAGATGAAGTGGGAAACAATCAGAGGTCGACAAAGAGTTGAAAAGATCATTATAAAGCAAGGATGGAGCAATGGAGAAATATATCTAGAGTAATTTAACTTAGTTTATGTCGTTTTAGAATAATTTCAAATTCCAGTGTATGTTTAAGCTTTAAAGTACTTTGTTTAAGTTTTTCAAGTGTATGTGAATCTATTTTCAGTAATCAATTTCAAATTTCGATTTCCATTTTCGGTTTGTGCAATTTTCATATCCAAAATTCTCATATTAGTCTAAAGTTGTTTGTAGCTGTTATTTTGGACTTATAAGATCACATAAGCTCCTATTAAAGCTTTTCTAAGCTTTTAGAAACCATAAAAGTAAGTTTAGTATCAAAGAGCAAAAATACCAAAAATACAAAAAAATTAGTTATAAATTAAAAATCAATCAAGAAATGATCGAAGAAGCGGCGGTTGATTTTGATTGTTCTTGGTTTAGTGCTTCTTGGGAAGCTATAGGTTGAGTTCTTGGCTCTTGGTTCTCTGTTTTGTGCTTGGACTCAATTTGTAAGCAATTTCTTTAAAAATTGCATCTCTTAGTATAAGTGGTTAAATCTTGTTAATTCTAGTTTAATCCTGTCTCAATATAGTTATTATAAGTTAATCACTAGATTTCTTGGTTTGAAAAGCTGTTTTAGTACTTTAAGCTTCATAACATGATCCTATAAAGAGTTGTTTGGATTTACTTTGTTATCGGGTTAGAAGCTTTTGTGTTATTACTTGTTGTTGTTCTATGTCTTATTAGCATCTAATAACTCATTGCAACAATAAAAACCAGACCTCACTTGTTAAAAAAGTCAAAATTACTTTCAATCTCAACTTACTAGTTAACTGTTAGGATTTAGCTTGTCAAATTCATCATAGTAGCTTATAACTTGGTAATATAGCTTAATTTCATCCTAACTTAGGTTAATATAACATAATCAGTGATTAGGATTGATCTAAAGTTCATATAAGTCAACTTTTAGTATAACTTAAAAAGTCAAAATTTCAGTTTAGTGGTTTTGAATTAAAAGATAAATTTCTATAGGATTTAATATAGAGTTTCATGTTTTATGCTTTTGGGATATTAAAATTTAGTTGCTCATCTTAATCATAGTATTTTTTATAATTTCTAGTTAGCTAGTTAAACAGCTTATTTCTTAGCTTCTTTTAACCACTTGTTTGAAAAAGTGCCCTGTGCGCTTGAGCCATCCTTTTTCACAAGCTCATCCAGAGCTCATTAGTTAGTTTTAGCTTGTGTATCTTAGCTTATTGGAAAGCTATCCTAGCTGTCTCTCTAGTCCAGTGTTTAATTTCAACTTTGTAGCTTATTTGATAGGGCTGCAAGTAGCTTTTACTTTGTCCTATTTTTGTGTAAACTGCATACTTAGTGTGATACAAGCTTTTTCTCAAGCTCTTCATAAGCTCTACAGTGGTTCCCACATTGTGAGCTTGGACTTTTTGGAAATCTCACCAACCCATCTTGCTCCCTCAGTCTTTATTTTGAGCTTTTTAGCTTATTTAATAAGCTTAAATTGTTTCTAGATATGACTGCAGGCCTGTTTGGTTTATAGGTTTAGTGTAATTGCTTATTTGCTTATTTAAAGCTTATCAGTGTATTCCTTTGTATCTTTTAGCTTCATTTAAGTAACTTTAGCTTATTTGTATCTTATTTTATCTTTGGTTCCAGTTTGTAAGTTTATTTGAGCTTAAAAAATCAAAATAAGCCATAAGCTCAAACTGTTGAGCTCATAAGCTCATTCTCAGCTTATTTTTAAGTTCCAAAATTTTTGTCTTTATTAAAGTTGCTTATAATCAGTAGTATAGTAGTTTTGAAAAAGAAAAATCACAAAAACATCATTTTAAAAATAGTGATAACGTTTATTTAATATAAATTAGCTTTTTAATTTTCTTTTTCAACTTATTATTAAGCACTTTCTGTTTTTATAATTTTCTTAGCTTTCTGTCATCATAGGATATTTATAGAAAAAATTTCATAATTTTCTTACTTTGTTTAGTATTTATTAGAATTTAAAATAGTTAAAAAGTATTAAATAATTAATAATAAATAGATAAAAAGTGTAAAAAATATCTTTTCAGTTTTAAAATTAGTTTTATAATATTTTAGATTTTTCTAAGTTAAAATTTCATTTTTCCAGGTTAATTTTATATTTTCTTGTATTTAAGTGTATTTTAAATAATTAATAAATAGGAATTAATTAATAATAAATAGATAAAAAGTGTAAAAAATATATTTTCAGTTTTAAAATAATTTTTATAATATTTTAGATTTTTCTAAGTCATAATTTTACTTTTCTAGCTTTATTTCATATTTTCTTATATTTTAGGGTATTATTAAATAGTTAAAAATAGTTTTTAATTAATAATAATTAAATAAATAGTTATAAAAATAATTTTAATTTTCCAATAATTTTCTTTTATTATTAGGATTGTAAAAATATCATTTTTTCATATCCATAGGTGTTTTATTCTTTTATATTTACGTTTTATTTTGTACGTTTACGTAAAATTTAGTAAACGTACACGTTCAAGTTTGTTTAATCTGATTGTTGTGCTTTATAGTTCTATATCCAAATACAATTCCAATTAATCAGTAGTGTAATTATAAACCAAAATCCTTACAGCTCATTATCCTTAGTGATCATTCGACATCTGAACGTTTTTAAGCACCATTAATCCTCCGTGGGACTTAACGACCCGGGAATCCACTATATTCCAAGGGAAATTGCATTGGTTTTAGACTGTTTGACTTTTATTACGGTTGACCATTCACAAGTGCTTGACTTGTGTAATAAACCTGACCGTTTGGAACCGATCAAAATTTGGCGCCGCTGCCGGGGAGGCTTTAGCGTGTTTTAAACATTTTCAGACCCATACTTGCACATATACCACCTTTTGTAAACAGTTTTTTTTGTAAAGTTATCAGTATCCGAAAGTTCATTAACACTTTTCCTAAAGTGTTAAAAACACCAAAAAAATATATAACAACAAAACAATCGTAACGTTTTCTATTCTGTATTTCCTTTAAGGTGATTCTTAAAGAAGTACGATTTGGTTAAACGAGACGATACAAAAAAATATTGTTCCAAAGTATTTAAACCCTTAGCACAAATCCATACCTACGTCTTTTCAGTGGTACTTAATAAATACATAAAAATCAACCACCGCAAACCAAGGCAGAACACTTACCAACCTGGGTGTGAACATTAATAAGTTCCCAATCTTAAAGATCAAAACTTGCCTTTGTGTCCTTGTGATTTGGTGTACATTTTTCAGCCATTTCATTTGTGATTATTGGTTTAAGTTCACTTGTCGTTTTGCCTCGCATTTGTTTTGGAAACTTATTTTTAAACTTAGTGCATCGCGCTTTCGTTCTTCCAAGCTCTACAAGTCCACTTTGAGCTTGCAAGTATTCCGCGTAGACATAGAGACGTTCACGCTCCTTACATTCCATGGTGAGGAGCGTCTAACCCCACCACCCCAATGGTAATGGCGAAGATAAACCGATGAAAGAGCTTCTCCAAGGCACCCTTCGGGTTCGGGATGGTATCCACAACCATCCGATACCTTCGAGCTCAAAACGGGTTGCTTAATCTTGTAACCCAGCTGGCAATTTTATGGTTTTGAGCGGACGACCATCTCATGCACATATTCGATGGTTCAACAAGATTGCATCGACCATCAAATACAAGAATGTCCCACATGAAGCAGTTAAGCTTCTTCTGTTCCCATTCTCTTTAGAGGGACAAGCCCGGATTTGGCTTGAGACAACCCCCCTCGTTCCATTGAGACATGGGAGGATTTAGTCACTAAGTTTGTTAATGAATTCTATCCTCCATCCCGAACTACAAGTCTTAAGAATGAGATAATGAAATTCTCTCAATGATTTGATGAATCATTCGGTGAGGCATTGGATTGTTAAAGAGTTGTCCGAAAGTCCGATCATGGTTTTACCGAAGTTAATGCAAATGGATACTTTCTACAATGGTCAAGCCAAGCTGACCAAGACTCTTTAAATGCTTCCGCGGGAGGTAATTTCCTGAGCAAGACCACAAAAAGAAGCCTTGAAATCATAGAAAACAAGTCCCAGGTCCTACTGCACGAACAAAGACATATCGATCAACTGCGGACCTTCTACTTCATCTCACGTGAGTACATCTAGCACCGATGCTAAGATTGACAAACTCACAGATGTTATTCAGGCTTTGGTTCTTGCTAACCAAAAGAAAGTCACTTTCACACAAACACCATCACATGGTGAAGTGAAGAAAGTCGAGGTCTGTGTAACTTGTGGTGGCCCTCATGAATACTACAACCTGTATCGCCACAGATGGTAGTCCTTTTGAAGCCAATGCTATAGCCGGTACTTCACATCAAGGAGGTAATCAATACCGTCCTAAAAATGAACCAAACTACCGCGTATAATACTTATCGTGGACCACCCGTTTTAAACCAGAATCCTAACATACAAAACCCGAATCAGAACCAACCTAGAATGAACCAAGGTTATCAAAACCAAGGTAATTTCTATCCCGGACCAAATCAAGGTTTCCAACACCAAGGAAAATTTAATCAAAACAATTTCAATCGAGGGAATCAATTTCATGGGAATATGAATCCTAACCAAGGAAATTTTCAAAATCAAGGCCCTAATCCTAACAATAGAGGCCAGAATTTTCCTAATCAAACTCAAGCCATTGTTCCAACTGGACCATCATCCGATGAGTTATTGAAGCAATTCATGAAATCCCAAGATGAAATGAACAGTTGTTGGTCGTGTGATCGCCGATCTAAAGAAATCTTTAAATGATCAACCCTCGGCCTCGGAAAACTTCCGAGCAACACGACGCTAACCCGAGGGGCGATAAAGGCGATCACAACCGTAAGTGGTGTATTGATGGTGCTGAAAACAAATAAGCTATATCACACGCTAGCTACCTGTGAATGGCTAACCGTAATAAACTTAAAACCGCCGTAAACCAATGCAATGAAGATCGAGAATATAGTGGATTCCTCGGTCGTTAAGTCCCACGGAGGATGACTGGTGTTTAACACAATCCGATGTCGAATAATCACTAAGGATAGTGATCAGTAAGGATTTTGAGTTATTTATACCTAAAGAAAAGTTTTGTAAATTACAGGGGCTTAAATGCAAATTAAAGAAAGTTAAAAATATAAACTATATTAAATAAACGCTATCACTATTTTTAAACTGATGTTTTTGATTTTTCTTTAATAAAACTTAAATAAAACTACGACGCATAAAAGAAATGTGAAACTGAAGTAATATAAATCCTAAAAATAAGAAAATGACATTTTTACAAACCTAATGATATTATATAGTATTTTTAGAAAAAGAAAATTATTTTTATAACTATTTAATTAATTATTATTAATTAAAATCCAGTTTTAACTATTTAAGAATAACCTAAAATACAAGAAAATATAAAATAAAGCTAGAAAAATGAAATTATGACTTTGAAAAATCTAAAATAACTAAAGAGAATTTTCAAAACTATTTTTATATTTTTCTGATTATTTTTCTATTTTTATGAATTTTAAACTATTTAAAACTAATTAAATTACTAAAAATTACAAATTAAACTATGAAAAATCTGGAAAAATAATTTTTTTACTTTTTATATTTATCTTAACCTAGAAAAAATAGAAACTTATTTTTTTGAAGTTTTTCTAAATTAATTGTATTAAAAGCTAATTAAATAAGCCTAAAAACTGTTTTAAATTAAGAAAAATAGCAAACTGACCTAGAAAAATGAGAGGAACCCGTGGATCAGCATCGAAATCAACAACTACAAAGTCAGCTGGAAATGGAACTTTCCTACTTTCACAAATACCTCGGCAATTCCAATTGGACGGATATTGTACGATCTGCAAGCTCGAGTCATGCATGTAGGAGTAAGATCCAAAGAGAAAGTTTCTTCCATATCAATGAGGCATCGTTTATGCTTGCACCAAGATCGCTAAGGCAAAGTATTCAACCATTCTCGAAATACACAAGGTAAGAGAAATTTTCCGTATTCCCGGGAAGCTTTTTCAAGATAAATCGGCAGCAGCTTCGCTCAGAGGAGTTTTTAGCCATTTCAAATGCTTTTTCCTTGTTGCTAACATGTGTTTGAGAGTTGATGCAAATTTGGGCATCAAAGATGATAGCATCCGCAAAGCTTATGTCAAAATGTAGTTCTTGGAAAATTTGAAAAAATTTATCCATTTGATGATTGGCTTTTTCATGGAGCTTTTGCTCATTCAAACGTGATGGGTAAGGAATAGAAGATTTGGTATTTTCAATGGGAGCTACAGTGGTTCAAAAACAACTCCTCGGATTTGATTTGGGTTTCGACAACTTGAGGTTGGACTACCAAGGTAGGACGCGGTGCGTACTTCGGTCCTTGAATAATGCACCTTGTCCGTTGTATCCTTGGTAACTTGACTCATTTCTCCTAGTGGAGGAGGCATTGGAGTCGAAGGTCCATTGTGTGTCTTAGGTTCACTTTCTACTACCTTAGGGAGAGAAGAAGAAGAGTAGTAGGAATAGCGGTCCATTGTATGAAACACCACTTCTGGTTGTGACGCTTTGTACCGGGTTAGCGCATCGCTGGTAAAGTACCCGAGCTCGAGGTCCATCATTTAAAGACTTCTTTAGATCAGGCCTGACCTGACTCAACAACTCTTTATTTCATCTTGGGATTTCCATGAACCGCTTCAATAACTCATTAGATGATGGTATCGAGGTACTGAGGGAATTTTGAGGTCGTATGTTTTGATTATGACCTTGTTGTTGAAAATTCCCTTAATTAGGATTTACATTTCCCTGAAATTGATTCCCTCGATTGAAAGTGTTTTGATTAAGATTTCCTTGATGTTGAAACCTTGATTTGTCCGAATAGAAATTACCTTGGTTTTGATAACCTTGGTTCATTCTAGTTGATTCTGACTGTTTTGCATGTTATGATTCTCGTTAAAACCGGTGGTGCCTGATTAGTGTTAGCACGGTAGTGTGGTTCATTTTGAGGACGGTATTGATTACCTTCCTGATGTGAAGTACCGGCTAGAGCATTGGCTTCAAATGGACTACCATCTTGGCGTACAATTGTAGTATGCATGAGGACCACCACAAGTAACACAAACTTCAACTTTCTTCACTTCACCATGTGATGGTGTCTGTGTTAAGGTGACTTTCTTTTGGTTAGCAAGAACCAAAGCCTAACAATATCCGAGTTTGTCAACTTAGCATCGGTGCTAGATGTACCCATCGAGATGAAGTAGAAGGTCCAAAGATTAGACTGATTGATATGTCTTTGATCGGAAAGGGCGGACCTGGGACTTGTTTTCAATTATTTGCAAGGCTTTGGGTGTCTTGCTCAGAAATTACCTCCGCGGAGGCATTTAAAGAGTCTTGGTCACCTTGGTGCAAACCATTGTAGAAAGTATCCATTTGCATTAACTCGGTAAAACCATGATGCGGACACTTGCGAGCATTCTTGTAACCATCCCATGCCTCCCTAATGATTCATCAAATCTTTGAGAAAATTTCATTATCTCATTCTTAAGACTTGTAGTTCGGGATGGAGGATAGAGTTCGTTAACAAACTTGGTAACTAGATCCTCCCATGTCTCAATGGAACGAGGGGATTGTTTCTCAAGCCAACCCGGCTTGTCCTCTAGAGAAAATGGGAAGTAGAAGCTTGATAGCTTCATGTGGGACATTCTTGTATTTGATGGTAGATGCAATCTTGTTAAACCATGGAATGTGTGCATGAGGATCATCCCGCCAAAACCATAGACTGGCTTTGGGTTACAAGATTAAGCAACCCGTTTTGAGCTCAAAGGTTCGCCCACGCATGGTCGGGACAACAATGGCATCTCCGTAACTCGATGGGTGCTTGGAGAAGCTATCATTGGGCTTATCTTCTGCCATTACGACAGCGGTGGTGGTGGTAGACGCCTCACCACGGCTGAAGGAGCGAACGCCCTCTACGCCTACGAATCTTGCCAAGTTCTAAAGTGGACTTGTAGAATCGAAGAACGAAAAGCGCATGCACTAAGTTTAAAAATCAATTTTCAAAACAAATGCGAGGCAAACGACAAGTGAACTTAAACCAATAATCACAAATGAAATGGCTTCTTTGAAAAGGTACACCAAATCACAAGGACAAGTTTTAAATTGTTGTTCGGGAACTTATTATGGTCACACCCCGCTAGTAGGTGTATCGCCTTGATTTGCGGTGGTTGATTTTTATGTATTTATTAAGTACCACGAAAAGACGAGGTATTAGTGCTGATGGTTTAAAAACTTTTGGATAATATTTTTGGTATCGTCTCGTTTAACCAAATCGTATTTCTTTAAGAATCACCTTAAAAGAAGCACAAGCTAGAAAACGTTACGATTGTTTTGTTGTTTTGTATTTTGTTTGGTGTTTCTAAACTTTAGAAAAGTGTTAATGAACTTTTTGATTTTGTTATAACTTTACAAAAAAAACTGTTTTAACAAAAGGTGGTATATGTGCAAGTACGGTCTCAAAATGCTTAGGACACGCTTTAAAGCCTCCCCAAGCAGCGCTAAAATTTGATTGGTAATCGAAAACAGCCAAGTTATATCACACAAGTTAGCCACTTGTGAATGGCTAACCGTAATAAACTTAAAACCGCCGTAAAACCAATGCAATGAAGATCGAGGAATATAGTGGATTCCCCGGTCGTTAAGTCCCACGGAGGATGAATGGTGTTTAACACAATCGATGTTTTAATAATCACTAAGGATAGTGTGAAGGATTTTGTTATTTATACCTAAAGAAAAGTTTTGTATTACAGGCTTAAATGCAAATTAAAGAAAGTTAAAAAGATAAACTATATTAAATAAATGCTATCACTATTTTTAAACTGATGTTTTTGATTTTTCTTTTATAAAACTTAAACTAAAAAACTACGTGACGCATAAAAAGAAAATGAAACTGAAGTAATATTAATTCTAAAAATATGAAAATGACATTTTTACAAACCTAATGATATGAGAAAATTTTAGAAAAAGAAAATTATTTTTATAACTATTTAATTAATTATTATTAATTAAAATCTAATTTTTAACTATTTAATAACAACTAAAATACAAGAAAATATGAAATAAAGCTAGAAAAATGAAATTATGACTTGGAAAAATCTAAAATAACTAAACAGAATTTTAAAAACTATTTTTATATTTTTCTGATTATTTTTCTATTTTTTATGAATTTTAAACTATTTAAAACTAATTAAATTACTAAAAATTACAAATTAAACTATGAAAAATCTGGAAAAATAATTTTTTACTTTTATATTTTATCTTAACCTAGGAAAAATAGAAACTTATTTTTTTGAAGTTTTTCTGAATTAATTGTATTAAAAGCTAATTAAATAAGCAAAAAACTGCTTTAAATTAAGAAAATAGCAACTCGACCTAGAAAAATATGAAAAATTCAGGAAAAGTCTAATATAATATGCTGAATCTAAGAAAAATAGAAAGACAGTGGCTTATGTGGAGGAAATTGAAACTGCAATGCAAGTGCTTATGTAATAAGCACTTAGAATAAGACAAAGACCACAATAAGCTACCAACTGATTACAGAAGTTCTAATAAGCTAAAAGTACTTAAAAACAACAAATTACAACAAGCTTAGACCACTGAAATGCAAACTACACAGTTTTGGTTATTTGAGTACTTATGCCAAAACAGATTTTGAGGTCTACTTTAAGCTAGAAAATAAGCACTGAAATAAGCTGGAAATTGGAAATGTGATATTGGAACCTCAACTAGACCTGGCTAACTACTTCTAAAACCAAAGAATACCAAGACAAGCTCTTATGAGTTTTGAGAAGCCCCGCATAAATGAGAAAACTCAAAGATTCACTCGAAGCTTTGTGAACAGTATATAAGCCCTTTTGACAAGCTTATTTGGTGCTTAAGAAAATTTCTAAAAATCAATAAAATCATAACAAGTACTTGACCAGTTGAAGTTTTAAAACCAAAAGTCTCACTTGAT
>OU343219.1:11181735-11312581 GCA_910596185.1 Chrysanthemum makinoi
GTGAGCAATTAACACTTCCAAAGTATCCAGACCACTTCCTCCCAAATGGTTGGAATAATACACCAAAGGCTACGAAGTAAACACCGAAGTTTCTCTACGGTTATGACATTTGTCTTTCCCGATTACTTCAATAGAAGAAGTGTTAGTTTCATCACGCGGTACCATTGTGTCTAGATGTGGTGTTCTATCTCCCTTGCGTGTTTTGATACCTCGTAAAACAAGAAACAATATATACATACCAAATATTCTTGAAATAGAGAAGAACAACAATTAGCTCAAATGAATCCCTCGTGAGAATCAACTGTTAGAGAAACTCTCTCTCACTATCTTTATCAACCCATATGTAGACAATTGAAGTGACCACCCATGAAGAACAACCCGATATACCAAACTTGAAACCAAGTCAAATTCACATTTGTATCTTAAGCTTGCACTTAATAATGGAAGAACGGTGTCAAGAATTTATGCTTCAAGCAAATTTCTAAGTACTCACTACTCAAGCAAAAGTATTAGACATTAACCTCTTACATTATCCACACCATCATATGCGCGGTGACACCTAGTAAACAAAGTAACTCCTAATAGTGATAGTTAACTGTGTATTCAACCATCCACCTCGATCACTGGGTAACTAGATAAACCCAAGACTTCAACTCAAATTCTTAAGCCCAGCAAGTATCAAATAAGAACACGCCTTAGTGAAGCACAACTTCAATCTCAAATAAGTGATAAATGTAACTTAAGTAATCAACTTAGCCAAATGTCCAACACGTGGAATAAACATAATCGATGAACATTGACCCACCGAATGAACCTGAGCAAATGATTCCTCAACATCAATGCATTCTTCCTTAAGGTATGTAGAAACCTATCTCGAAGATTCACCAAAATGTCTTCGCTTAATGAGGTAGTCATTTTCCTTAATGTTCATGTGGTTGATTTGCAGAGTGCACAATAATCCGTGAAGATTTGGTAAAGGAATACCAAAGAGAAGATCATTTTTCATGAACAATAATCCGTGAAGATTTGGCGAAGGAATACCAAAGAGCGGATTATTATTCAATAGTGCAACCGCAATATTAATAGTCAATATCAACCACTGAGGAATAATCGGAGATTAGGTTTCTCGAAAATTAATTGAGTGATCGTTTCTAGAGGAATCACAAACAAAGAATATGAGCAAGTCTAATTGGGGATTGAATCGATTTATCACTCTTCCTCAATAAGTGTTTCCTAAACCGCTAAACTGTTTGATAAATGCCCATTAAGAAGAAGTCTTAGATAATAAAATGCAACTCTGGCCTTTAGTCTTCTAACATGTGTAGAATGTAGAACCCATCAGACTCACCTCTTTCAAGATTGTCCAATCGGGGAATAGAAAGTTAACATCTTCATCTCACCAAATGCGCTCCATTAACTTATATAGTAGTAAATCTCCTTAACTAAGATCCTCCCCAATCAAACAAGAATAGAAGGATGTTCATCAAAGAAATCAGCCCAGCAACTAGAAGCACTTTTTCATTTAATCATATCAGCCATGCTAAGATGTCAACCAACTACTTGAAGAAAATATGTGAAGAAGATCCCATATGAGCAAGAAGTTCGGCTCTTACATGAGTTAGAAACCACACCATATATTCTCAAATAACAATCAAACCATGCAAAATTAATAATTCTTTCTCCCTCAAGAATTGTACGCAGATGCTATTCTTGATTAAACAAGTGATTATCATTCAAATGTATTATATCTTACACTTCTCCGACAAAATTAGCACACATGATGTCGCCATCTCATTATATTGAGCAAGCGGAATAAGAGAAATTATCGGTGAATTGGTTCACTTGATGACCTAAGTGCATGGAAAGCATGAAGCATGTTGATGAGAATGGTCATAATAGAGAAGATTTCTCTACTTTAGAAGATAAAGCTAATCGACACGCATTAACTTTTCTTTTGAGGTACGAGGCTTTGAATCCATTGTGTTCAAACGCCATAGTCGTATCGAATATCAACGTTGAGTAACTCGAACCCGAAAGTTATGAGATATCAACTTTTAATCCATACTTTAAGCCACCCATGTATCAGGACCAAGTATTCAAGAATCAGTAAGGACTACCCGCACTAATATTACAAACTTGATTGCATATATTTTGGTTAGTATATCGCGATCCAAACCCTTTGGGGTTTTACTCTAACTTTGAGATATCATTGGTAAACATCGTTCCTAGGGTATCCACCTAAGTCCAAAGATCCTTAAAAATTACCTATGGTATCTACTGGTGTAGGATTGTTAGGCTTTATGCATAGCGAAGACTTATCTTTATTCCTAGTTTCCAAAGATTTTAGTAGCTGGTAACCATCTAGGGTAGCTTTTGGTTTCATTTGCTTCATATGCATCGTGGATGACTTAGTGAAATCCTAGACTTAACAAAGTTGTACCATTGCATGATCATTTACTTTCATAGTGATTTGTGAAACATTTATCATGATTAGCTAAAGATACATTTCACACTTTGAAAGCAAACAACTTGTTTGGATCTGAAATAGATCTAGATTTCTTAGAGGATCTGCTATGGGAATAGCTTTAATCGAACGCTAACTACTCTTAGATGTAAGCTAAACCCCTAGTATTTAGATTAGTGTTCCTAGGTAATTGTTTGAACTACTAGCGGTGCCTTGAAATCTTGAAGAATTCATCATCCTAGGTCTTGCACCTCAAAATTCGCCTTGCAATTCTCGAGCCTTCTTTCTAGCCAATTCTAGATAAGAGTTCTTATACAAGTCATTCATATCACTTTTCCTAGGCAAGTGAGGTGAAGTGACTGGTTTTGTCAAAACTTGTTCCAGATCAACTTGGGAGGCAAACCGCTTTTGAAAATTTTGGTCATTCGATCTAAACGCATTCTGTTCAATAACCCGGTTTCCCAAGTTTGATGGTTTTGAAAACTTAGTGTTCACACTACCCTGTTTTTCGAGCTCATTTTTTAAAGCAACAATAGCAAACTCTTTTCCAAGTCAGCTTTGAAATCATCAATTTTTGCTATCAAAGAGTTTGTTTCCATTGACTTAGTTCTAGCTTCCTTGACAGAGTCACTTAGTTCTATGTGATGCTTTCTCAAAGACTCATTTTCCCATTAGTAATTTGGCCACACAAACTGATAATTCATCATTTCTCATTTGAATATCATCAATAGCATTAACATCATAATTACTTGTAACCAAATTACTTTTCACATGCTACCGTAAATATGTTTCTTTCGCATTGTAAATGGTTAAGTCTTTGTCTTGAAGCTGATCTTTCAAAGTGTTAATTTCAAAAAGTTTACGAATTAGAAGTTCGATTTTTACATGGTTTGTTGTTGAAAACTTTTCTTTTACTCAGATGGCAATTTCAGTGAAATGTAATGTTTTCTCAAGATTTGAGAATTTGTTTGAAAGTTCATCAAAAGCCTTTTTATTAACCATATCATTTGTTTTAAAACACTTAATTCGTGACCTCGCCATGGAACATTTATCAAAGTCATGTTCAACATCATGATCGGGCTTGATTAAGTACTTTATCGATGCACTATGTTGAATGTAGTGGGTACCTCATTACACATGACACCCGCTCAATGGTCTCGAGTATTATCAGATTCACATCATGGGTAACAAGAGTCACCGAATCGTCAATAAGTTGCTTAACCGCCTTCAGCCTCTCAGTATTCAGGTCAACCCGATCCATCATCCCGATGCCTTATCGGTTCTAAACACTCACCTATTGATTGTAATTCGACATTCATTCACACCTTTTCATCACAGATTCACTTTCAGGTGCCAGAGTTACTGAAAGACCGGGTTACATCATTATTTGTTGTTTCCCTATATTCTCGTATTCAAGAACAACTGACCTTTTCTCGATACATTACCCGCCTTTATCTACAAATATCACTAACTGCACTTAATTTCATCTACTTTTTCATCTTTCTCGAAAAGTAACTTCCTAATATACTTCTCCACATTATCCATGAGATGATAAGTGCCTCTAAACACTAATTTCCATTCCAGCAAGTTCTTGAAGGAATTTCACCATGTCTTGACATAAATTGATGTGAATCCTCTTCTAATGAAATGACCGAAAGTATTGTAGATCACTTGAAATGCAAAGATTGAACTATCCATGAACCTTCTCTTTGTCAAGTTGTAGCTCCAATTGTTTAGGCTAGCCACAAAGAAGTTCCCTTAATGGGATAAGTCCCGACGGAAGAGGGCAATACATGTTCGCCCCCATTTATGTGGGTAGTAACAATGAGCGAGAGTGGTTGTTGATAAGGTTCAATACCGCTTCCGTATGGAATTCCAGCCCCAATAGGTGCAATATTTCATTGGACCTGGGAGCATTGAAGAAGCTCAAATCATCATTGATTGATTCCATCATCCGAACCGTCAAGATAGCTAATATTCTCATGGTTGTCAACAACATCATACACAGTAATTTCCGAAATCAATCAATCGGAGTTTAAGACATGATGTATGTGGAATCCACCTGGATTTTACAAGTCTATGATTTAAATCGAGAAATAGAATCTTTCAAGGGATTTTACTAAAATCAAGACCAAACCGTTAAGCAATGACCAATGGAACGTCTTAAGATGACTGATGGATTGTCACAATGATAGAAAATTGTGTGTTAGGACTTATGATTGCTTTTAGATTAGCGTAGATGTTGTTTGGTTGTGTTCGGTAGGTTGTCGCACTCGATTTTACTGAGAAATTTAGGTCAAAACACGTAAACCTCAATAACTTCGTTCGGAGTGGATTTAGGTCTTCGAAGGTTGAATCTAGTTCATTCGGCGTACATCTCCTTCGCTCACTGGCCGCTTTTGATGGGTAGAACGTTGAAAACGGAGTTACTGGCTCAAAAGTTATGGCCGCTGAAGTTTTGTCCGAAAAGTCAACAAGTTGCTAGAGTCACCAAGTCGCTAAGTAACAACTCGCTAAAGGCTCAAGTCGCTAAAGCACCAAGTCGCTACAAATCAAGTCACTCAAAGAGCAACTCTAAGGTCCAAGTCGCTAACACCAAGTCACTAAGAATAATGGTACAAGTCGCTAACAAAATCAGTAAGTCGCTAACTTCACCAGGTCAGCAGGTCAGTGGAGAATCCACTAACTTGTACTATTTGTCGGCTTGTCTCAATAGACAAGTCGCTAGGACCAAATCACTAACAATTAACACTACAACCGCTTACCTTTTAACAAGCAAGTCACACGATGAAAAACACAACAAGAACCAAGTCGCTAGCAAGAAAAACTTCAAAAACACACTTTTCAATCCAAAACAAGCTCACGTTGATTCAAGCTTACCAAATCAAAACCCAAGCACTTACAATGATTCTAAACACAAAGTACACCCAAAATTCAAACTTTAACACTAGAAATGATCCAAATGATGCAAAACCACTAAACTTTTTCAAACTCAAAAACCATCTAAAACCACTAGAAATCCAAGGATATGTAAAAGAGATGATCAAACCATGGCTCTTGATACCAATTGTAGAATATTGGATTTCATAAACAATATCATAACTATATCAAATGTAGCTTATAGTTTAGAGGTTTTAGAGAGAGAAAGTAGGAAGGAGCCTTTCTAGAGAGAAAGTGAAAGAAAACATGGAAGGTTAGATTAGAATGAAAGGTCCAACCATCTACCTTGGGAGGTAGAGGGTATTTATAGTTATGATCACGCCCTCCTTCGGACTAGATTAGGCATACAAGTGGTAAAGACCCATCCTTCCACCACGGTGTTGCACTAAGCTAAACTAATAACTAAATAACTAACTAATAATAAGTAAATAAATCTACATGTCTACTTAGCAATATATGCTAGATTATACTGGGTGACCGACTCTTCACTATGGATTTCTAATTCTAACAAACCTCAAACACATCTTCATCTCATCACCCTCTCATGTACTTCACCTTCACCTTTCTCAACAACCAACATCACCATCACTTTCACCTTCACCATCACCGCCACTCTCTCCATCACAACGCGTATATTGTTCAAATCAAAAGTTTGAACGTTTTCAAAAGGCTAATTACCCCCAATCTGTCGGATTAACCCTAACCCTAACCATAAACCCCCAAATTAAAAACACTATTAACATACACCCATTTCAATATTATTATACGCTCTTGACATTTATTGAACTTTTAATTTCTTGTCTAGGTCCAAGGCTTCTATCATAAACACCCCACGTCCAAACATACATAAACCCCCATATTCTTATTCATAACAATCAAATCAAAGAAATGGAACAAGAAGAAAAATCAATTAAGATGTTGAAACTGAAGGCAATTCTATCAATTGATGAATTCACATCACAATTGAACCTAAAAAATGCTCCTACAAGTAACTAACTGGTACTACTTATTGAAATACTAGTATATTTTTAATTAAATGTTGTTGTTGTTTAATGTTAGGTCACTAGATTTACAACACAAGCTTAATAGAAAGAGATAAAGCGTATTGAACAATGAACCAAACACACACACACACGCTATGCTATGACCCATGCTGTAGAGATGTGAGTAAAGGAATAAATTGAACAACCAACCCTCAAGTGAGGGTTATTAAGAGTATTTAGGAGGGAAGCTAAAACACACCTAGTTCCCTTCCTTTCCTTATTAAGCGGGCCTAGGCTTATGGGCCTTCTACATGCTTAAGGCTAACAAACTTAAAGGCCATAATTAAGCTAACTATTACATGTGAATTACTAACACTTGATTAAGGTTTAGGAGTGATTCCAACAATCTCCTCCTAAGTGTTAGTGATGAATAAACGTGAAGGTGCAGATAATAGTAGTTTGACGCTTTCTCGACATTCTTCTTTCTTGTGAGAAGAATTGTCTTGATTCAACAATCTCCCAAAGTTAGAGATAGTTTTCGAGAAGCTCAAATTTTGACGCCATCTTTATATTTGTTCTTTTTGTCTTTGTTCTTTGTGGTTAAAGTGATAGTATGTTGTTGTTCGCATCTAGTCTCCGCCAGTTCGCTTCACGCTTTCGTTGTTCCGTTCTCTCCAACATGCTCACACACTCTTTTAACTGGATTACTCAGACCGATGAAGTTCTTTAAGTCTTTAACTTTGTAGATTCTTTTGACACGAAGAATCATTCGACTTTTGTGTTGCTTTTAGATAGAACTTCTTTGATGATGTTATTGGTGTGAACAAGTGGAGAATTCAGACGATCATTCCGCCTTGCTTCCATAAGAAGTAAACATTAAAACGGTTAGTAATAAGGGATTCCGCACTTACAAGTTTGAACTTCGAGAGTGTTAACAAAGATAGTGAAAACACAACTCAAATTCTTACAAAGGCCGTTTCTGAATCGGAGTCCCACAAGTGAGATAACACGATAAAATCGGTACACCTACGATTCAGATGAGTCACCGAGGTACACCAAGCATCACCACCACTCGTAGACCGCTGAGACCACTGCGTAATCCATCGAGTTACCGGGACCTGCCTGCCGTGGCTGCTTGATGTTGACCTCGGCAGGAATTTCCATTCAATCACCGAGGATCACAAATGTAACCTCTCATAAATGTTCGGCTGCATTGCTAAGATCCGTGAAGGACTCGATAATGTACCACCGAAATTTTATTGTTGAACAACACGTGATGAAATGTCAAGTGTACCTAAGAGATCTTTTGATGAATCTCGTGGCTCTAGACTCAATAGTGCTTTGGTTTTCCGAGTGAGACTAGGAGAGGGTCTCCTTCTTCAATACCAACTATCTCTAAGAGAAAGTCGATAGTTTACGTAGGGTTCCCAGCGAGAATGAAACAAGCTTCTGTTGAGAGAAACTTGAGTGGATAAGAAGGTTTAGTGCATGCGCCATCGGGTCCATGATGACTTTAGTCTTCAATACCGCGTATCAAGTGACAAACAAGAGCATATGAATTGAACCCGGTGTCCGCCCTAAGTTGAATAATCTGGAGGGCTATTTCTTTTCACCATTTTCTTTGCATTTCTTTTTTAATTCTTCAACTCCTTCTTTCTCCGATTCTCATTTTCTCCTTTACAATCATACCTAAGGACTTCTAAATACTAACTATTTGTAGTGTCCTTGGGTAGATCCCTCCCTCAGTGGGATCATAGGACGGTTACTCCTAACCTTAATCACCTTATAACTCCATTGCCATAAAACCATTTTCAAGAAAAATCTCTCAAAGGGTTTGTAAATGAAAACATGTTTGAACCACTATGAGATAAGATTTTGCATAAATACCCTCCACATGTGCTTAAGAGTTTTAACGAAATTGCGCAAAGTGAGGAAAGAGCGCGCACTTTTGAATTGATCAACTCAAGATAGACATTCCCCGCGAGACACGGTTACGTGGCATAGTTAAAGAGTTGCATTGTCAGCTTTTAGGTGACAACTAGCTCTAATAACTACCTTGAAGGTGTAGACAACCCTCGAAAGGTTGTCAAACCCGCCAAGTTCATGTCTACCAAGAGTTTCTAATGGTACATTCTACTCGACAAGTCCTTCTGAGACACGCTTACATCACTAGCTTAACTAGCTTGAAATTATTACCCGTCCCAGACAAGTCTTTTCGAAGTTACTAACAGCTAAGATCTCACAATTTCGGGTTAAGTCTTTTACACGCAGATTCATTTGCATTTTACACAACATATTTTTATCACGATTTTTCTCCCTCAAAATGGCATATAAAATGATATTTTTTAAAAGTTGAGAATAAATATGACCATTTCGAGTGTTGCGGGAAGAATGACCATTGTGAACAATTTGTGAACAAAGTTTTAAGTCAAGTACTCCCCTCAACAAGTGATATAAACGGTTGAGGTTTTGAAAATCATAAGGGAAGTACTTGTTCTTTTGAGCAAAACCTTGAAAAGTGAAAGGTTTGATAGGTTTTACTCAAAAGTAAGAAGCTTTCGCCCCTTTTATAAGGATTGTGGCACCGCCGCACCACAAGGTCCTTTATTTACAAGTACGGGTTGTACATTGTAATGTGTGCACAAGCCATAGACATAATAAATCATACATCCAAATTTATAATGAAGAAAGCAATTCAAGGGGTACCGTGTAGTCCGAGATGTTGCCAGAGTGCGGAACGCTGAAAGCCGCTGATGTTTCTCCGGTCCATCACCAACATAGCTTCCAATCTTCTCAATTGATCCCTTCATACAACCGCTCATCAATCATGTGATGATCCTCTTCACATCCTTCGATCCCGAGAATTCCATCGCTTAGGAGACCCAATCTTCTAATGTATATCCTTCAACCGATAAGCCAATCCATCCCTAACCAACTTCAAAGTGTGATCTCCAAATTTGTGAAGATCTCTCGCGCCATTAAGCAATTTCTTTGAAGTTCACGTAAACGACGCCGAAAGGTTTGGCTGATGAGTGTATATTGTGAGAGCCGCTTGATATCGGGAAGATCAAGCCTGCAGGAGTGAGGAAGTTGACACCGGTCCGATAAGATTCACCAAGAGCCGAGATCTTCACACGCTTGATGACTGCGCCTGATGAAGATGAGCAATGACTTGATGAATTCACGCTGTATTTCTGAGAATTGTCTCATACGCACCCCAGACTTTGGCAAGGTACATGTCTTCATGTCGCGTTGATAGACAAATTCTCAAAGTCACCAGAGAATGCATAATCCCTTTCATCTTGCCTTTAACCACAATCTTCTTGAGAAAGTGTAGTCCCATTTGGACGAAAGATCAACGGTTTGATGGCAACGATACTTTAGAACTCAACACTTCATGTTGAGATTTCAACCCGCGCCTTCGTAGTAGATTCTTCCTGCTCCGCCAATGATGAATCCCATACATTGCATCTCGGTTGTACTCTTCCACTTGGTTGGAGAACAAGTGATTAGATCTTTCCCTCGATGGCTATGCGCTAGAGTAAATTGCTGCCGGAATGGAAGTGTCAAAGATGTAGCGTATTTCCGAACCATCGCCACCGCGGTAGAAGAAATTCCGTGTCTTTGTGAAGAAATATCGGAAAGGAATTCTAGGCTCATCTGGTTGGCCGATCGTTGGTAGTGGTTTAGACCACTCGGTGTAATATGGAGGGTTGTCCCGCTTGGTAAAGTCGATGTTTGCTTCTCGGTTGAGCCAATCCATGTTGTTAGACATAGCTCGAGCAATGTTTTCAAGGTGATATTCGACCTCATGGCACTTTCTCGAGCTATCTTTAACAGTTGAAAAGCTTCATTCTTGATTCGCCTCAACTCGATTTCGCCATCTTCTTTATTGGAACTTTTCTTAAGCTTAGCATGCTCCAATGTATTACCGTCTACCAAATCTTGACCTTCAGCAGGGTAGGGAGTGGAATTGACAAGTGTAGAAAACCATTCAAATTCCTCGTTTATCTTCATCTAGCCATGATAGGACGCCAGTCTTGGGTGCCTTCTTCTTCGCTTCTTAGGCCTAGATGAGGGTTCCGCTTCACTTGTTCGGGAGAGGCGGGTTGTTGTTGGGGCTCGGTATTCTTCATCGCCACCACCCGTGATACTCAAAGTGATCACCGTTTTCGAGTCCGGGATGGTGTCTCGAATCCCCGAGGTTTATCAAGAGAAGAGGGAGGAGGAGATTTGTTGAGCAGAGTCCCGCGTGGTGGAGGTGCATTGAGTACTAATGGAAGATGATTCACCGAATTCTTTGTGCTTAGGCTCCTTATCCTTATCTTGATCTTTGTCATCGCCATCTCTTGAACGCTTAGGCCTTACGTACCTTCTCTCAATGATGACTTAAGTTGGTATTCCAAAGAATGCTTCAAACAATTTAGCTTCGCGGGAGGCAAATTGCAGAGCGCTTTGACATTTGGCTACGTCGGTTCACCAATTCATCATCTAAGAAGATTGAGTTTCAATTGATTGATGCTCAAATTCATCGGAGTTGATTTCATGGCTTGCTTGGCTAAATGTAAAAGATTCGATAAAGTTGTCCGTATACATCTCCTTCGTCACTTAGGAACGACCTCCATAAGGAACTTTATGAGAGTATCCTTTGATCATCTCGCCCATGCTCCCTTTGAAGATCATCCTTCATAAGCCTGACATACTCCTTTCAACTTTTATCTTGTCATTCTCATCATGAAGATATGTTATCTGATCGCTAGAAATTCAACTTTCTCTAGAATATCTTTCTTTCCTCGACTTGTTTGACAGCCTTTAACGATTCGACTTAGATTGAGAGATCCAAGATGAGTGGCTTCTTCACCGATTTGATGATGATTTGTTGATTTCTTTTGATGGTGGTGGTGAAGAGTGGAAGAAGAATCTGATGATGAAGAGATGAGGAGACCCGGTCCTTTGGTGGCTCGAGTTTCTTCCTTTGACCGCAGCAGACTATCTAGAAGAAACTTATCATACTCAACATCATTTCCTCATGACTTAGCTTGTTCATCGCCTTTCGCTTTTACCGCTTTTCATCGCCTTTTACCTTCTCTAACTTCCTCGTGATTCAGTTCTTCAAGAGTGTCCTCCACACGCGGTTTGTTGTTGTACCAGTGGCACCGCCTTATCGGGTTGATTAACCGATCGACCTGGTGAGTTGAGCTCCACCACTGACCTCTAGGCCACCCATTTGTTCTTGAGCAAATTGTTGTGCAACGTGTTGAAGTCTAATGAATTTGAACTTCTTCGTGATGATTTATCCAGCTGCTCTTCATCAGCTTGAGCTTTTCATAGGGCACAAGTATGAGTCTTCCTTTCCTTGTTAGCCGGAGGACTAAGAGGTTTAGATATCATGGAGTGTCATCTTTAGCAGCTTCAGAGTAGAAAGTCTCTTCATCTCATGCAAGGCCCCGAGTCCTCGCCACTAGCTTTGGCGTTCGTGCTTAGATACAGAATAGGAACATCTTCCTTGGCGGAACTGCCCCCTTCGGGAGGATTCCTCCTGGGAACGCTCCTTCGACTCTCGCTTGCAAAGACTTCCTCCACTTCCTCTTCTCCTTATAGGTGTTCTAGAAGATTTCTATCGAGATGACCAACTTTGCCTTTTATCAAGTACTTATACCTTTTGTATGTCTCGAGCTTTTTATTTCATTAGTCGGGTGATCAGTAACACAAAGACTGTTTTTGTTGACGATTCCTTGATTCGACCGATAGGGTAGGTTCAACAACATATCGCGGATTCGGGTCATTGAGCCTCTTGGGAATATCGTGATGAAGTCCAAGTGCTCTCTCGATCAACAATTTTGTAGTATCCGACATAAGGAATCTTTGAGCCAAGTTTCTTGAGAAATGACATCATGTCATCCCATACAGCTTTTAATTTCGATGTCCTTCTTGTTGATTAATGACCAAAATATTTGTAGTTCCATGAGCTTGGGATGCTCATAGCCACTATCACCACCGTAGACAGATTTGGTGATGATGATGTAGAGGGTTCTCCACGGTTGAGGAATGTTCTTAAGCTCCACATGAGAGTGCTTAGTGATTATTCCTAAAGCTTCATCATAGCCAATATCAATCAAGAATTTCATAATTGTCTCTTCAAGAGGTGTGGCATAGAAGTCGGTTGGCTCGATTTCGGAATTAGAAGAACAACCCATAAGATCTCGTGTAATGGTGACTTGTTTTGATTGAGTCATACACCAAGACTTTGACCTTGATCCTTTGCATTGAATTCCAATTGTTGAATGTAGATCTGAACAAGAGTGAGAGTGTGAAAGCATGTTCTGGTAGGATGATTCCAAGAATATCCACAAGAATCAAGCAAGAAGATTCCGAAAGCACGGAGAGTTTCAAAGTCAACTCTTAGATTGTTCTTTCCAATCTTCCTGGATAGCCATTAGAAAGATATCAAGAATTGTGAGAACCTCGTGCATCCACATTCATTTGAGCACCATGTCGGATCTCAAATAACATTAGCCAAAAGAACCAACATATCGAAGACATAATGTTAGTCAACGTTTATTGTCTAATTATTGAATGCATAATGTCAATGATTGTTACGAGTCCTAAGTCACTTGTATGTCCAATAGTCCAATGACGCCGCGGAAATGTTTCGTGAGTTAGTTAACTTTAAGTTTTAAAGTTTATGTTATCACTTATTAATCACAACATATCAAACGCTAAGTTTATTAGTGACATTATTGGTTTCGACGATATGATTATTTATTTACAAGGTTGCACGCGTAACAATTCATAATGAAGGTTTGATCAAGGCTTATGCGTAGAAATGGTAGCTTATGCGTAAAACAAGGTTATATGCGCGATAAAGCTTACGCGTAGGAATCCTTACGCTGCGAAGAAATATTACGCGAGGAACAGCGTAAGTAACCTTATGCGTGAGCTTACGCTGCAAGGCTTACTCGTAAGAGTAGACCTTGCGCGTAGAGGTCATCGCTACGCATATCCTTCCGTGATATGCCAGAGTCCCTTTGTAGAATCTTACGCGTAACAGTTACGCGTAAGATTTCTCTTACGCATAACTTTCTACGCAGTAAGGTGATCCTTATGCGAGAGTATCAATGACCTTGATTCTGAAGTTATACGAGTGGCAAGCCTCGAAATAAAATCATCATAACATCAATTTTAACTTATACATTCATTTTAAAACAGATCATGGCATGAAAGACATCAAACAATTATGCGCATGAAATCATACGCCAGAGCCTAAAACCCTAAAGTTTAAGAATTACGCGTATGATTTCTAGCCATAGGATTAGCACCAAATTTATTCCGAGGTCTAAGCATATAGAGTATGTTTATCCAAGTTTTAACATCGAACTGTCTGTGAATCAAAAATACCCAAACCGTATGAATATTAAACCCTAAATTCAATTGATGAATCATTTGAGTTTCTCGGGTAAAAATCGGCTTAGATATCATTAATCTCTTGAAACAACCTTATACAACAATCTTTAACACCAAAACTTCACATTTGAAAACACCCAAACCCACGATAAACCCTAATTTTCAAAATCCATCAATTCAGTGTTTCGTGTATTTTGAGGATAAAAATGATATCATTGATGTTATAAAACGCTTTTGACACTATCTTTTTAACCACAAACACACATACCAATGATTGTGTGTTCATACGCTTATGCGAAACACATCACCATATCTCATAATTTAACCGCTGGATTTGCATAAAAATCAAAACCTTGCTTGTAATTATGTTAAGATTATGAAAACACTTACAAATTGATGATCAAAAACACATATTTCTTGAACGATTTGTATGCGTAGGATTAGTTAGGTTTGTATAATAAATGTGAGGTGAAATAGTTAGGTGGAGGAGTTTTATTAGAAATAACTTTAAGCTTTTGGCAGCTTTTGGTCCTCTCCACCTTTTCCATTTTCATCCAAAGCCATTTAACTTCCATTTTGGTTACCAAATGAAAGATTTTAAGAAAGAAACTTGACGCACACCCTTTACTTAAGAAGATAATGAAAGGTTATAAATTTTAGTCCGAGGAGTGTCAAGAAACGTAAAATTTACCACCATTTTTAAAGAAACAACCGATAGATAACATGCAAGTACACGTTGTTTTGAAACAGTTGAATTCTCCCCTCAACACTTGATCGTAAAAATATTGAATTTTGAAAGATTATAGTGTTGACGGAAGAAATGTACTTGCAATGTTGAAAGAAATATAGATAGAAGAATATTTTTGTTGTTTTATCTGATTTTATATTTTTGTATTTTGTTTTTGAAAAATTATTTACAAAAGAGATTTTGGTGTTTGACTTATTTTAAGACTGTTTTGGGAGATCATCCAATTCCTCTTGAGTCAAACACCTCATACCAATCCGGTGGACCAACTCATTAAACCTAGCGGAGGCAAGGCTTTGGTGAGAAGATCTGCCAATTGGTATTCTGTACCCACAAAATATAATTCAACTATACCCTGCTCCACGGATCCTTGATGAAATGATATCAAGATCGATGTGCTTTGATTTCGAAAGTGTTGAACTGAAGTTGCACGAGATCGCAATAGCACTCCGATTGTCGCAGACATCGGGATTCTGTCAAATACGTAACCATAGTCTTTGAGTTGTGTTCTCATCCAAATGACTTGAGCACAACACGCCTACACATGGCTACAGCTTGAGGACAATGACGTGTACAATCCCCGCTTTGATTGCCAGACACCAGCTTTATCACCAAGAAATTGTAAAGCTCCCCAAGTACTTTTCCGTGAGTCTAAGCATCCCGTGGTCACGGCTCAAAAGCGATTAGTTCAAAACCAGAATCCTTCTGATACCAAATTCCCAAATTAATGGTTCCCTTGATGTATCGGAGGATTCTTTTAGCCTCGAGAGGTGGGTTTCAGCTTGGTCGCGATCGATAACGGAGCAAAGATAAACGCAAAGACAATATCAGTCTACTGTCAGTAGATACATGAGAGACCCCAATACTACTGGTATTTTGTAGGGTCCACCAATTTCCCATGTAAATCACGCCTAGCTTTTGGTATGAGCCATTGGTGTGGCATAGGTGTCACAGGTTTTCATTCCAAATTTGTTTAACAATTCAAGGGCATATTTGACTCAAGAAAATACCACGGGTGATTGATGAACTTGTAATCCCAGAGAAGAATAAGTTCACCCATCATGGACATTTCAAAAATTTTCTTCATTAGTTTTGCAAAAGCTATTGAGTACTTTTTATGTGTAGACCCAAAAATGATGTCATCCACGAAATTTGAACAATTAAGATATGTGCCCCGTGATATTGTATGAAAAGAGTAGGGTCAACCGAACCTTTGGTGAAATTATTGGCAATAGGAAAGATGATAGCTTATCGCACTACATGCCCGAGGAGCTTGTTTGAGACCATACGAGCTTTGTTCGCTTGTAGACATGGTTCGAACTCTGATCAACGAATCCTTCCGGTTATGACATAAACCGCTTTTAGTTGTCCATTTAGAAACGCAGCTTTGACATCCATCCGAAAGACCGCATATTCATATGAGCCGCTAACGCTAGAAATATCCAAACAGCCTCAAGACGCAACCGAGCAAAAGATTCTTCAAAGTCAATACCTCTTCCCGACGATAACCCTTAGCCACGACTTATTTCCGATACGCTTCCTTCAAAGATCCAATTTGTTTTTCCAAATTCATTTGAGACCAATGACGTAGACTCCTGTTGGTCTTTCAACCAGTTCCCATACTTCAAGACGCTTGAATTGGTTGAGTTCTTCCTGCATGGATTCAATCCAGTTGTCTTTTGTCATTGGCCTTTGATGTTTTTAGGTTCAGATTGCGTACGCTGAGTGCATAAATGCAATGTTCACCATCCGTGTGAAGACGCTGTCTCAGAACGATGGTTGATTCGGGTTGCCAATATTTCCAGAGATGGTCTTTTTGTCCATCTATGTGTGGAGGGTTGATGTTGGTATACATTGTGCAGATTTTGAGGATTCAAATGGCTTGTTGAAGATTCGCGACATCCGTGCAGCAGTTCTCATTAGCAAACGGGTTAAAGAACGATTTGGATCAAAATTTGCAGTGGGGTACTTCATTCAACATCATGCCCATCATTGTTGGAAGCGGTTTGTTCAACTGCTGTGGAGTCAACTGGTGGTGCTTCTTCAAAATTAGTTGTTGTAAAGTGTGTATCGTGTATAAGAGTATTATCGTTGAGCAAATAAAACATGGATACACCCGAGCACGCTCATCAATATCGTCACTAAACAAAGGAGCAAATAACCTTTCCATTTGTTGACGAGTAAGTCGAGGCTTTGTTCAAATGATGATGGGGTTTGGAAGTTTAACGGTTGTGACCGGTTCCAAGTCGTTATACTGTAAGCCATATCCGTAAGTTCATCAAAATGAGCATGAATCGCTTCCATAACCTCCTTTGTTCGACCGATTCCGTGATTCGAAACCTTTAGAATTATCACAATATCCAATAAAGACTCCAATGTCAACTTTGGCTTTGAGCTTTCCAAAGTCATCACGATCATTATTCGAATAGCAAAGAGATCCAAATACATGAAAGTGTTTGAGATTGGTTTTCATGTGGACAAGCTCGAAAGGTGTTTTGTTGTGGCATTTTGTAATCATAGACCAGTTTTGAGTATAGCATGCAAGAGATACGCCTTTCCCATAAGTAATCTGGAAGTTTAGCATTGATTAACATTGTTCTTGCTTCCACAACGCTCGTTTCGCGCTCTTCAACAACTCCGCTTTGTTCGTGTGCGGCAATAGATGTCCATGTCATTCCCACTTCTCATAAAATTCACGAAGAGTTTGGTTAACAAATTCGCTGCTCTATCCTGCTCTCGATTAGTCGAACGGTGTTTCGTGAGCTGAACTTGTATTTCGCGGAGAAAGGTGATGATCATCTGTGGAGCTTGATCTTTGCTACGAAGAAAGTAGACCCAAGTCCAGCGTGAATAGTCATCAACAATTACTAAGATGTAGCATTTGCCATTGATCGCTTGCACGCCGCGATCGGCCACACAAATCCATGTGAAGAAGATGAAGCACATGCTGCGAGTTGTGTTCCACCTTTGAAGGAAAATGAGCACGAGTGCTTTTGCCTTGTTCACAAGCTGAGCAAAGGTGATCTTTAGAATACCGAAACGTGGGAGTCCTTCAACTAGTTTGTGTCGAGCAAGGTTGGTGATGGTTTGAAAGTTTAGATGTGAGAGACGACGGTGCCATAGCCATGATTTTGTTGATGTTGCCTTTGAAAGTAAGCAAATGGGAGAAGAGGCAAACATGTCTTGCATAGAGATAGTGTAAAGACTGAATTACGCGAGCCGACATAAGGTCGTTTCCTTGTAGATCACTTAATGAAACAAGATTTCTCCCCAAAGCAACCTCCAAATCTCCATCACGAATCCATCAAAACAGATTGTGACCGAGGCCTTCCACATAATAAACTCCCGCATTTCGATGTTCCCATTGATATAGTCTCAGATATGATAGCCGCTGAAGTGATCATTCCCTAAACTGATGCCAATGAACTTTGCAATAAAGTTTGATAAATTTAAGGTTGCCTGCATGTGTGAACATCCGCTATCAACAATCCGAGAATGATCTCAGACACCGCATTATAACAATGCATCTACATGATGGAATAGAAGTAGATGTGGAACCCAAATGTTAGAGGGTTCCTGAAAGGTTATAGTAGACATATACACATCAATAGCTTTAGGTATCCATTTAAATCCTAGTGTGTTATATATCCATTTCTGCCATCTCCAACTAGTATTTGCTTTAGTCTTAGTGAATGCACTAGGTGGTACTACATTCCTAGGAGGTGAAACTAGAGCTACAGGGACAAAGAATGCGCTTCTTAGAATCTAAAGAAGGCGGTCTACCAAGCACACACTTAGAAAGATTAGTGGGCCTAGAGGTATTCCGGTTCTTAGGATTCCTTAAACGAGAGATGATAGCTTTAGCAACACATTTATCATGACAATCGGAATTCATACTTTTACGACAAATAACACAAGTGCATGATCAATATCAAAAGTGCTTAGCATTCGTTACATAACTATTTCTATTACATGTGCCAGACGCAATATCTATAGTGGAAGCAACGTGAGTCTTATTCATAGTCCTAGGGTGTTCTTCTACTTTAGCATTCCTTATTGATCCTTTCTTAGGTCGCAACTTCCTATTCTTCGATGTAGTGCTCCTAGGCTGTGAAGTGCGGACGCTTGGAAAAAGACTAACTATTCCTCGCTTTCAAGAGAAGGAAGCACGCTAGCAACTTGTGATTTGGCAAGAGGATTCTAGGTTCATGATTACTAAGTGTTACGGGGCTATTCTCTTAATGATCACGTAGGCGAAGTTGTTCATACTTTCCTAACATTTCTCTTAACTTGAGGATAGTGTGAATCGATCTTGATTTTCGCATCAATATTTCCAAAGAAAATGCATAACTTCCTTAGTGTGTGCAAGATAATTATCAAGTTCATTTGATGCTTCATCACGAGTCTTTTTGAGTAAATCAAATATGACACCATATTCCTTTTAACTTTTACAAGTTCTTGTTCATATTTTGAGATTTGACACTTAAAAGACACGCTTTGATCATCCAGTTGCTCAATTTTAGGATAAGAAGATTTTGCACCCAATCGGGCGATTTTGTGTTGACAAACATGTTGTTGATCGTGAATATCTTTTTGACACCAATTAAGACGACGAATTGCATTTGAAAGTTCGCTTGACAATCGTTTGTTTTCAACTTTTAAGGACTCGACCAAGCACATTATCGTTCTCAACATTTACCACGTAATCAACAAAGATCGCCAGAGATATAATCAAATGCATATGACAAAGAATTCAATAACACATTATGGACATCGCACGTATGACATCTTCCAAGAGTCGATCAACATCTTTTCTCAACATTTTCTTTTTACGCTTAGTATTAGAAATAGATGTTTTCTTGCTTTAAAATGACCTTCATTAATCCAAGTTCCTTATGAAAGTCCCTTTCCCAAGATAATGCACAACTTTTCAAATTTTTAACATTTGGTAAAAGATTTTTCTAAAAAATATCTCTTTGTTCTCGCTAGAGGCTTATTGAAAGTGTTGAACTTTGATTTCGTAATGATATTCTATCTCATGTTGTAAAGTTTTGAGGTCACCATGAAAAGGTCAAAATATCAAGAATTTTGATTTTCGTGTTTTGAGTTTACTTCATCGATGGAAGGTAAAGGACCATAAGTTTGTGCATAACTGGTTGGGATTAACATTAGAAGACTTGTGTTTTATGATAATCCTTGGTGTGTTAGAAGAACTGCTGGTGTGACGAAAGTGACTGCTTTTGAATAGTTAAAAGGTTTGTTGTAAACAACTTTTTCTAATTTTGATCGACTCTCGTTTCTCGTGATCTAATTCCTCTTGACGATGATATTCAATAACACTCATAACAGAAATATCAATTTTATATTCTGCACCGAAACTTCGTGATTTGGTTTGAATGCATTTGTTGAAAGCTTAGGTTTGTAATCAGCAAGATTTGGTCCATATCCATTTGGATTTGGTTTTAAAGTAAACTTTTCAATAGCTGTGACCGACTCACCATGTTTGTAAACAACAGCTTTAAACTCTTTAAGTTTGTTTTGCAAGCCGATGATTTCTTCAAGATGATCATCTATTCGCTTCGTTGAATGCTTTTTGTATGCAGAGAACTGTTTTTGACAAGTTAACAACTCAGCCTTAGCTTTTGATTTTCCAAGGTGAGAGCTTAATTTCTTTTTATGTTCATGTTTCGCTTGTTCTATTTCGCATAACAAAGCATTCTTTGAAGCGCTAGATCATGCATCTGCCTCTAAATATTTTTCATTTTGATGAGATTTGGCAAAGGTCGCTTAAAACCTTTTCACGCTTTTCTTGAGTTTTGAAAAAGTTGAGTTGCTTTTGTAAACATTCAAAATCCTTGGTTAACAAAGGCATTTTTACTTTTCAAGTCCTCATTAATTGCACGACATTCTTCCACTATGGTTTGTTGGTCTTGTATTAAACGAGCAAAATCTGGATGAGGCAAAGTTTGGCGTGTTCAACGCGAGTCACAACATGATCATTATTTAGATTCTCAAGTATAACCACGGAGTCAATTTGATTATCAAGGGAAACCATAAGGTCATCTTGATCGTCAAATATAACTACGGGTCTAGTTGAAAATCGCCGAATGAGATGGATGACTCATTTTGAACATTCCGAGCCTGCCGGATTCGAGATGTTGGCGAGATATGAGATCGAGATAAATATGGTTTGTTCGGTACTGAGACAAGCCATCGTCATACACGGGCCTGCGGTCACTCATGTGTAACTCATGCATATTAGCCATCAACATAACAACTGCATTGGCCCGCAAGTCCTCCATATCATCATCCGAATCGTGATTTGCCATAAAGCTCGTTCTTTGTCCGTGAGAGTTCCACCAACTTCATCCTTAAGAGCCAAAAGAAGAGCTCTTTGTGATAAGCATCCCCTTGTCCCCGGCTTTGGGCATGCATTAGCCAGTGTCCCTTCTCATTGCAATTGTAGCATCAAGACCATTCAACCCATTCTCGAGCATTTCCTTGCTCCACCACTTGAGCTCTATTGTTATTCCTACCCACAAAGATTAAACCCTTGACCACCATCCGCCTACTATTATAACCACGATTCTCAACTTCAACTCGCCCATTGTTCACAAATGATGATTCCTTGTGTTAAATGAGGAACGAATACGATTGTTGGATTTGTTGGTATAACGGCTAAAAGCATTAGCAATCATAGCAAATCCTTGTTGCAATGCTTCAATGGATCGATTCCTCATTAGCTTCGCTAACAAGTGCTTGAGCATTGTTGTTGTTGTATGGAACCAATTGAGTTTGTTGAGATTGAGGCCTGAAGGATCATATCGTGGTGATTGTAGCAAAATGGTTGAGTTGCCGGTTGAGGAGAATAAATCGCTTTGGTTAAGCATATAAAGCAAGTTGTTGAGTGCATATCCTTCCATAAGAAGATGAATATGTTCTCACATTGCCTTTGCGCCTTTTGAGCATCAACTCTTCGAAGAATTGGGTTAGGTAATCCTAAGAGGATATATTGCATTGCAAGCTCATCAGCTTCATAGTGTAGAAGTTCCTCTCGTGATTCGTGTCCACAACAAGAGCAATGTTGGATTGTTCATCTCTTTGTGGATTAGCATTTGGATCGGTACAATGACAAGAGGCATCCTCAAATGGACCTTCTAAGATAACCTTCTTTAAGAACTTTCCATGTGGCTTCTTCAGATCACAAAACCTAAAGAACCTTATCACCCATTGATCGTAGTTTCCTCGAGTGAGCATTGGAGGTCTATCAAGTGATCCAAACCTCATGAATTGATTGTTGTCCGCTTAAAGCTTCACACATCTTTGCAAACCAAGTGGGTTCCTTCATAGTGTTCCTTGATGGATGTTGATTGTATTCGTTTGTGTAGGGTTGAACTTGAAGATTTGGTGGTGGTTGAACCATTTGAGGTTGTGGAATTGCAGCAAGTTGTGGAGTATGTTGTTGATTAAATTGTTGTTGATAAATTGCTTGTTGTTGATTCCGTTGTTGATGTTGTGGAGTTAGTTGTTGTAGACGTTGAGAATAAGTGTAAGGGAAATAGTTAGAGTATGGTGGTTGTGACATGTTGAAAACTTGTGTTGGTAAAAATGGATCTTTGTAGTCGAATGAACCTTTGTTGATGAAGTGTCCTTAGGCATAGAAATCACAAGGAACCAAGTAGGACTTATGCGTAAAAACACCAAAGTTACGCAGAACAATGAGGGTTACTAATAGTTTTAGCTTACGCTGTAGTAGGAAAAAGACACTAAAGTTATGCGTAGACACAAAGTTAGGCGTAAAAACTTATGCGTAGGATTACCTTAGGCGTAAGACAAGGCTTAGGCGTAAGATTAATCTTATGCGTAGGATTTCTACGCATAAGCTTTATGCTTATGCGTAAGTTTAGGGTTTTATCCCAAATGATCTTTTACACTATCACAAAGGCAAAGGATATCCAAAGTCGACGATTTTCGTGCTTATCCAAGCAAGAAAACACGGAGTAAACCACGAAACTGAAGATCAAACCGGAGTGAGTTACGCAGAAAATATTGGGTTTTAGTTACGCGTAGCTTTACTCGTAAAAGTGATTTTGCCCAAAGATGTTTCTAAACCTGATTTTTGTGATGAGATAGCTTCAATATCACCAAAATAACATAAAAGTAGGAAACTTGATGAACCAAAACGCTAAGACAAAAGTACGTAGGATGAAACCCTCGCTAAAAAAAATAAGCTTTAAGAACGAAATCCACGCCAAAGTTTGAAACTTTTTGCCAAAAACAGTTATTTTAACACCTTAAAACATTGAAAGTACAAGAATCTTGGATTAAAAAGTGTAAAAAACGTGTTTTTAAGTGAACCAAGTATCATTCGTTAGCCTTACGCGTAGGACCAAAACCCACTTCAAAAGCAATAACGATTCACCCAACTATTAGGCGATTGATACCACTGTTAGGTCACTAGATTTACAACACAAGCTTAATAGAAAGAGATAAAGGCGGTTGAACAACTATCCATACACACACACACACGTATATGTGAAACGGTTATGCGTAGAGGTGAGTGAAAGAAATGAATTGAACAACCAACCCTCAAGTGAGGGTTATACAAGAGTATTTATGGAGGAAAGCTAGGCAACACTCCTAGTTCCCATCCTTTTCCTTAGGCCTAGGCTTATGGGCCTTCTACATAAGCCTAAGGCTAATAACAAACATAAAGGCCATAATTAAGCTAACTATTACATGTGAATCACTAACACTTGATTAAGGTTTAAGAGTGATTCCAACACTCCCCCTTTAATAAAGCATAATCAATTAAAGAGTTTTAGAGGGAGTTATCTTGAGCACGAAATATTTTGAAAGATTTTGAAAATATTTTTGAACAATCTTGAAAAAGGTGCTCCAGATGATGATGATTTCTCATCAGTTTTAAATGTAGCGCACTGAAGCGTACACTAGATTTTTCTCTAAAAACACGAGTTTTGATTTGAAAATAATCAAAAGTCATCGTTTTTGACCGGGTTTCGTACTGAAGTATACGAAAGCCATTGTTTAAAGAAATTTTAAAGGAACGACATGTTTTAGAAAACATTTAAATAACTCTCGCTCAAGCATCTGTACATGTCCGTATCATTGTTGAATGACATTTCTAGAAACGTACAAAATATCGATTATACAAGAGACATGTCGTGAGAAGAATATTTTTGGATTTTGGATTTTTGATTTTATATTGTTTTTATATTTTTTGAAAGTTTTATATTTTTATATTTTGCTTTTGTTGGTTTTTCAAATTTTGTATTTTGTTTTTCAAAAATATTTACAGCAAAGCTTTTTGGAAAATCATTTTCAAGAAGATTCAGGACGCTCTAACCCTCAGGGTTAGGCTTCTCATTCCAATTCGAACTAAGTCGTTAAACCTTTCTTTTGGAAGGGCTTTAGTAAATAGATCGGCGAGTTGGTAACTGCCTTCATGAAAAATAATTCAACAAAGACTTTTCTACGTGCTCTTTGATGAAGTGGTAGCGACACCGAATGTGCTTAGTCTTTGAGTGATGAACAGGATTGCATGATATGGCTATGACACTTTTCGAGTCACAATACATAGGTATTTTATCGAAAGTAAAGCCATAACCTGTGAGTTGTGTTCTCATCCATAGAACTTGAGCACAACACGCAGATAGAGACACATAATCAGCCTTCACGTTGAAAGTGCAAGGCAATCTTGTTTCAAGACCACTGACTAACTTTTCACCCAAAAATTGTGCTCCTCCAAATGTACTTTTTGCCGTAACTTGATCACCCGCATGGTCCGCATCCGAAGGCAATTAGATCAAATCCGATTCCTTCGGATACCAAAGTCCCATGAATGGATGTCTTTAGGTATCGAAAGATCCTTTTAACCTCTTTGAGGTGCAGTTTGGTAGGCTTTGCCTGAAACCGTGCTAATAAGAAAATAGCAAAATGATTATCGGGTCGACTAGCAGTGAGGTACATGAGAGAACCAATCATGCTCCGATATTTCTTCGGATCAATAGGTTTCCCAAATAAATCGGCTCCAATTTTTGGTGAAGTTACCATTGGTGTTCCAACCGAGTCACAATTATCCATACCATGATTTTTCAAAATCTCAGTTGTATATTTAGCTTGATTAATAAAAATTCCACGTGGGGATTGATGTATTTGTAAACCAAGAAAAAATTTTAGTTCCCCCATCATGGACATTTCAAATTTGCTTTTCATGAGATTTTCAAAATGTTTTGAAATATTCGATTAGTGGACCCAAAGATGATGTCGCCCACGAATCGGAACAATCAAAATGTCATTTTTGCATTTTTGTGTAAACAAGGTAGGATCAACAGTTCCTTTGGTGAAATTGTTTAGGATAAGGAAAGAAGACATTCGTCATACCACGCCTCGGAGCTTGCTTTAAACCATAGATTACCTTTTTGAGTTTGTAGACGATGGATGTTCCATGTCTATGAAGCCTTCGCCGACTCACGTACACTTCTTTCAGAGTTCCATTCAAGATCACGGTCTTAATGTCCATCTGATAAACCGTGATGTTTTTATGAGCTGCATAGGCTAGGAATATCCTGACTGCTTCAAGTCTAGCTACCTGCGCGAATGACTCTTCAAAGTCTATCCCTTCTTCCTGTCAGATCCTTTGGCAAAAGACTAACTTTGTTGCATTACGTCATTTCTTCATCCTTTTGTTCTTCCATAACCATTTGAGATCAATGACTCGAATGTCAATTGGTCTTGAAACCATATCCCAAGAGTCATGTAGACGGTATTGGAGAAGTTCCTCCTGCATTGCTTCTATCCATGCGGGTTCTGCCATTGCCCCGCGAATATTCTTTGGCTCTATATTGCTAATTGAGCAAAGGTAAATGCATAAGTCGCAATCGGTGGCAAGTTGACGTCTCGTCTGAATTGGCCGTGAAGGTTCACCAATAACTTGGTCAATTGGATGGTCTTTTGTCCACTTCAGAGTAGAAGGATACCGTGGGTTTAACGTATGTGAGTTAGATGGTTCTCGTAAGCTTGAAGATGATTCAGCTGATTCCGTAGCAAACGGGTTTTCAAATAAATCTTCATCTAACATTGCATCGTTCTGGTTTTGTAAAGGTTCTTCTTGAAATGATATGTTTTGGTTTTGCTCATCAATCGGTAAAACTATTTCAAGAATAGGATTTGCAGAAGTTGATGTGGATGACGTTGATGGAGATGGTGCATTGGTTACGACCGTTGTAGATCATCTTCTGTTGGTGGTGGTGGATGATTTTGAGCGGGTGCAGCGGAATGATGGTTTGATGCATTTGTCGAAGTTCCACCATAGTATTCATCGAACATTAACTTGAAGAAATTCTCCCATTCTTGTTCATTAGGTGTGTCAGCAAAGGTTGATAGAGCTCTTTGTTGTATGAGTCCTGAATTGATGTGTTCAGAAATCTGCTGGTTTGGTGCGGGTCCTAATTTGTTTTGATTAGAAGCCATCGGATTAAGCGGGTTCTAGAGCGAGCTCTCGAAGCCATTTGTGAAAGTTCGTCAAAATTTACATTCATCGTCTCCATTATCTTCCTAGTTCTTCCGTTATACACCCAACCTCGAATTTTCTCGAGTATCCAATGAAGATTCCAATATCACCTTTAGCTTTCAGTTTTCCTAGATCTTCTCTCGCTGTTCGTTGGATAGCACAAAGCCAAACACGAAAGGTAAGAGATATCGTGTTTCTTTTGTTCACTAGCTCATATGGGTTTCATTGAATCTTAGATGGATTAGGATCTTCTGAGTGAAACAAGCAAAGCACAAAGATCGCCCCATAGAAATAGCTGCACTAGAATAAATTAGCATTGTGCGAGTAGCTTCCACAAGGGTTCGATTTTCAAATACCCCATTCTGCTGTGGAGTTCTAACAACTGATGTCTGATGTGTGATTCCAACATCTTCAAAATAAGTTCTTAACTCCCCGATTAGTGAATTTCGGTCGTTGTCTGTTCTTACAACCCTTACCTGGAGTTTGAAGAAGTACTTGAATACGCTCGAAAGGTGATTATGATGCCTGGTGCTTCGCCTTTTTGATCTCGAAACCTAACCCCATGTATATCTCGAATAATCATCGACGATAACAAGAATATACTTTTTCCCATTAATGCTTTCAACTCTCATTGGGCCACATAAGTCCATGTGCAACATATGCAACTTTGCTTCCGAACTAGGTACGGATTTGGGTTTATATGATGCTCTTTTGCTTTTCCTTGTTCGCATGATGGACATAAGTGATCCTTGGTGTATTTGAACTTTGGAAGTCCGTTGACGATGTTGTCTTTGGCAAGTTTGTTGATGGTGTCGAAATTGAGATGGGATAATCTTTGATGCCACAACCAGGACTTTTTTTCCAGATGCTCGTGTCATAAGACATATTGGTGATGAAGAGGCCATTTGGTTTAGGTCGATAGCATACAAGTTTGTATCACGATTCCCGTTAAGAGATCGCTGCCATCCAAGTTTCTAACGGCAAGCATTTTTTCCTAAAAGCAACCTCATCGCATCACGAACTCCGCCTCGACCGAAAACAAATTGCGTCCCAACCCTTCAACATAGTAAACCCGAGTGATCAAATAATTTCCAAAAGGTAGATCTCCATAACCCATGATAGCTGCTACATGATCATTTCCAAAACGCACGTTCCCATGAATTTGCATCGAAATTGATCGCAGCCTTGATTCCGGTCATGTGCTTGGAGAAACCCGAGTCGATGATCCAAAGACATATTTTGATAACCGCCAATAATGAAGAAGAAGATTTTGGAAACCGTTTTGATTTTGGTTCCTTTGGGTTAGAGGTAAAATCCTGATCACACTCAAAGAAGTTTTCTACTGGGTATTTTGGTTTGTCACTCATTGTACCATTCCGAGTGTGAAAATTCTACCCGTGGTTTCCAAATATCATCCCTAAAGTAAAAACAATATGCCTTATCGAGTAGTGTAAAGCCTAAGTCTTGCAACTAGTCTTCCTATTCTTAGCATAAGTTCTTTTGGAACGTTTTCAATACAGCTTATCATTCACATTAGTAGAAACACAATCATCTTGAACATTAATTAAAGATTTCTTGCAAGTTAAACAAAGAGATTCAACACATTCAATAGACTTAGCAAGTTTCATAGGTTCATTACATTCAGATGAAATGTCTTTCTTATTATAAAGCGGTAAATTCCTAGGGTGGTCTTCTACTTTATTCTCTTTATTCAGGCTACTACTCTTAGAGGCATGCGAGACTCTATTGTTCCTTGTATTGCTCTTAGGTTTTAGTCCGCTCCTCCTAGAGGTGGTTCTAGTCCTGTAGAAGGTAAGGCACACGCATTAGGATTCACTTTGTTATCAATAGAAGTGGTTTCAGCTTTCCTAGTCTCTTTAGAGTGCTTATCTAAAATTATGTCGTTTGTTCCATAGATGTGGAGGCAGACGCATTAGTGGTACTCATCCTAAAAAGGCCAAAAACTTTTGGATTTTCGATAACCACTTTTTCATTTTCAACAAGTATTTCTTTTTGCTTAGGCAAGGCTGGTGGAGTGGACTGGTTTGACAAAAATATTTTTCTCATTGACTTTGGAGGAGGCATAGAAATAGACATTTTGGTTTGAAAACCTGTTTGGAACGTTTCTTCTCCTCATCAATGGTTTTGCAATCTTAGTATCCACCGCCTTTCCTTTAGATTGTCCATTGAGCCCTCAAAAGATCATTTTGTTCTTGCATGTTCTTGTAGGCACGCCTCACGACGTTTGTCATACTTGCATTCATCTGTTTTTCGATCAAGTTGTTTAAAATATGAGACATTTTCTTTTTCAAGTTTTGCAAGAGCATTTTCATATTTTGAAACAATATCGGAGGTCTCAGACTGGAGTCTTTCATGATCTTCAATAGAATATGTTTGTAAAACAATGGACATGATATCAGTAGTTATAACATCTTCGAAGAAAGAATCATTTAAATTTTCCAAAACTTTGATGTGTTCAACACTTTCATTAGCTTTCTTTACCACGGATTTATGGTCCTTGACAAAGTCAACTTTTTCTTTCAAAAAGGCTTGTTCAAAATGAATTACCCTTGCACTGATGTTATTCAGCTGAGGGGCAATTTGAGTTTCAAAAAACTTTTTCATTTCATCATCAAAACTAGAAAACCAGATGTTAGTTGTAATATTGGTTTTAGTTTTAACAGTCTCTTGAAGTTCCCCAATTCTAGTTTTAACGTCATCTAAAATGCTTCTAGCATCACTTGTGTTAAAAGGATTGTTTGAAGACATTTGTTTGATTTTCGAAAGAGATTTTGAGACAACTACAGGAGCTGAAACTGGTTTTGAAACTGGTTTTGAAACTGGTGTTGACACTGTTTGAAACACTGGGTGTTATGGAAAACTTTGATTTTTCTTTTTGAGGAACAAAAGAAATGCCAGAAATTTTGTTCCATTTGTTATAATCAATTGGTTTTAGATCTTGGGTTCTTTTGTTGCATTTTTTATCTACTCTCATCAGATAGTTCTAACGTTTCAAGAAAATCATGAACAATTATGGGTTCATGCAAAGCTTTTCCATTGTTCAAAACATTCCGTTCTTTCTGAGCTTCCTTGAGGAAACAAGGAGGTGTGTTACCTTGAGGAAACATTCCGTTCTTTTTGAGTGGTATGAAAATACGGATTTGTTTGATTAATTAGCATATTGGTTGATTTGGCTGAATGACCCGTTGTAACAAGCAAATTTTCCAATTATTTGATTTTCTCAGTTTTATCAAGAATTTCATCAAGAAGAGAATCTTCTCGTTTTGAAAAATCAGAATCAACTGCTTCTTCTCCTTTCAAGATCGTAATTGTTTTTTGTTTAGAAAGTTGGTTTTAAGATCGAAATTTCCTCGTTTAAAGATTTTAGTTTTAAGTTCAAATTAACATCAAGTGTGTTATATTTGATTTGTAATTGTTGTTCTCTTAAAACGGAATCTCGATAACCAATTTCTAATTCTCGCCTCTTTGTTTTGGGAAATTCAAAGGCTTTTGCATTCTCCTTGTACCTCCTGGGCGGTCAATTTATCATTCGCGGCCTTAACATCGCGATTGACCTTTTTTACTTTCTCGATTTCAATGCCACAATTATTGATTAATGATTCAAATAAGGCACGTGTTTCTCATCGCCTCGCATTTTGTGCCACTGCACCTATTAGGATCCACATTCGAGTTTCTGAGTTAGTATTGCTACAAATCTCGGATTGTCTAGGTGCATCATAAATAGGTGCCGTGTCAGCGTATTACAGCATATATAAAATACTGATATTGTATATGACGATAACATACCATGATCCTGGCTTAGTAGAAAATTCTTGCCATGTGACCCACCTCAGCTTGTAAATAATGCAGCATTCACATTTCCATAATTCCCTAACGATCGAGCCGCAAGTAGAAAATTCTTATTCTCGATTCCCCATCATTTATTCCCGCAACATTCGTCCCATCTCGATTTAACATTCGACCCAACTTACCCCGGAGCACGAATCACTGATACCCATGTGAAATCCAGAGCATATCCTCGCGATTCCCATAACTCCAACCATTTGTCCTTAATGACCCATATTCAAACTTGGTCGTGCAACTGCATATAGTGTTTGAGGAAATCCTGTTGTTGTTAGTTGGTGTGGAATAGCTTCTGAATGCTATAGACAAAAAGCAAATGCATTTGAAAAAGCCTCTTCTTTTCGCCTCATGGCTCGGTGATTCCTTGTTCTTATTGTGGATACTGTTGTTGTTGAATGACGGTTGTTCTAGAGGATAGAATTGTTGTTGAGGGAACACTTGTGGTTGTTGAATGGCTGCAAGTTGTTGGTAGTGGAAGATGATGAAGCTTGTTGTGTGTAAATCGAGTTTGAGTCTTTGCAAATAGTGCCAATGGATCATGATTCTTTGCCAATCTTTCTTTCCTAACTTCATTGACTTTCGCTTGTTTTAAAATCGAGAGTTGATCAAAGTTTACTTGATGTAAGTCCTTTGTTTGGTTGACAATAGTGACATATCGTCCCCATTCTTCTCGAAGATTGTTGAGAAATTTGATATTACTCACGATAGTTCGGGTGCCAACTTGTTTGATAAGCTCATTCATCTAAGTGCAAACCTTCCATAGTAGGATTCAATGGATTCTCCCGAGTTGATGTGAACTTCTCCCATTCGTTAGCGACTTGTTATCCATGTCTTGTTGACCAATTTCTGTTCCATAACATAGCCATCTAACACGTTCCCACATATCGGCGCTTTCACAGCCTACGCAGCAAAGATGTCTCTTGGCAATCCCAGTTGGACAATGTGAATTGCCATGTCATCCTGCTCGACTTGCATCTTATCCTTCTTCGTATTCCGATTCATATTGAACACGAAAAAGATGGTAACGGAGGTGTTGCATCAGGATTTGTGGTTTTGACCGTCGAGGCTGGAAGGGTCCATTCGTAATGGATTGAATCATGAGTTTTCCATTAGGTTTGGTCTTGATGTAGCGGAGCATACAACTTGTCCATTAAAGATATCCACCTTTTCCCCAAAGATAGGAGGTTTTTTTGCACCACTGCATGAATGTCTTGTAGAGTAGCCATTGATGAAGGCATTTGATGATAAAGTTGATGTAGGATCGATTCAACGATAAAGGAGTTGTGTTTTATGAAGATTAAGCTCGGTTGTTGTAGTGAAAATTTGGTCTAAAACTTAAAAACCTCAATAACTTCTGTTCGAGCGCTTTTTAGGACTCGAAGATTGACCTAAGTTTCATTCATGGTCTCCTCGCTCCCACCGTCGTTTTGATGGGTAGAACGCAAACGGAGTTACGTCTTCTGAAAATGAAGTTTTGCTCAAAATCTTACGTAAACCGCTATAAATTGCTTTGCATAGACTTCCTTAGAGGATTCCTTAGACGTAGGATGCTTATGTGTAGACTACTGCGTAGGATTCCTTATATGTAAACACTATTACGCGTAACCTTTAGGTAAGCGTAAGCTTATGCTAAACTTAAATGCTTAGAAGTAAGAAACCTTACGCGTAAGAATTAATTAGCGTAGTGTTACTCAAGTTTTAGGCTGCGTAATTTTAGGTTTAAACCAAAATCCTTTACACTCGCCCAAGTGTAAAAGATATCCTCAAGTCGAAGTTCCACAAACTTATCCAAGTGAGAAACTGAGTAAACCTTGTAGCACGAAGAATCGCACCAAAAGCTTATGAGAAACCAAAAATTCGTAGATTAGGTTTTGACTTTTTCTGTAAAACTAGGTTTTGACTAAAAGTTGCTTAGGCTGCATGAAGCAAAACCACGATTTTTCACCCAAAAACACGTTTCCCAATGATTTCTTTTGCACAAACTTCTTCCAAAACACTTAAAGATCAATAAAAAATACAACTTTAACCTTAAAAACACGTAAAAATCAAAACTTTAAGCAAAAATCTTGCGTTTTTTAGAAAAAAAAAACGAAACTTGGAAAAAAAGTTTCAATAAAAACGAACACAAACACTCCTAAACCATTGTTAGGCGATTGATACCAATTGTAGGACCTTAAATATATCAACCTTATGACGTTATACCAAACTTACCACCCACGAGTATACCACGAAACAAACACAAATGTTATGCGTAGAAAGAAAGAAACAAAGATGAGAAAGGTGGTGACTTGATGATGTTAGGTTATGCGTATATGTGTAGAGAGAAAAGATGAAAAGAAGAACTTTTATATCATAGAGAAAACACACACATACACACTCAAGCACACACCCCTCAAATGACCATTTGAGAGGTATTTATACTACAAGACAAAACGCCCTAATGGGCTTGGCCATGGGCTTCGTGGATATGGGTTGGACTTGGATTGGATTACAAATGATAAAAGTCTAGCTTAACTAACATAGCCAGCCGAACCGACCGCTTTACTATTTATCACATGATATCTAACACAAGTTACAAAGTTCCTAAACGTGAATGACCATCACTTCTATTAATTATTATCAAGGCTAACAATATCACTTGTGAAATCACCTGTGATATCACTTGTGAAATCACGTGTGATACCACACGTGATATCACCTGTGATGTAACATGTGTTTGAGCTTCTTCAGTTTGTTTATGAAGATGTTCTGGTTTGTTTAACCATAGCTTCTTCACTGGTCAACCATAGATATTTTCAAATCCCGTTGTAAAACCTATTGAAATACTCACAATGTATCCATTAAATAGACAAATTCAATCACAACTTAAATAATAAACAAAAGTACACTAAATAACTATGTGTTTAAAGCAAAATCAACTTGTTTAAGTTGTTTAATCTAAATGTAAACAAATGAAAATGTAAGAAAAGCATCGAATACGTATGAAAGTGTAAAACACGTTTAAAAACGGATGAAACGTATTGAAAGAACTATGAAATGGACGAAAACGTGATGAAACAACGAAAACGATGAAAACGGATCAAACGTATGAAACGGGCTAAAAACGATGAAACGCAGAAAAACGAACGAAAAAACTGATGAAAACTTATAAAAACAAGAAAACGATGAAGGCGAAGAAAAACTCGAATTAAAAAAAACGTGAAAAAAAAGCGAATTTTAAAAAAAAGTAAAAAAAAGGAAAAAAAAACGTGAATTCAATAAAAAAAACGTGAATTTAAAAATAAAAGACAAAAAAAATATTTGAATAAAAAAGAAAGACCAAAACATAGATTTAGATTTACCTTTTAAATCTTAGGTTAATCTCCACCATTAGATCAAACTAGATGAATGGTGAGGATTTGTCATTTGGTAAGTATGGATTTGTTGATAAGCAAAATAAAGTGCCTGTAATCGTATTATGATGATTCGTCCTTAATTCGTAGTAAGTGACTTATCTGTCCTAATTAGCCTATAAATAAGAGACCTCTTATCACTAATATGTTACAGAATGTTACAGCACATGATGAGCTAGTTAGTGACATAAAATATATTGATTAAGAGGTTGTTGCTTTTTTTTTTTTTTAAACAGAAGAGCACTTTTTCTATCCAAACACAACCTGCTTTTCTGATTAAAAAAAACAACAAAAAAGATAGTTTTACTTGACATTGAATTTGACTTTTTACTCTCATATACAACCTAAAACTTTTTATAAATGAACTTGATTGAAAATTTGTATAAAAATAATTAAAATAATTATTTTTACAAATGTATTGCATTTTTTTTAAATAAGCAAATCCAAACACTTGTTTCAAAAGTATTTTTTTTGTAAGTACTTATTTTTAAGCAAAAGCACAAACAGAAAAATAAGCAATCTCAAACAACAACTAAGTAACACTTTGCCAAAAAAAATTTGACAGAAAACAAAAACACTAGAAGAATAAACACTATGTTGTGTTGTGTAGTTACAACGTCATAACGTTTTTAGAACCAAAAACTAACACTGTGTTATCTAGATACGCTGAAAAAATAAAAGAAGGTAAAAGGAGAGAAACAAAAAAAAATAAATGCTAAGAGATCAAAAAGTTCGGGTTGTGTACTTGCACCATTTACATTTAAGCAACCCAACAAGCTCGAAAAGATCCAAAAAGTTCCTATAGTAACCCAACACAAATATATATAACTTAGAGAGCATTTATGGGCAACACAAATAAATGTTGTTGGCCCAACAACTTGGGCCACTGACTACCATGACAAGAACTCATAACATCTTTTTTTGAACAATCATAGCATCTATTTGTATGTTTAACTTTTGGTCTAGCATCTATCTGTGTTTTCCTCTAAATGGTAAACTTTATTAAAGGAGTAAGCCCAAAAAGGCAAAGAACAAAAGTTGCCAAAGTGATACAACAAAGTTAGGATAGATCCCTAACCCACCACAAAGGCACAAAATACAAACGGCACTGGAGAATTCCCAAGGGGCCGCCGTTGAGGGTGTATAAGGTGAGCGGTCACTCAGAGCCTCAGAATTTTCAGGGCCTCAAAATTTGTCCTGTTAATATTTATATGCACGTGTAGACATATTTTTCATAAAGAAAAAAGTATTTAGGTGGGAAAATATCTAAATTAGTAGTAATAAAGTTGCTTAACGAAATGCCTCATTATATAATTTCGTACAGAGCTCTCAAAAACTTCGCCGATTTATGAGACGGCCCTGCTCATATGATAATCAGAATACTACTAAGAGCCCAAAACCAACTGTAGGGAAGCTGCATACTCTGAATCAACCATAACAGTGATCTGTTTTTTTGTTGAAGGCTTAGGGTCAACTAGGGTGTGTAAGTTTGCTATGTGCTTTTTACTATAAATAACGTAATACCTCGTGGGGTGACAATGTTCAACAACTAATTCACATGTGTACTCTTGATTCCAACCTAAATTATGAAAGGCATTATACTACGACTATAATCGTATTAAAATTTAAAAACTTATTATTTGATGATATTTTAGCGAGATTCTTTTGACAAAAGCTTTAAATATGTTACAATCAAAATAAAAGATTGTACATATCGTAAACGATATGGTAACTTGTCCTTTTTATACAATCAACAACCACAATATCCGATATCGGATGCTCACCTCCATCCTATAGTAGCTGTTGGTGGTCGGGTGACATTAGTATTTAATGTTTCTTATCACCAACTTTCCCCGAGTCACACATCCCCGCCCCCTCTGTTCGTACAAACGGTCATGAAGAACCCTCTGCATTCCCCCACATGTCATCATCCCCTCCAGGAAACGGCCAATGTGCTAGAAGATTAGAATATTGTATCTTTTAAATACAATAAAGGCTTAGGTCTTAATGATGGTTCATATGGTGACGGGTGAGGAATCAAGCAAAGACATCAAAGGCATGAGACTCCATGAGATCGAGAATAGTGAAGATCGTTCTGGAGGAAGATATGCATGAAATATGAATGCTATATGTACAAATTAAAGGGTTCACTCATTAACATCTTATGAGAAAATAACCTGCGAGCATTGAGATTGTGAGCAACTTTATTTTAGTCAAAGTATGTGGTTAAGTGTTTGCTTTGGAGTGTTGTTTTGTTATTCTCGATCCAACGTGTTTTTATATTTGTTCCCCGAGTTGGGTTTTAACAAGTTCCTTTTCTTCTAACTCGTGTGCAATTGATGATTTGCTTTTTCTTTATGGTTGTTGAAGATGTTTCAAATGACTCTTTAAGTTCAAGGTATAGTTGGTCCATAAGATCGTCTCTTAGTTAGTGTTGTTGGAAAATTTAGTGCACTTGTGGGATTAGTTCACACCTTGTAATGGGTTAGGAGGTACGGAGTATACACCCATAAGGTCCATGGACACCCTGACTCTTTTGGTGGTTTGTATTGGTAGTGCTAGTAGAAAGTACTGCTTGTGGTTTTCACTGAAAAGCAGTGTTTTCACTGATAAGCAGTGTTTCCACTGAAGCTTGTGTTTTCCACTGAAGCTTGTGGATTCCACTGAAGCAGTGTATCCACTGATATCACTATGAAAGTACTGCTAGTGTGAAAGTACTGCTAATGGTATGAAAGTACTGCTAGTGTTAAAGTACTGCTAGTGTTGAAGTACTGCTAAATGGCAGTTACAATTGCTTAATGACCATGTTTAATTGGTCATGTAACCACTAACGGCTATAATGAGGATAATTATGAGGCTATTAATGAGCCGATTAATACTCATAATTCCATTTGACTAGCTAAGAGTAACCTCCTATATATAGGAGATCTGATCATGCATGAGACACACGTAAAACGTAAACACTCATTAGCGAAAGGGTTATAGAATTGTGCCTAATTCCCTAACTGCATTTGGTCTTATCCCAAGTAGATATTCGTGATACCCAGGCATTATGGTCGAATAGTTTACTTTGGAAAGTGATCACACGATTCCAAGTGATATCCGGTAACCACCTAGTGGTATTGCTACTGTCATTGATTGTCTTAACCCTGTTCTGGGAGATACACTCCAACAAGTGTTTGATAGCAACTTAAAGTGTCTTAATTAAAAATAGGCAAATCAATTAAGTCACTAAATGGATGTTTGGTTAGTGCTTAAAACTAACATATAACCTCTTAAAAAAGTCAAAGAGATGAGAGTCTTCAAATTAAGTCAATCATTTTTATCTTAATTTTACATATTTAGCCTCCACTTCAAACAAATTAAACACTTATTTTATATAAAAAGGAATAACAGTAATTTTTTTTAATTCAAACACTTTATTCAGCACACAAAACAAACAATCATTTATTCATCTACAAACAGACAACATATATCTAGGCAAATCATTTAATTTAATAGGACTTAATAAAAAAAACTAAACAAACAGGCCCTTAGTCATCTAAATGCAAACCGCTTCCAAGTTTCGAATTTTTAAAGAGGATGTAGGTCATGTTAAACGAAAAAAGTTTATAAATGTGTGAAGAAAGAATTTGAATAATACTTGCTTTGTTACAATTATAAAAAATTATTGGAATAACCAGAGTTCATTGTAGTAATGATCTGTAGTAGTTATCTGCATCCATACGTATACCCAACCTAACTTGCACTATACTATGAGCATTCCTTCTTACTCTATTCGGCTATCCTGGAATTGGTTTCCTTGATCTACGTATGGTAATATAGAGTTAATCAGCTTAGACCACTCCTAACGGTACTCGTCGGTTTGAAATCGAAGAGCTTTGAAAACCGAGATTGATGGCACCACCACCTCATTGGTGGTGCGTCAGTTTGATTTTCCTCATTTTAGCAACGAGGAATAAGGGGCCCTTTTGATCCCTTGAGTGTTTAGTGTGTGTGGTATATTTGTGTACAAGTGACAAAAGTTGATACACCATCATTGACAGGGTGTGTCGGTTTGGGAAGTGATGATGTTGTGCTGAGGTGGCATAAATGACACACAAAAACACACGTCACTGTTGGGAGTGGTCAAGCTTTTCAAACTACTAGGTCTAGGTCTAGGTTGTCATGTCATGCCATAATCATTTCCAGGTTGAACACTTTTAAACAAGCTACTCATGCATACAGGGTAACTCTATGGTGCACACAATTAGTTCTAATAATTATAATCATGCTACACATAGCGATTCTAATAATTAGAAGATTATTATGGAAGGCGCAAAATATAATGTTTTCCTAAGAGATTGTATCACAAATCTTGTTGCAAAAGGGCAAATTAAAAAAATAGTGATAAATTTTAGAAACTTTACGCTACAAGACTATACATGCAGATCTTCGACCTAACACATATAGTAATACATTATCCACCAATCCTATAATCAACCACTAACTAATACTTGTCCCATCCAAACAAAAACATTGCACTATTCTGGTTTTTCCTAGAGATTCAGGTTCAAATATCCATGGATTCGCTCTTTGCTTACAGTTCACAATGAAGGAAAACACAAACAAAACAAAATGTTTATGGTAAATTAAAGGGTAAAAGCCATATGTACATTACTTCTTAAAGTTGAACACATATTTTTATTAACATATATACCATATATTGATTTTGTTACGATTTTACCCATATTGTAATAAAATAATATTATTTAATATAATATTATATTAATATAAATCGGTCATATGTGTGAAGTCGGAACAAAATTCGAAAGTAGGTGGGTATATATGTTAATAAAAAAGTATGTGTTTCAACTCGGTAAATTTGAGAAAGTATGTTGTTATTTTATGGCTTTTACCTTAAATTAAAAAAAAAAATTGAACACGAATATAATTGTTGGCCGCAAAGATAATACCAGCCCAACTCTTTTTGTTATGTGGGCTAGGATGTACAAGATTGTGGTTCAAATCAAGGAATTCGGATATCTATGATTCAAGTTTGTTAACAAGTAGTGGCCAGTGTCACAGTTAATTTGTTGTATGTGTATGTATTTTTTCGGTTGCAGAATTATTTTTTTATAGGATTTTTCTGTTCAACACTTTATATAAGTCATAAGAGCAGTCGGTATCGGAGTGATTAACACGCCAAACCAACCCAAAATTAAACAATTTCAAATACATACCAGGCAATATGTGATAGTTGAGCCAAAAGGAGTTTTAGCCACTCAGATGGCTCACGCCATAAGCTTTTTTGTGTGTTTCATTTTCTCATTTTTTTTAATTGTGAGTGAGTGGGTATATTTGATGGGGTATTTTGTGGGACCTAATAACATGTTAGTGATGTGTTATGAGAGAGGGTGTTTTAGTTATTGGTATGTTATTGAAAGGTGTATGAGGTGGCGTTGAGGTGATATACCAATAACGTGTTATTAGTATTGCCCATACCTTGTGATCTAAATCGCATGTAAGTAAAAGGTAATGTAACATTAGGCTCATTTTATTCGTAATTTAAATGTTTTTTCGACAACATATTTTTTATAAGAAAATCGGTAGATACTTGTTAGATATGTGATAAATAAAATTTATTATAAAAAGAACCCGTAAATAGCTAAAAGTACAGGGTGGCCATCGTAACTTTTTTAATCAAAACTACTTCTAAATAGACTTTAAAAATTATTAGGTATGTTAATGTATTAAATTTATTTTTTATTATTATTATTTTTATTTTCCAAAAATATATATTAAACTTTAACATTTTTGATAAAATATTATGTGCGTCAAAAGCATGTTAGTATTAAGCTCGTTTTGTTCGTAATCTAGAGGCTTTTTCGTCGGTAACATATTATTAAGGAAATTGCTAAATATTTGTTAAATAAAGTTTGTTATATAAAAATCATAAATAATAAACTTTAGGAATTTTTTTAAAATTATTAGGTAAGTTAAGGTTGTGGTTTGAAAATTTCTTTTTTTAAGAAAGTATATATTAAACTTTTACTTTTTTATAAAATCGTACGTGCGTCAAAAGCATATCAATATTATGCTCGTTTTGTTTATTTTGAAATGTTTTGTTTATACGGGGAAATTTCGTTTTGTTTGTAGGGCTTTTTGTAATTTGCATATTTCTAAATTGGTTTTTAGGCTTCGTTTTGAACTGTTTTTTGGGCTTTACTTTCATATGGTGAATAGTATATACAGATGGCGGAAATGATCACTGCTGTTAATAGCAGCAAACTTGCCTACTACCTTTTGCTTTATCGCTTGTTTTCTCTATTTTAGCAAAATTATCCTCATCTAAATCATTGTTCTAGTATATTTATCATCACTCACCGAAGAGGAACAACCAAATTAATGTGAAAAAAGTTTGCATCATATGATTAAATAAAGGAAAAAGGTATGAAGGAGAAAAAAATAAAGACAAATAAGCTTGAGCAGCAAACAAGTTTCCTAGTGATATTTCCCCGTATAAATATATCCAAATGCAAACCCTTTCAATAACAAAATAAATATATCCAAATGCTCCATTGTGTCAATAAATAGATGGTAGTTGGATCGAATTTAATCACACCATTGTGTATATGTTTCTTCCTTCGGCCAAGGAGTTCCACCAAAATCCATCCATCTATACATACTATTAGGTTGGGCTTAATGTTCACCCTAAGGCTGTCTCAACTTTAGTGTCACCTCAACTTTTTAACATATAACCTTACTATTACTTTTAAAGGCGTATTGGTCACCGCCTATACAAACACATAAAAATACCCCACTTAATACAAACATACTTTCACAATATACCACACACACTCACAAACAAAAAAATAAAAATGCATTTCGTTAAGTGATGCAGACCACCTAACCGAGTCCATTTTTCCTCCTTCATGTATTAAATATTTGGCCCTCATGACCTTTACGTGTGAAGCAATACTACCATAACACCAGGGTTCGTTTGGTAGGATGGAATGAAATGTCAATTGAATGGAATAAACGATGTAATGGAATGAAAAGTGTAATGTAATGATTCATTGTAGTTATTAATCATGTTTGGTTTGTATGATAAGACGTAATGGAATCGATAATAAGAAGACTAAAATACCCATTAATGATAGAAAGTTTATTTAATGTGGTTATTTAATAATGGAGTTTTATATAAATTTTGATTACATTACAAGGTGTAATGAAAAAAAAGTAGGGGATCTTAAGGAATAGTTTTGGTGTAATGGGTCATTACTTGTAATGAATCATTGCATTCTATAAATGTAAACAAACAACATTTATTGATTACATTGTAATAATCTTTTTCATTACAACTTTTATTACGACATACTAAATACTACGCTAGTCTTAAAGAAGAGTTTTACTACGTAATTAACATCATGGATATGAACTATGAAGTGTCAAGCAATTGGCTCTTCAATTGATACAATTATAAAGATTAATGACATCATTTTTGTATTTTTATTTTTATTTTCTGTTAATATCATATAAACATGGTTCTTGACCATGAATACTTTACTTTCGTTTTTCGTGAGTTTCAAAGCAAACTATATACATATATATATATATTTTTTAATTCAAATTCAATTCTTTTAATCTCCATTTCATCTAGATCTCGTTCACAACTTTACAGCCATCTCTGTGCCGCCCATATAGGGTAAGTCTATTGCTCACTCATTTATTATTGTTGAACTTTGTGGGTTTAGTTTTTCATTCATGGAGTTGCGAGGAAAATATAACAAATTTTGTGTAGGGAAAAGAACTTTAGGCAAGTACTTTAGGTAGCGTTTAGTTGTGGAATTTTTTTGTTTTGTTTTTTCATTAATAGATTCTTTGAGAATGAATGGTTTTTATTCTTTAAAAAATAGTTGAAAATTTTGAAAACCCGTTTATATAAAGTTATAGTTTTTCTTTTTAAAAAGATTAGTTCGGATTGTGACTGGGATGGCCATCTCGATGATAGAAGGTGAATATGTTACCAATACTGATTAGAATTAAAATAAGATACTTGAATAGTAAATTGAAATCCTTTTTTTTTTTTTTTTTTTTTTTAAGAGAGAGAAAAAAGTGGAGAAGTGTAAATTGGAGTTTTCAATTTTCTAGTTAAAATTTGAAAAGTGAAAATTTAATTTTTTTGAAAATTATGAGAAAAAAGTGTGACTAAACGGGTTTTCATTGTTTTTCATTTTCTTATGAAAAAAATTCTAAAAATAGGATATTTTTCACCAACTAAATACACCCTTAACTATTCATACAAAATCATTTTGAAATTCATCTCCTCTTGCTCGATTCCGAACCACTTAATTTTCAGGCTTCCAAAGGGTTACAAAGCTTTGGTTATTCAATTTAATGATCCTACAAGCTATCAATTCAAGCAGTTACAAATTTGCCTCAGTCATTTGTACTGCGGAATCAACATGTATGTTTATTTGTTCTTTCAAGTTTGCTTGAATTTGATGCTTTATATTATTGTCTTTCAATTTTGACCAAGCTTACTTGATGGGGCTTTATAGCTTTTAACAACAACAACAACAACAACATACCTAATTTCGTCGGGACGGAGTATGGGGAGGTAGATATAGACAAATCATACCCATACTTTAGGATAAACCCGGGAGTAAGAAGACTGCTTTTAGAAAAATCCCCGGCAAGTGTATGTGGTGAGAGTTCTCATAAAAAGTGCATGTGTCAAAGTGAGTAGTGAAAGTTCGCAATACAAGGAGACGCATGCAAAAGACTAAAGGAATGAGCAAACATATAAGCAGTAAACCATCAAAAGAGCATGATTAAGCAATCGCCGAGAAAAAAGAAAGGATAAAACAAGCAACTAAGCGTACATAGTAGATAGGTAGAAAACCAACACATAAACATAAAAAAGAAAATGCCACAGGAAACTAGAAAATAAAAAGGAAAACAAAAAGCGCGAAAGAGGCATGTGTCACGAGCAAAGCTTACAAGATCAAATTCAAAAACGCAAAAAGCAAAAGGGGCAAGGGCACCAAGAAAAGACGCATGCAAAAAAAGAGGCAAAAGGCAAACAAGACCAAGGCTAAAGAGAGCAACAAAGATCAAAGCAGGGGCAACGCAAAAGGGCCTAAAGCTAAAGCAAAGAAAAACAATGGAAGCCACAAGTAACGCCTAGAGCCTAAAGGGAACTAACTAGCTAAGAGATATTTAAATCATAAAAAATATGTGAAATATTAAAATGTTTTTAATCTCATCCATTGATTTCTTGTTAGATGAAGGGTGGGGATGAGTACTTTAGTATGTGAGAAAAGTTTGGTATGTAAAATAACTCTCCTCATACGAGTAGAGATCATTTACATACCAAACATTGTTTTACATAAAACCGACCGAAACCGACTGAGCCCGACAAACCGACCGAACCGACTAAGTCCCGAAACCGAACCGACATAAATCGGGTCGGGAGTCGGTTATCAATATTAGAGGTAATCGGTATCGGGTCGGGTCGGGATAAAAACCAACTCCAACCCGATTGTGCCCGTCAGCCCAAGAACACTTAGGGTTGTGGGAAAAATAGCGCCACTTTACTTTCACTAATTCATGTAACTTTCACTCAGAAACACTCACAAACACGATTGGAGAAGAAAAAAACTCACAAGTCATCTCAAGACTCACAAACCGATTGCTTTAACAAACATATGAATGGATCAATGTCATCTCACAAACACGAGGGGTGAATCAATCTCATCTTCTGTACCTACATATGAATCTTTCTCATCTTAACAAAACAATATAATTGAAGTAAGTATATTCGTTCATCAAATTAGATTGTATTTAGAAGTAATTGACTAATTTTTATATTCGTTCATGAAACAATATGTGTCGTTCCATACGAATATAACAATATGTTACTAATTTGCAAAAGCCAGTTTAACTAAAAGTAATTGTTAAATATTTAGAACTATTGTTATATTTAGAAGTAATTGTTGTGAAAAAAATATGTGCCGTTCCAACAATCAAGAATGTTAGTAATTGTTATATTTTGAAACAAATGTGAAGTGTGAACTGTCTAAAAATGAGTAATTAGACATTGGTGTAAAATTGACATATGTGTTTAGTGTTGGTGTGTATGTCCCAGAACAGGGTAAGATAATCAATGTCTGTAGCAATTCCACTAAGTGGTTACCGGATATCACTTGGAATCGTGTGATCACTTTCCAAAGTAAACTATTCGACCTTAATGCCTGGGTTACACGAATATCTACTTGGGATAAGACCAAATGCAGTTATAGAAGTAAACAATTCAATAACCCTTGCGCTTATAAGTGTTAATCGTTTTCTATGTTTTTATCATGCATGATCAGATCTCCTATTTATAGGAGATTACTCTTAGCTAGTCAAATGGAATTATGAGCATTAATCGGCCCATTAATCGCCTCAAAATTATCCTCATTATAGCCGTTAGTGGTTACATGACCAATTAAAAGTGGTCATTAAGTAGTTGTAACTGCCATTTAGCAGTACTTTAACACTAGTAGTACTTTCAAACCATTAGCAGTACTTTCATACCATTAGTAGTACTTTCACAACACTAGCAGTGGAAACATAGCACTAGCAGCGGAAACACAGCCTATCAGTGTTAACTTAGTACCATTAGCACTAACCACTATTTGAGTCAGGGTGTTCAGGGACCTTATGGGTGTACACTCCGTACCTCCTAACCCATTACCAGGTGTGAACTAATCCCACAAGTGTACTAAATTTTCCAACAATCCTCCCCAAATTTAGTTCACTTCCTTTGCATGAAAACAAACATTAAACAAAACATGTGCATAAACGAAAATGTCCTGAGGATTGAATTTTCATCTTAGTAAATTACACGTTCAAATATTCGAGAATCGGGGTGTTCTAAGAATTGAACCCTTCAACCCATTTGAATACCTCAAGATAAAATACACACAAGTTTTCAAACACTTAAAAGCTCCCGACACTATACAAGCCATGTGTCCATATCCAAATTCATAAATGTTGTAAAAGCTAAAAGTCCAAAAGCTTCCTGAAGCGGCAAAACTTCAACATTTACATAGGTGGTTCCTCTATTATTCATGCTCCTGCCAAGCACTTTTTCAAAGAAAATTAACCATTAAGAAGTAAAGACTTCATCCTTCTTTCAGCAGGTTCTGAGCACAACTTTGTGATGTAAATAAAACATGTGCTCCAATCAGTGAATGTTCTTTCCACATTGAACTCAGCTCCTAAGTTTCCTCGAGAGGGAGTTGGGTGTCCTAGCATTCTATGACTAAGTTGGACTTAAACCCATCCCTTTAGCAGACTTTATAACCAAGTCTCTAGCCAAACCCTTCGTCAAGTGATCAGCTAAGTTCTGTTGAGATCTAACAAACTATATAGATACCACCCCATTCATGATAAGCTCACAAATCATGCTATGTCTGACACCTAAGTGTCTAGACTTACCATTGTACATCGGGCTATAAGCCTTAGCCAATGTAGCTGCACTATCACAACGGATAGAAATAGGTGCTATAGGTTTAGGCCACAATGGAATCTCAAGAAGCAAGTTTTTCAACCATTCACTTCTTACCACAATGCTAAAGCCACAAATTCAGATTCCATTGTTGAACAGGTGATGCAAGTTTGCTTCTTGGATGCCCAAGAAATTGCACCTCCACCAAGTAGGAATACCCACCACGGTAGACGAATTGTCTTCGTTATTCGATCCAACTTGCATCAGTGTAACCTTCCAACACTGATGGATATCCACTATATGAGAGACTATAATCCATAGTTTTCTTCAAATACTTCAAGACTCTCCGAATCGCTTGCTAATGATGAGCACTAGGATTACTAGTATACCGCCAATTTTCCCACTCGCAAAACCAATATCGACCTTGTACAAGTCATGGCATACATCAGTACCAATTACCCTAGAATACTCAAGTTGAGATACAGCCTTTGCCATTATTAGGCATCGCTTCACAAGTATCCATAGGTGTACTCACAGGAGTACAATCAAACTAATTGAATTTCCTCAACACCTTCTCAATATAATGAGACTGAGAGATAGAAATTCTTTTACTTTCATGTTTAATCCTTATACCAAGGATAACATCGCCTCCCCATGTCCTTCATGGAGAACCTTGAATCTTGATGACAAAATTCCTTTGTCAGGTCAACCTGATTTTGGTCAGTGCCAAAGATCAACATGTCATCAACATATAGGAAAATGATGACTCCTTTACCGTAATCATCAAATTTGCTATACACACATTTGTCAACTTGGTTAAGAACATAACCACTAGACAAAACCACTTCATCAAATTTTTGATGCCATTGCTTAGGTGCCTGCTTAAGTCCATAAAGAGACTTAATCGGTTTACACATCTTGTTTTCATTACTGTGCAAGATAAAGCCCGAGGTTGGTTCATATAAACCTCCTCATCCAATTCACCATTCAAGAAAGCTCTCTTCACATCCATCGATGAATAATCGATTGTGAATTGATGCCAAGGCAATCGCAATCTAATGGTATCGATACGAGCCACAGGGGCATAAGTATCAAAATAGTCAATTCCTGACTTTTGTTTAAAGCCTTGAATGACTAGTCCAGCCTTGAAATTTTCAATAGTTCCATCTACCTTCATTTTCTTTTTGAAAATCCATTTGCAACCCGAGGTTTGCAAACTGGTGGTAGATCAACCAACACCCAAGTGTTGTTCCCCATGATGGAATCCATCTCATCATTGATTGATTCTTTCCGAAAGCAATATCCCCGACTTCATTGCCTCTTCAAATGTTTTGGGGTCATCCTCAACGATGAAGCAATAGGAGTATTGGTCCGAGACCTCATCCCCGGTTCCTTCAACCAAATATAGTTGAAACTCGTGTCCAAATGACTTTGGAGTCCCGATCCTTTTGCTCTTCCCGAGTACGTTCAAGTTGTTGAACCACAACCTCATCAGGACCACCGATGGTTCATCATCGTGGACCTCTCGATACACAAGTGTCATGAGTTCCATTTGGAATCCTCGACTTGGTCTAGGGACTGATGAGAATCTATTCTCATCAAAGTTTGCATCCCTTGATTCAATTATTGAGTTAATTGAAACAAATTCATTAGGTTCAATAACATAGAACCTAAAAGCCTTGGAATGCTCAAAGATATCCAACAAAGAGGCAAGCCATCAAATCGTCTTTCACCCAAAGTTTTCAACTTTGGATCGTGGAGTCTTACAAATGTTCTACAACCCCAGACCCTGAGATAGTTCAGGTAGGGTTTCCTTTTAGTCCAGAGTTCATAAGGGGTAACCTTGTTCCTTTTGTTGGGAACCCTATTTAATAAATAGCAAGTGTTAACATAGCTTCTCCCCGTAACCCTTGACTCAATCCGAATAGGACAACATGGAATTAACCATCTCCTTGACAAGACTGTTTTTCCTTTCGAAATACCATTTTGCTTGAGGAGTATAAGGGGTAGGCTTTCATGGATTATACCAATAGATCGAAAATACAGAGTATCCATGTACTCACCTCCCTATCAGTCCTTAATCTTTTGATCAGGGACCCAAGTTGTAATTCAACTTCAGTTTTAAATACTTTGAATTTATCTAATGCTTCATCCTTGGTATGTAGAAGATAGACATAACAAAACCTTAAAGCATCATCAATAAATGTCACAAAGTACTTCTTATTCCCCAAAGAAAGAGTGGCATGCAAATCACACTGTCACTGTGTATAAGCTCCAAGACCTTAGTCTCAACGACTAACACCACGAAAAGGTTTCTTGGTAATATTGGTCAACATGCAAGTTTTACACTTTTCAGTGTCCATGTCAAAGGCTGGGATTAACTCATCCTTAGACATATCTTGCATTCTTTTATAGTGTACATGGCCAAGTCTAGCATGCCAAAGGGTAGAGTCAGACATGTCAATGGTGGTCACAAAGGCTGAATTAACACTATCAGTGGCAATATTAAGCCTGAACATTTGATTACATAAATTACCAAAACCAATAAACACACCATTCTTAGAAAGAACAAATTTATCAGACTCAATAACTTGTTTATATCCATGATTATTCAACACACTACTTGAAACCAAGTTCTTCCTGATATCAGAAACATGAATAACATTAAACAAAGTTACAATCTTTCCAGAACTAAAATTAAGATCTACACAACCACGACCATGCACCAAGGCTGTTGACTCATTTCCCATGTGAAGAATAGAACCATCATTCAGTGACTCATAAGTCTTGAACCAGCTTCTATCTTTACACACATGAACTGTTGCACCAGAGTCAACCCACCACGCAACATCATCATCCTGCACATAATTAGATTCAGATACATATGTAACATAATAAATCGGAAAAGACTTATTAAACATATTGACCTTTCAAAGTGAGTTGGTTGAACCACCACCCACTGGACCATTAGTGCCTGATACATTGGCTTTACCACCAACCTTAACACCTTTGCAATCCCTTTTAATGTGACCAGTTTTGCCACATTTTCAACAAGTAGGTGTTGCCTTCTTGTTAGGATATGCCCTTGTGTTGTCATGATATTTGCATTTGCCTTTGTTGTCATTGTACCTGGTGGAGTTGTTATGCTCCACCATATTGAAAATGATGCACCAAGTAGCATTGCTACTCTTTGGCTTGTCATTATCCTGCATCTTGACAGATTCCTCAATGCGTAGATGATCCCAACTCAACCAGAGTCAATTCCTCCTTCTTATGTTTCAAGGTATGCTTGAAATCTTTCCAAGAAGGGGAAGTTTATCAATGACACAAGAGACTTGAATAGCCTCATCCATGTGCATATTGTGTTGTGTAAACCTTCCAAGTATACCAAGAAGTTCATTGTATTGTTCCATAACGGTCTTGAATCAATCATTTTATAATTTGTGAAATTACTTACAAGGAACTTCTTACTTGATGCATCCTCACCATTTATTTGGCATCCAAGGAATCCCACAAGATTTGGAAGATTCAAAGTTCTGATAAATATCAAACAGAGAATCAGACATACCATTGAGGATAAGACCTCTGCATATGTAGTCATCATTCTCCCATTTGCTCCTTCTCCTGATCTGCTCCACAGTAGCCTCATCCCCATCATCAGTGTTAGGAATTAGAAATTCCATGTTAAAGTGTCGGTCACCCCAATTATGGTCTAGCATATGTTAGCTCGTAGACGTGTCGTTTGTTACGTTATTTAATAGTTAATTAGTTAGTTTGTAGCGTAGTTTGGCGTAGTGTAACACCGTGGAGGAAAGACGGGTCTTTACCCACTGTATACCTGATCCACAGGCCGTCAAGAGGTCGTTGTATTTGTAACTATAAATACCCCTTCCATCCTTGGAAGGGGGTTGCTTTCAATCTAACATTTCATATTTTTGTATACCAAGTCTCTACCAAGAACACCCCTCTCTTATACTTTCTCTCTCTAAATGGCTAACATGTATTTCCATCATCCAAGACCACCCGAATCATCAAACACAATAATATTTACGATCCTACAAATGGTATCAGAGCCAAGGTTGTTGTGTTTTGATGATTTATTATGGCTCGAATACTTGTTTTTAACTGATATTGTACCATTTGTTTGTGTCGGAAAAATATTTTTTTCCTACTTCTTTGTGATATCAGTTTTTAACTAGTTTTGTGTATCCCGTTTTGGTAATATCAGTTTTTATTGTCAAGTAGTCTATTGTTGCTAATATCTGTTTTGTGTCTTTTGTCTAAACAGTACCATTGAGTCCATTTTTTGTTACCAATTTCTGTGAAAAACTTGTGGTCAACTGGTTGTTATCGTGGTCATAACGGATATTATTGAAGCATTTGTATGCAAGTTTTCTGGGTTTTTGCAACTTGGTCGAAATAAATCTGTCATTAACTGGTTCTTCATAGCGACTTGTTACAAACTGCTATTGAGCTTTTTGTCTAAACTGGTCCTTTTCTTAATAGCGACTTGAGATTAACTTTGGCAGCGAGTTGTGATAACTGTTAAAGTAGCGACTTGTATTTAGAACCTGATTCGGATTCATGTAAATGAGGTTTGATAATGGTTTGATATTGGATTCGGGTAACCATAAAAGAGATTAGATTGTGTTCATGAGATATGGTTAATATTATTGATTGTGTTTGTGGGTTCCGATTAGTGGTGAGACCAATATGGGAGGCGGATTAACTTGATGTGAGAAGATTGGGGTTGGACTGGAAATAAAACGGCTAAGAGAGATTTGTGTTAAGTGGTGAGAAGTATTAGGGTAATGTTTACATTTGGCGAGTATTTTATACTCGAAATATTAGGGTGACAGTGGTTTGTAATGGGCTTGTATATCTCGCATGTGATGATGGGCCGAAAATTATTGGTGCTTAAATTTCACATGGGCCTTGGTTGGACTGAATATAAGTTGGATCAATTGGCCTTATATATATTGGAACGGGGCTGAGCAGTTTTCTCTAAAGGTGGGCCGAAAATTGAGACCTACTTTGTATTAGTCTTGATATTGGTTTTGATGTGTATTATGTAATATGATGAGATGATGGATTGGGTACTTGGGTCGAGTGTGATGAACCTTATTATTGTTTTGTAATGTATTGGGGCCGAAGTAGTGAACTTGATATTTTATTTTAATGGCCTTGTACAATTGTTGAGATGGGTTGCACGATTACTTGAATTGAATTGGATAATGGTTGAATGGGCTTCTCAAAAATTGGAGTTTATGTGAGTTAATTGATGATGAGATATGAGACATGCGAATTGATGGTTAATATTGATTATTGATAATGAGATTTGTTGATATGATTTGGATTAATGATGAGATTTGATGTGCTATGAGGATTGATACTTTGGTTTATGCATTTTCACGAAAAATATTATGTTGCGGCTTGAATTGATGGTTGAACTTTGTTGACTACGGGATTGTTGTACGGTATTTCTTATTTGGATTTGAAGTGAGGTTTTTTAGGGCAAGTTTACTTATTTTGTATTCTTTCTTTCTACCATTTCGCGAAGATGACTTGTTTGGGCATTTATAGAGTGTGATAAAGACCTGGCTATTTAATTACGTATGTGATTCTTTCTCGTTTAACCCACAACGTAACTATCACTTCGGTGTCTCACGCAGTTGAGGATACGTCAAGAGGTTTTGTACATTGGGTACACGGCGTACACGTACACCGTTTCTTCTTCACAAGGATTAGTACAAGTTTAAGTAACAAACGTGGGGACGTTCACTTCATGATCAAGTTTGACATATCGGGTTTACTTCATCAAGTGGTCACAAAGAATAAATGCACGCGGAATGATGTGTTTACTAAAGTATTTATTGAATGGCTGATGATATTGTTGATGTTGGATAATAAACCGCTGATGAACTGCTGCATGTTCCCCTAAAACAGATATTCACTGACACCAATATTGTCATAAAGATGACATTGTTTACGGTTTTGTCTTGATTTTGTAAAATCCCGCAAAAGAATCTTTCTCGTTTAAATCATAGACTTGTAAAACCCCGTGACAATGGAAACATCTCGGTTAAAGTAATTTGCATTTCCGGATCTATCTTGCGGTTTATTCTTGGTTTTGTAAAATCCCGCGAAAGAAACTATTTCTCGGTTTAAACCATAGAATTGTAAAATCCCGTAATTATGGAACCATCCTGGAGAAAGGAAAGTGTATTTCTGGATCTTATCTGATGCTGGTGCTACGTTTCTTCTTCAAAGAAGGGTTAAAATGGTGTACTTCATGAATTGGGTGATTGTTTGGATATTCTTCATGGTAGTTTGGTTATTACATGGTTTTACGGGGTTATGTGGTTTTAACCATGGTCAGGATGAAAACCATTATCATAGTTCACTTAAAACGTCAATGGAGGATAGTTTTGAACCTTTAACCAGAAGATGTGAAAACGACGTTAATTCACTATTATTTATTTGAGGTTGAAGTGAAATATCACGGGCAAGTGTACTTAGTATCTGAAGGTATCGAGGATGGTTGGATGAAGATTCTTCATGATCCTTGTTCAAGCTTATTATCAAAAAATGAAGACTTGGAAATCTAGTTATTGTTGGGTGACTTTTTCCTTTTCTTTTACCACTTGGGGGAATTGGGCTCTTATCACCACAAAATAACTATCACTTTAAGGAGTTACGTTGTAGTGCTCAGTGTCACATTCAATTGTAGATTTTCAAGAGGTGATGTACGTCTTATACTTGATGGTTGGTTGGATGAAGAGTATAGAGTACTTAGAGATTAAATGGAGGATGAAGTCTCGGCACCGCTCTTTGTTACATATGTGCAAGTTTAAGTCACGAGTTCAAGTTAGTTTTCTTGTGGTCAAATTCTTCATATTGTTTTCTCCATCACTGTCACTACAAAGAGCCTACTGAATGATAATGGGGTTGATTACATGTTTTTTCAAGAGAGCTGAAATGAGAGAGATAATGACGGCTGTTCACATCAGTTCAGGCCTCGTACTTCAACATTATGACGTATGAAAACAACAGTTCATGCCTCGTACTCTAAAGAAAAGAAAAGTCTAAGTTTCAGTGCGCTTTATCTTCAAAAGAATAGAAATCTTCTTATGACGTTTGAACACATACAGTTCAAGCCTCATTCCTCAAAGAAAAGAAATGTGTATGCTTCAGTGCGCATTATCTTCGGAAGAAGAGAAATCTTCTTATTATGACCACTCTCATCAACATGCTTCATGCTTTTTCAATGAGCTTCAGTCATCAAGTGAACCGGGCTACTGTTGATTGTTTTCTTATTCCACTTGCTCAACTATATTGACGATGGCGACATCATGTGCTAATTTTGCAGGGGAGAAGTGTGAATAGACTACATTTGTTGAAGATATTCACTTATTTAATCAAGAATGGCAACTCCGTATGCAATTCTTGAGGGGGAGAAGAAGTGTGAATTTTCTGCATGGTTGATTGATATTTGAGAATATATGGTCAAACGGCTCATAACTCATGTAAGAACCGAGCTTCTTCTTATCGGATCATCTTCACATGTAGTTTCTTCTAAGAGCCGTTGGTTGACATCTTTACACGGGCTGATATGATTAATGACAAAGTGCTTCAGTATGCGTAGGCGGATTTCCTGATGAACATCTTTCTCGTTTTGTTTGATTGGGAGGGATTTGAGTTAGGGGATTTGCTATATATAAGTTAACGGGAATGCATTTGGTGAGTTGAAGATGTTGACTTTCTATTCCCCAACCGGACAATCTTGAAGAAGGTCAAGTCTACAGTCTGTTCTACATTTTCTGCTACATGTTAGAAGAATAATGACGAGTTGCATTTAACGATCTAAAGACTTCTTCTTAATTCGGGCATTTATCAAACAAATTGTCAGTTTAGGGAGAGCACTAATTGGGGGAGGGTGAAATGTTTGATTTAATCCCCAATTAGACTTGCTCACATTCTTCAGCAAGTTGATTCTCACAGATACATCCGAGCTAATGATGTTCTTCTCAAAGATTTCATGTATACGGGCTACAAAGAGTTGCTGACTCAAGTATCAAAACCAGCAAGGGGGAAGGAGACACGTATCTAAACGCGAGCAAACTTGATGAACTTAATACTTCTAAGTGATTTAAGATATCCCGGGAAGACTATTGTCATTACCGCAGAGAAACTCAAGGTTTGACTCATGGAGTTTAGTATTCTTACTCCAACTAAGTGGGGGGAGAGATGTAAGAGAGAGTCGGTTTAAAGATACTGAGGCACACAAGTGTGGGGGCATTTGGGTACTTTGGGTTCTTGAGCTTCATACACAATCATCAGGAAAGATAAATGTGCATTGGGTGGTGTGCTATCATTTATTCTTTGGAACTCTATTTGTGTATTCGGGCTCTTGAGCTCTATTTTAAGAAACGGGTTGCATCAATTCAACTACTCGGGGGAAGTGGTCTCTTGAAACCTTTTGGAATGGATTGCTTCAGACGTAAGTAGAAAAGAAATTTGAGAAGATTATTTAAATGTGGGATGATACGTTGTTGTTGTTCTATTGGATGATATAACCTCGAACGAAGAATCACGGTGATTATTCTTAAAAGGAGCAGCAGGATCAATGATAATGGTGTGCTTCTTTGTGCACCTGGCTAAAGCAAGCTTGAAATAGAGCTTCGAATCCGCTCAACATAAGGATTTTCGTTTGGGGAAGTCTGCCAAAGTCTATCCTTCTCAATGGCTCATGTTCTATCTTCGTGCTCGAGCCTCTGGAAGCTTTGGTGGTGAAAATTTAAGAGATGACGAATTCTATCTTCTACGACGTGCTGCTCGATATCCTTATCTCGGTACTCGTATCATCATTCTCTTAAACTATATCATCTACTCTATCTTTGTATATAGTTATCAAAAACCAAAATACAAAAATATAAAACCAGCAAAACAAAATAGAAAAATATAAAATCAACAAAAACTCATAAAAAACATAAAATTTGAAAAAGACCAAAAATATTGTTTTTCTAAGACATGTCTTCTGGTATCGATAACATCTCAAGGGTCTTAGAATTGTCATTCAATAATGGCACGGACCATAGATGAAGTTCGAGCGAGGTGTAAATTTTTTTTCAAAACATGTCAAAAACTATGGCTTGCAGTTACTTCAGACTGTAACCCGCGCTAAAACTATGGTTTGCTATTATTTCAGATAGCAACTCATTCTTCAAGAGAGGAAAGTGCTGCGCTAAACCAATTTTCTATAATTTCGTGCACTTATCCTAAAACTATTTGAGGAAAGTATGTCGAAGGATTGCTGTTCCTGCACAAATGTTTTTCCGTCTAAAATTCTTCAGAAAAATATTTGTTTTAACAAAATGGTGGTAAATGAGTTGCTTTAAAACAATCGATTCGTGAGTTTTTATAAAAATTGAAAACTCAATCAATGACTTCAGTACTTTTAAACTTTTCAGAAAATGAGTCATTGATTGAGGGGGAGAACGTTTTCAAATCTATATAATCTAACGGGCTTTCTTAATTATCCTACGTGCTTAATTAAAAATGATATTTGCCTATGTCGAAGGACTAGGAATTTAGGATATGATTGTTAGGATGAGATGATTAGAGTTTTATAAACACATAAATCCCATACCTTATATGAACTAATTGTTATGTTGGATTGACTTTCATTAGTCGATTGCTGTTTGGGTGTTGTCGACCACCATATATCTGTTTGTGTTGACTAACGTATGCAGATAAGATGGTTATAAGAATGTTCCCGATCCGGATCCCACATATGAATATGATTGGATGCCAAAAGGAAAGGGTAACTATATCTTGGGTTGACAAATGAAGAAAACGAAGCTTAATTAGACTTCTATGGAGTGTTGGCATGGAAAAATGCAACGTAAGAGTTCTCACTGCATCAGAAGATGGTTTTCTTCATCAGCAAATGAAGAAACGGAGCTTAATTTGACCTCAGTTTGCATTAAAATGCAACGTAAGAAGTCTCATCGCATCGCAGACGGTTTTTCTTTCAAACCTCTAGCAAAAACAACGTATGTGCCTTCAACCACCTAACGTATCTTTATGCAGGATAATAGTGATGATACCATTTTTCTAAAACTTTGAAAAATATTATTTTGAAAATGGAAAAATATTGTTTTGAAAATAAATCGGATTCAAAGTTTTGAAATCAACCGGACTTTATTCTCACAAATCTTAAGTGATTTTAAATTAAATATTTTCAAACGATATTTCATCTATCAAGTCCGTTTGTACATTAAAATGTGGTGATCTAAAGATTTAATGTTATGTCATGGTATGATTTTTTTAAAACTCAAAGATCTTACAAAATGAAATTTTTCTGTTCTTGTTTGATTGTGAAATTGTTTTATTTTATTTAAAGATCTCTTAAAACTATTATACCTGACACTAACAATCTTTAATTTCTTAAAATGGTCCTTATCTGTCATTTTTCAAAAAATTGAATCTTGCCACGTCTTTCCCTAAAACTTTCTAAATGATTTAAATCAATCGATATCCAAAATCTCAATTGGTTTGAAATTTTTGATCGGGGGAGAGATCGAGGTTTAAATCTCAAATCTGTTTTAATGGAATTGGTTTTAGTCCTTCAAAGGCACTCCTGCCTCCATGTGCCAAACGATTTCAATATACATAATGCACATGTTGAGGGGGAGCATTTATCCTAAAAAAATATGAGTTTTTAAACCAGGCCATATATTCTCTCATGTTTTCTAAACCTAATTAAATCACTTGGGATCCAAAATCTCAAAGGGTTTGATATTTTTGATCGGGGGAGAATTTGTGATTTAATATGAAATTTGATAAATGATGATCGATTTGATTCAAAAGTGCATGTTGCTCTCCCATATGTGCTAAACGCTTTCGAATCTCGAAGCACATATTGAGGGGGAGCATTTCAAAAGAAAATAAACTTTCAAAGTACAATGATTTCTATGTTTTAACATAAGTACCTTGATTGATTTTTCTAAATGGTTTCTTAATAGATTTTGTGATCGTGGATGTACTTCAAAAGAGCTCTTTCCTCTATGTGATAAAATGATTTCAAATATCCTATGCACATATTGAGGGGGAGAATTTACCAAGAAAATTAAATGGCTTTTTCTATGAAAATTGTGATCAAAGAATATATTTCAAAGTCCTCTTGCCTCCATGTGCTAAACAATTTATAAATCATATGCACATGTTGAGGGGGAGGTTTTCTAAATGATCAAAAATAATTAAGGTACAAAATACTTTGATATTTTGTCACCAGTACCTTGATTGGTTTTTCCAAATGATTTTTCAATTGGTTTCAAGGAAGAATGAACTGTACCAAAAGACCGACCATTTTGCTTTATGCATGGAGTTATAAGGATGATGAGGTTAGGTATTAGTTCCCACGATCCGCCAGAACTGGAGGGATCTACCCAGGGACAATCCACTAGATAGTGTAGAAGTCCTTAGGTATGATGAAAAAAAGGAGAAAAATGAGAATATGGGAAGAGTTCCGACTGAGATTGAGCTAGAACTGGAATAAACCCAACAAGGTTCTAGTTATGAAGTCTCGGTAAGCACTGAAGGGGTTGAAGAATGAAAAAGAATTAAATGTGAAAAGGGTGAAAAGAAATAGCCCTCCAATAATTCAACCTTAGGGCGTAAAACCGGTTCAATACATATGCTACTGGTTGTTACTAAGGTAACACCGGTATTGAAGACAAGACGTCATGGACCCAGTGACGCACTGCACTACAACTTCCCAAGCTACTCAAGTTCCTCTTAAAAGGGCTTGTTTCATTCTCACGAAGAACTTACCTAATCTATCGACTTTCTCCTAGAGATTGTTGATATTGAAGAAGGAGACCCTCTCCCTAGTCTCCGACATAGGAACCAAATGTGCACTATTGAGTCTAGAGCCAAGAGATCATCCACAATATCTCGCTAGGATACAAAATATTTGAAGACTTACTGTTTCACACAATGTGGAAAGTAAGAATATATTTTAAGAGTCCTACGCATTATCCTTGTGGCATTGCCAGAACATCCAAGTGATATGTAAAAGTATTCACGATGAAGATGGAAATCCTTCTAGAGCCAACATCAAACAAGCTCTTGGTGGGTGACATGTGACATCTTTTCAAAAGATCAAGCTTGTCACAACTGGATAGAAACGATGGGGCGATTCATTCGTGAATCAACCTTGGTCCAGGAAATGAATTGACGAATACTTTTGGAAAAACCGTTCGATGTTCAAATCTTCTTTTCTCTAGCACATCGAATGTGTATTCATTTTCAAACACAAAAAGTATCTCTGATTAAAAAATACTTTTGGAAAAACCGTTCGATGTGTAAATCTCTTCTTTTCTCTAGCACATCGAATGTGTACTATTTTCAAATACAAAAAGTATTTATGATTGAAAATTGATCTTTCTCATAAAACCTTCGTCGTATTGCAAAACTCTTTTTTCTAAGCAATACGCGATTGTTTTCAAATCAACTTTTCATCAATCAGTGAATCTCAATTCGCTGGTTCACTCACTCCATGTTGTCTTCTTTGAGACGCGGCCGGTTTGAGAACGGCTAGAGCAAACCGCTAAAACCCTGTCAAGGAGATTCTTCGAATTATACCGATCACAGCAGTACTTGTACGATCAACAAGGAGCCATGGGTGGTACCTCAATTCAACGAAAGTGATCAAAGACACTTTCGTGTGTTTTATTGCTAACCGTTGTTTGCAAGTACATTTGATGGTTGCGGTGATCGTAATTGAGAAGTCAATCCAAAGCCACATGCTCACAAAGATCCACACTTAATTGAAGAAATCATGACTGCATATCTACATAACCCGTTCTCGATATTTTTATACTATGCTCACGCTACGCTGCAAATATCATGAGCCTGTAAAGCTTCCGCTACTCTGATGGAAAGATGTCATGATTCAAAAGTGTGAGCATGTCGGTCCAAAAGTCACAACTTCACATGATGGCAACACAATAAAGGGTGATCCAGAGATTTACTGTGGCTGATGATCTCGAATAAAGCTCTAAGATCATCAAAGATGTGGATCAGTTAAAGGCCTCCACTAAAATTACAAATCAATGCGGACTGTGAAGAATCGCTACTAAAGTACAAAGATTGCGGAACTTGAAGAATAGAAGTCTACAAGCTCAGAAATGAAGACAAATATAGAATGCTAGGATGCAAAATGTATTTCATGGGGTGACCTCCCTTAGGGGGAGATTGTTAGGAATTGGAAATTCCATGTTAAAGTGTCGGTCACCCCAATTATGGTCTAGCATATGTTAGCTCGTAGACGTGTCGTTTGTTACGTTATTTAATAGTTAATTAGTTAGTTTGTAGCGTAGTGTAACACCGTGGAGGAAGGACGGGTCTTTAACTACTGTATACCTGATCCACATGCCGTCAGGAGGTCGTTGTATTTGTAACTATAAATACCCCTTCCATCCTTGGAAGGGGGTGGTGCTTTCAATCTAACCTTTCATATTTTTGTATACCAAATCTCTACCAAGAACACCCCTCTCTTATACTTTCTCTCTCTAAATGGCTAACATGTATTTCCATCATCCAAGACCACCCGAATCATCAAACACAATAATATTTACGATCCTACAATCAAGTATAGGAGTGGTTAGCACATAAACCACACTCATGTTTGACAGCAAGAAGTGCATCTTCTTCTGCCATCTCCTGAAGTCCACCCCTTCAAACTTATCAAGCTTGGCATAGTTTGAAGCCATGTGTTTCATTGCAGCAGTTGCCATTGATTATCACAAAATTAGTTTACTTTGATTGTTGGTGTGTATGTCCCAGAACAGGGTAAGATAATCAATGTCATAGAGCAATTCCACTAGGTGGTTACCGGATATCACTTGGAATCGTGTGATCACTTTCCAAAGTAAACTACTCGACCCTAATGCCTGGGTTACACGAATATCTACTTGGGATAAGACCAAATGCAGTTATAGAATTAGGCACAATTCAATAACCATTAAGGCTTTATAAGTGTTAATCGTTTTCTATGTTTTTATCATGCATGATCAGATCTCCTATTTATACGAGATTACTCTTAGCTAGTCAAATGGAATTATGAGGCAATTAATGGAATTATGAGCATTAATCGGCCCATTAATTGCCTCATAATTATCCCCATTATAGCCGTTAGTGGTTACATGACCAATTAAAAGTGGTCATTAAGCAGTTGTAACTGCCATTTAGCAGTACTTTAACACTAGCAGTACTTTCATACCATTAGCAGTACTTTCATACCATTAGCAGTACTTTCACAACACTAGCAGTGGAAACATAGCACTAGCAGTGGAAACACTGCCTATCAGTGCTAATATTACACTATTAGTGTTAACTTAGTACCATCAGCACTAACCACTATTTGAGTCAGGGTGTTCAGGGACCTTATGGGTGTACACTGCACTCCCTCACCCATTACCAGGTGTGAACTAATCTCACAAGTGTACTAAAATTTCCAACATTTAGAAACATATATATTGAGTTGAGACTTTTTAAGAAACATATATAATGAGTTGATATTGAGTTATTGATTGAAATATTGAATATATTATATATCGTTACTGATTTTGTGTGTTAATGTGTTTGTTTAGGATCAATCGATAGACGTTGAGACTGTTGAATCTGATGATGATAATAAACGCTAAAGGAAAGCCCCATCCAAACCAAGGAAAACGACTTCTGAGTGTTGGAAATACTTTGAACCAAAGTTTGAACCAGATGAAAATGTGGTAATCATTAAGATGGCCAACTGCAAATGGTGTGATGCGGTTCTCAAAGCCAATTCAAAATTACATATATCGTTATTGATTTTGTGTGTTAATGTGTTTGTTTAGGATCAACCGATAGACTTTGAGACTGTTGAATCTGATGATAATAAACGCAAAAGGAAAGCCCCATCCAAACCAAGGAAAGCGACTTCTGAGTGTTGGAAATACTTTGAACCAAAGTTTGAACCAGATGAAAATGGGGTAATCATTAAGATGGCCTACAGCAAATGGTGTGATGCGGTTATCAAAGCCGATTCAAAATTACATGGTACACGACACTTGAATACTCATTATGCAAACTGTGATAATAACCCCGATGTTGAGAAAATTAGGAAACAAAAAAAACTAGCTTTTAAGAAAAAGATTGGGGAGAATGATGAGGGTGGCAGTAGCATTGGGACTTTAGAAACCTGGAAGTATGATGACAAGGTGATTAAAAAGTCGTTGATATTGTTCTTGCTGAGCTTCCATTTAAGTTTGTAGAACACCCAACATTCATTAAATTTTCCACGAACATGCAACCTAGATTTAATTTTCCCTCTCGTTTTACTATTGCTAGGGATGTTTCTAAGTTTTTTCTTGACGAGAGGAAAAGCCTATTAATTTTCTTAAGCAACAAGGCCACCACAGTTCATTTAACCACCGATACGTGGACTTCTAGTTGTAAAAAAATAAACTTTATGGTATTAACCGCCCACTTATATATGATGATTGGGTAATGCACAAAAGAATTATTAATTTTAGACCAATTCATAGCTATATAAGGGTGGATACTGGTTGGGTACTTTTGGAATGTATAAACGGATGGGGTATAAAGAATGTTATGACCATTACGGTTGATAACATTGCTTCAAATGACAAAGCTCTTGAATACTTGGTAGAAAATTTACCAACTAAGTATGATGGTGGTAAACATTTTCACATAAGATGTATGTCTCATATCTTAAACCTAGTTGTCAAAGATGGTTTAAAAACATTCAACAAGGAAGTGAATACCATAGGCTTGGTCGTGAAATACATAAAACATTCGAACCAAAGAGTGACTAACTTTAAAGAAAGTGTTGAAAAGGCTTGTACTTTAAATAAGTTTTTGGTTTCCGAATGCCCTACAAGATGGAATTCCACACATGATATGTTCAAAACCGCTATTGACTTAAAAGAAGCTTTATTTGATTTTGATTTTAATAACTCTTGTTTTGCTCGAGACCTTGAGGAAATACCTAAGTGGGGTGATTTTGAGGTTTGTAAGAAGGTAGTTGCATTTTTGTAAAAATTTAAAGAAACAACCAAACTTGTTTCAAACGTATCATCTCCCGTAGCTCATTTGTTGTTTGGAGAGGTACTAGATATTGATAAGCATCTTTGTGAGTGGCAAGAAAATCCTTCTTTTTAAGGTAATGATTGAAGAAATGAGATAAAAGTATGACAAATATTGGGGTGATTACAAAAAAATCAACCATTATATGTACTTTTCCGTTATCTTGGATCCCACAATGAAGTCGGAAATAATAGGCTATGGGTTTAGACATTTGATAGAAAATGGTTGCATACCCATGGAGGTCGATGAAGATAGTGATGAGACGCCAATTTCATTTTTAACCGAAGATGAATTATGTGACAAATTGGTTAAGAAGGTTGAGAAAGATACGGGGGTCTTGTTTGCCATGTACAAAGAAAAATATGACACAAACATATCAAGTGAAATACGAAAAGCAATGTCAAGTCAAAGTAGTAACATAAGTCGTCGTCGTGGTAATTCTTTCTTAAATGTTTTTAAAGATAAAGTTGGTAATAAGTTGAGCGGGGGTGAAGACGAGTTGACCAAATATCTAAAAGAACCACATCTTGAGCTAGAGGATGACGAAGAATTCGACATACTTAATTGGTGGAAGGTAAATAGTCCAAGATTCCTAATTGTATCAAGGATGACGAAAGGTAATAACTTATGTTTTTTTTATTTAATTTTAGATATCTTTGATTCTTTGTGCTTTGTTTTTTATAAACTCACCATCCATCTTTATTTGATCTAATGGATGAGATTAATCACAACAATTTAAAAAACTCACTTTCATATTCTTCTTCTTCTTTTTTTAATATTAATATCTTTCAAACCGTTAATTCTTAAGCGGAAAAACATATAGCATTACGACGAACATTTAATTATCTTTCTATAGATAGGCACTTTGATATACTTTCGACAATTTTTTTTCGTATTTTTCACTTATTTATTTATTTATTTATTTTTTATTTTTAAGTTACTGAAATTTGCATGAAAAAATCACATGTGATCAAACACTAATTTGAATATCACATATGATATTCGTGTTAAATCACATATAATATGTATATCATATGTGATTTAATACTAATATCATATGTGATATTCATATTAGTGTTTAATCATATGTGATTTTTTTATGCAAATTTCAGTTTCGAAAAAAATTAAAAAAAAAGATGAAAAAACGTGAAAAAAATGATTTTTTTTCTTTTTTCGAAAGTATATCAAAGTGACTGTCTATAGAAAGATAACTAAATGCTCGTCGCGATGATGTAATTATTTTCGTTTAACGATTAACTGTTTAAGAGATATTTAAATTATAAAAAATAGGTGAAATATTAAAATACTTTTATTCTCAGCCATTGATTTTTTTTAGATGAAGGGTGGGGATGAGTCTTTGGTATGTGAGAAAAATTTGGTATGTAAAATAACTCTTCTCTAATTGTTTCTCTTACACATGGGGTGTGTTTGGGAGAGGCTTGTACAAGGCTTATGAGGCTTCAAAAATAAGCTCCAACCCAAAAATAAGTCTCGTTTGGCAAGAGACTTATATTATTAACCTCGGGCTTTTAAAGTTATAAGCCCCCAGCCCTAAAAATGGGGCTAAATTTTTTAGACCGGGGCTTATAGTATGTTAAATTACTTAATTACTCATAAAAATATCTAATAAATATATATGTTAATTTAATTATATGTCTTTTTTTAATAATTTTACAATAATAAGCCTCAACTCAAACTAATTTTCCAAACAATTTTATAAAATAAAAATTCTAATTTCGGCTTATAATATAAGCCTCAGCCCCAGCTCTAGTCCCAGCTCCAACCCCAGCCCCAACCCATTTTGCCAAACATACCCATAGTGAATTCATATATATCTCTCTCTTCTCTTTCACACATATACACATGTTTTCAAATTAAACAATATTTTTTATTTCACATTTATTTAAAAAATTATTATATAAATATTATTTCTTTCTCATATTTGTTTTTACAAATATTAAATCAAATCCAAATCTAAATCTAGCTCCGTATACAAACCGAATGCATCCTAAAAACATATTGACATGTGTGTGATGTTTTCAGTTTCACATATATCCATATGCAAACAAGTAAACTGGTTAGATATGTGATTTTGTTAGGGTATGTTTGTTAGAGCAGTCCCAACGATTAACGCCGGACCCGGCGTTATCCGGCGTTAATCGTTACGCATCCGGCGTTATCCGAGCTTTATTTGGGCGGCGTTGGGCATACAACAGGCGTTAACATGCTTAAAAAAAAATCAAATTACCCCCTAACGGCTAGTTACCATTGGGGTTTAAAAAAAATTCATTTTAGCCCCTAACGACTAATTTTATTTACAAAAAATAAAAAAAAAAAAATCAAAAACATTTTCTTACCACTATAAATACCCAACTAAAACAACATTTTTTTTCACACTTCCACTACTCAATCCTCTCAATTTTATTACTTTCAGTTACTGAAAAAAAAATGTCGGGAGGCAACAACGATGATACATTCTTCAATCTTCTCGGTGGTGGGTGGAATACCTTAAACCCGGGTTCATCATCAAACCCGAGCGCGGGTTCATCTTCAAACCCCAACGTCTCTTTTCCCAACCCACTTGGCTTGTCGAGCCAAGAAATGTACCTACAACATCAACAATATCTGTATTGGCAACAAAGTCAACAAAGCACCTTAAACACCAACTTTCAAAATCTACAATTTTCACAACACTCGCAACATTCAAAAACTGAAACACACGATGTTCCTGAAACACCCACGTCTCCTCCAAAAAAATCCAAAGGTCGTGTTAAACGAAAGTCCAAAAAATCCAAAGACCCCGAGCCAGAACCAATCGATGATGAAGAAGAAGAATTCGCTCGGACGTTGGCAACCGCCAGAGGAAGAATTACTTGCCGTGTGTTATATAGCTGTTACGGAGGATCCGAAAGTCGGGCGTGCACAACCCAAAGATACATTTTGGTATCGGGTCACAAATGAGTTCAATAGACTCAATTTTCAACGACGCAACAAGGATATGATGTCAAGCAAGTGGAAAACGTTGAACCACTGTTGCACAAAGTTCAACGGTTTTTACAAACGTGCGCAACGGGAACAGAGAAGCGGGGAAAGTGAGATGGAAGTCATGAAACGGGCGAAGCAATGGTATCGTGAGGAGCACAAAGCATCACCGTTTGCTCTCGATGAAGCTTGGGAGGTTTTGTAACACCCCCAAAATACCGCAGCGGAAGATTGTGTCATTGGGGTGCTACTTCATAATACAAAGTACAAGGTATAGAAAACGACCTCTAAATGAGACGTTTTGAAAAGTTACCATTCGATTAATGAGAACAGAGTTACAACATAAGTTCTGAAGTACAATACATAAGTTTTTTTAAAACATATCGAATGGTAATAATAAAAGCATAAGTCTTCAAAATATGCCAAGCGACTCTATGCTCCATGCAATGCTATCATCTTATAGACACTGATAAACATGCAAAAAGTGACAACACAATGGTTGGTAAGTTCATAGAGTTTAGTTGAATTGTAAAGACTTTTAAGAATGTTCACACAGCAAAGGCATTGTAAATCCACTCAGTTGCAAACTCCGCCCATACAAACCCTGCAACCTGTGTGTTTACAACCCACTGCTAAAATATAGTGCATTTTATAGTCAAGCACACATACAGTCATAATATTTCAGATTATTGCACTTAGTGTTGCTCCGTCGATAAGGGAGACATTCAAATTGGACTGCTCCGTGTATGTTGGGAGACTTTTAAATTGGACTGCTCCGTTTATATTGGGAGACTTTCGATAAAGAACTGCTCCGTTTATGTTGGGAGACTTTCGAATTGGACTGCTCCGTTTATATTGGGATACTTTCGATAGAGAACTGCTACGTTTATGTTGGGAGACTTTCACACTTAAGTATAACACAATCAAGTATAACGCAATCAAGTATAATGCAATCATGTATAATGCAATCAAGTATAATGCGATCAAGTATAAATGCTTTGTGTATTTGTAAAAGTAAAAGCAAGTAGTTGAGCATGTATCTCCCCTAAAAGTTTCAAACGAGTATAAAAACGGGGCTAAGAACTCACCTTAAAAATGATATCACAGCGTATAATGGGATCGATGGATAAGCCTGGAAGTCTCTACGTATAACCTAGAATATGATGTCAACTCTTAGGTTCGGAATAATGCCTAAGAAAACATGAACGAGCCAATATATGCCATTATATTGATCATGAAGTAGTATTTGTATGTTTGTTTATAGAAATGGTTTTAGTTTGTATATCTCAGTACTACCGTTCGGCCAGCATAATTCAGAGGTCATGTAGTAAACGTCAAGAGCTAGGACACTTTAATTGTAAATCCAAAGAACTCGTCGATCCGTTTACCCAAATGAACCCCTCACATGAAGTTCCCTAGTGTTGCAGTGCTCAATACGTAAAACATGTATTTTGATTACTTGATTATATGATATAATAAGAGTTTATAAATACAATAAATAAACTAACAAAGTTTATAAGTATTTAAATAAGTTTGAGTATTATAAATACTTACCTTAATATAGAATGCTTAAGTGTTATGAAAAAAAGAAATATTAGCGGAGCTTCGACGTAGAATTTGCAATCTTCGAAAACCCAAGGCTATTAGAAGATTATAACAACGCCTTCTTGAGAACCCGAAGAAGAAAAGAAGATTATAACGACGTATTTTTGGAGACTTGAAGTTATTTGAAGATTATAACGACTTTTTCTTGAAAACTTCCAAGAACGAAGATCAAACGCTAGTTTTTCTTCAAGAACACATGAATGTTCTTACAAGATCTATAAGAAATGCCTTAGGTTTAGGACTTTAGATGTTAAGAAGGTGTGGTGCAAGAATTTATGAAGTGATTTGCTTGGTATTTATAGGCTAGAGATTATGGTTAACTATATATTGGGTTAAAAACTAACCATGGTTAAATTTACACATGTATTGATCTAAAGAAAGCATGCTTAGGATCAAGCCACCAATGTGATGACTCCCCCCCTAGAGGCGGTCATACATGGGTGACAAGACTTAGATGATAAGTTTTGATATTATCTTGAGTTTAGAGTAAGATTTGGTTCCGTTAAATGCCAACCGAAGCCATAAAACGTAAAACCGGGTATCGTAAAAATACGAAACTTGCAGGAATGATGAAACTCATCATTATACTCCATCTAAAAATATAAAATGGGTGATAAGTCTTATTGGGTGCAAAAACGCTGCTTAAAACTGGAAATACGGGTCAAAAACGCGTAATTCGCAGTTTATCAGAAAAGAACGAGATTTTAGGGAAATAACCGTGGATTTATTTAGAGTAGACTAAAATTAGGCTAAAAATGATATGAGATGTAAAAAATGTGGTTTTCGTCATACGTGGGATAACTTAACAGTTATTCGTGAAGTTTAAAAATTACGCGATTTAAGAAAAAGGTAGAACGTATAAGGTTAATTTCTTTATGGTCAAAGGAGGAGGGAAATATGTTTGACTTTTCCAAAAATGTAAAAGCTTCAAAATATCTTAGGAAATGCAGGCAGAATGGTTAAGTCCGGTTCTACGTAGATTTGTTTAAAACGTAAGTTTAGTCTCGTATGCCTACGGGGTTTATTTGGTAACTTTTAAAAGAAATCTTAAAAATTCTCTAATTAATTATGAGTGATCTAAAAATTAATCTGATGTGGGGAAAATTGTCAGAGGCGGTTTTCGTTAAGCGCGAGATGTTGAAATGGTGTTCCGACCAAAATGAAACTTTAAGACGATGTTTTCTTAATAACTTTTGCGAAAATGATCTAACGATTGTCAAACTCTCAGGTCATTACTAAAATAATTTATCTTACGAGAATGTGAAATAAAAATTTTACGGGATGAATAGTGAAAGTGAATAGTAAAAGTGAATAGTAAATTCTCGAAAATGCGAATTGTTACAGGTTTTGCGTAAGCATAAGAAATGGGACACGCCGGATCCGATTGATTTAACCGGCGATGTCCCAAGCCAAACAAACGAGGTTTTGTTGGGTCATGATGAACAACCACGCCCCATGGGAAAAAAATGTGCTTCCAAGAAAGCAAGATCCGAGAGCACGACAAGTACTGGGGGAGCGAGTACCGGAGGAACGAGCTCGTCAAGTCATTTCACCGAAACTATGGCAAACGAGTATCGTATCAAACGTGAAACCGTCAAGCGTGATCGAGCCCAACAAGTCAAAGATGAAACAATAACAAGGTTGGAAGAGATAAAGTTTTTGATGGTTGATACTGAAGGCAAAGATCCAAATGTCGTGGCTTGGATCAATGACGAAAAAGACCGAATCATCAAAAAATTTAACTTGCAACCTCGTCAGTAGATTGTATTCTCGTCATTTCATTTATGTTGTAACGTTTAATTTTCAGTGTCTTTTTTTATTTCAATGTAATTTTTTTTTTAATTTCGTATTGTAATATGTTTTCAAATTAATGATATATTTTTTAATAAATGAAGTGTTTGTTTTAGTTTAGGGGTTGAAATTAAAAATATCAAATGTTAAAGTTTAACTTGGGATGTTATGATTGTGAGTGTTTTTTGTGTGTGTTAAAGTGAAATGTTAAAGCTGATGTGACGCTGACGTGACATGGTATTAAAGTTTAACCCAAGTTATGAATGGGAGTGCTCTTAGGGTGCGTTTGGTAGAGAGAAATTCAGAGAAAAGAAATGAAGTAGAGAATAGAATCTCAGAGAATAGAAATCAGTAGAGAATTTTGTTCAATTCTAATGTTTGGTAACAACAGAGACTGACCGATAAATGAAATTTTTTTTATTTAAATAATATTTTGTCTAAATAAAAATTCTTAAAAAATATTTAAAAAAAATTATTTTAAAAAAAATATATCTTTTTTTTTTTAAATTTATTTTTTAAAAATTTATTTACTTTCTTTAAAAATATTATTTAAAAAAATATTTTTTAAAAATGTATTTATTTAAAAAAACTTATTTAAAAATATTAAAAAAAAATATTTAAAAAACATTTTTTTAAAAAAATATTTAAAAAAAAATATATTTAAAAAAAAATTATTTTTAAAAATATTTTTAAAAATATTTAAAAAAAAAAATTATTTTTAAAAATGTATTTAAAAAAGAAAACTTGTTTTTTTTTAAAAACTATTTTTTGAAAATGTATTTATTTAAAAAAACCTTATTTTTTTTTAAAAACATTTTTTTTTTAAATTATTTTTTAAAAATGTATTTATTTAACAAAATTATAGTTGTAAAAAAAAATTTTCGAAATAATAATAATCCATTTCTCCAATTTCTCCACAAAAATAAGGGAAATGGAGCTAGCCAAATTACACTACCCAAGTCTCCATTTCTAAGAATTTTTTCTTTTTCAATTTTCTAGACAAACAAGAGAAATGAAACCATTTCCAATTCTCTTGCCTCAATTCCCGGTACCAAACACACCCTTAGACTAATTCTGGCTATCAGGAATGAAGTCATAGTGTTTTAAATTGTTTGGTTGGTGGTTGTTGATTTTTGATTTATACTTCATACCCTTGAACTTGGGTTCATAATACCGACTAGGCTTGGTGACTTTCCCTACACAGATGCAATTATTCTTATATATTTGTACTTTCTAGGCTTCGTTTTTTCGTATTGTCTGTTATTTATCCTTTTTGTAAGTGGTCCTATGTTCAATTTATTTCTTATTTTAATATTAAAATAATCATATATTTCTTATTTCAATATTAAAAAAATATTATCTATTTTATAATATATTTTATCTTTTATATATCAAATTCATATCTAAATTCAGATCAAAATCGTTATCTTAAACTCATACTTGTTTATAAGCAAAAGAGTAAAGAGGTTGTGTATTTGATTTTGCTAGGAAAATAGTGTTAAATCGGATGAATGGTATTTAAGTGACATTGGTACTTTAAAATTTAAACTTAGAGATTTAAAGAGTTCGTGCTCTATATGAAATAGTATGTGTGTACGTCGTTTACTACAACATGAAAATTTTCCTTACTGAATTTATAAAATGTTTGTATTATGGAATAGGTACGTAAATTTAGAGCATAACTTTTAACACACAAAGATAAAAGTATAATATGAAATTAAATGGCTTGTGTCTTAATTGTATATTATGTTGTATGAGAAACTTTTTAATCAAATGGTTTCTGCTGAAAGCATGTGAGATAGATTTGTGTTAATACAGCAAGATAGTTAAAAATTATTGTTCTAAAAGAAAGTATAATATCGAATTTGAACAATTTTTAGTAACTTTTGATAGGAATTGAACTATATTCTAGAAATCTTTTGCCAGACAAAACGTGTCACTGTGTGTGATAATTGTTGTAGTCTTGATGAAAGTTGGTAGTTGACTGCTTGCATATTCCAACTCATTTTTTGTTCAATATGTGTGTGGCTATAATTTCCTTTCAACTGTTTTTTCATATATATGATCCACATAATTATCTACATGTATGTTCATAAATTTAATATGCATACCTGCATCAAACTTGTCGCTTACTTTTTTTTTTGAAAGTTGAATTTCTTATTAAGTGCTTCGTGTCGTGGTTTGACAGCGGGAGGTCTAGACTACATTGTCTAAACCGGGTCTGCACTAGAGAGCTCCCTCGAAGCGGAAATGCCTATTTCAAATACCCGATGGGGGAAAAACCCCCTACTAATCCGCCTGAAGGCACGACAATTAATAGGGGTAAACCTTTGTCTTTTCTAAGATTCGAACCTGGGGTTACCAGACCCAAACCCCTTCATTAAAGGACTACCTTGAAGGAAAATCCCTCATTTAAACCCCTTGCAGGATTTGAACTCAAAACCTCCCTCTCCCAAGAGCCTTCCAAGGTGGATATAAAAGTTATTTGACAAGACGCCAACTCATAAAGAAAATAAATGAGACTTGAAAGCTAACAGTTGAACGGACCAGCAGAAATAATTGAAAGATTCAATGACATATAGAAAAAGAGAAATGATACATTCACTTAAACTTAGGCTTAAAATTAGATTTAAAATCGTTGTCAGCATCTTGATGGCTGCAGACAATAATTCATTTATTTTACAACCCATCAAAATACTTGCAGAAAAATACTTGCAGAGTACTCGTGCAATGCTTGCAGAGTACTCGTGCAAAATACTTGCAGAGTACTCGTGCAATACTTGCAGAAAAATACTTGCAGAGTACTCGTGCAATGCAACGACGGACAATACTTGCAGAAAAATACTTGCAGAAAAATACTTGCAGAGTACTCGTGCAAAATACTTGCAGAGTACTCGTGCAATGCTTAAAATTAGGTTTAAGTTTAGGTCTATGTATTATTTCTCATAGAAAAATACTTGCAGAGTACTCGTGCAATGCAACGACGGGTATCTTTTAAGTCTTGGAAGCTATTATATTGTTTGGATTGTTGTATTTTAGATTCAGGTCTTGGAAGCTTAATTAAATTGTACATTATGGCTAAATAATTGTATATTTTGATGAATGAGTGAATTAAATTGTGTATTAATTGTGTTAGGCGAGTACCCGCGCCTAACGGCAGCAGTTCCTAACGGCAGACAATTAAAGATATGCGATATTGTGGTAAGTGTTTTGTGTAGCGTTCAAAATATGACGTGAATAGCAACGGGATCTTACACCAACAGATAGTTATATTGATATTTTTGTTACACAAAACTTTAGACAAAACACTTAACGAAAATATGACTATAACTATTTGTTTAAGAATGAGTATCAGGCGTAATTTTTTTTGATAATCGTTCATTTATGTAAACAAATTTATTTCAAAAGCTAAACTTTAAAACTCTATACTAAAGTCGATGGGTTTTAAACTTCCAAATGTGTATGTCAAAGTTATCTTTGCTTCGGACCATGTCCAAAACAAACATAAATAGAGATTTAACTAAAGAAAGTAAAAATATACAAAAAAAGACTTCTGGCAAGCATTTGGCTAACTTTAAAAAATTAATACAACAACAAAACATCGGTCTCAGTTGTACAATTAACATCAACAACTCTAAAAATATATAAATCAAAACAGGCATTGAGGAAAACAAAACTATGAAATGAGTTTGTTCGTATTCCAAATAATCCTCAATTAACATAAATGAATCATAAAATTTATAAAATCATTTAATGCGTATCCCAAATAATCTTCAATTAACATAAATGAATTATAAAGTTTCTATATACTAACAATATTGTTTTTCGTAACAAAGAAGACAGTGAATTAACAAATAAAAAACAAAAATCAAACTACGGAAAAAAAACCAAATTTTCATCTTTTAGATTGAAGATCACAACCATTTATCGGATTAAGCTTAATCTCTATAAGTTCTTCATCCAAATAACCACCTGATTCAGTTAAAATTTAAACCCATACGGTTATTTACAATATTACTAATGGCAAGATTACGACAGCGGCTGGGCAGATCGGACAGTGCTGGCGTACTCAAGCGGTGGAAGTAGATTTGTAAAAATAAAAACTTTAGTCAAATACATAAAGAATACATAGATCTATGAAACAAAACTTCAAATCTTAAAAAGTAAACTTGCGGCAGTTTGGAGCTTTTCCGTCGAGACAGCCTCTGTAGCAGCAATATCCGGCAACGGCGTCAGCGACGTGGAGGCGGCATGGTGGCTGTAAAAAAATGTAACAAAAACGCTCCGATCTACAAATAAAATCTACAATCTATTAATAAAAACCTTTGAAACTTGATTAATATACATAGATCTATGAAAAAAATAGAAAGATACCTAAAAGCTTGGTGGTTCGTCTAGATGGTTATGTGGTGGTCGGGTTTCGATAGAGGGGTGACGTACGGTTGTGGTTTGTTTTCTACAGTCATGGGGCCCCGTGGGGTGGCGTCCGGTGGTGTGACGTCGCAGTGGGGACGTCTGGATGTAATGGTGGTGGGAACGGAGGTAGATGAGAGCATTTTATATGTGTGTGTGTGGGTTTAGAGTTTAGGGTGTTAATTCAGGAAACGATTTATATGGCAATATTTGCAATATTTTCCTTTCCATATAAGTCAATTTCAAAGGCATGGCAACATTTCAATTTCAATATTCTAAACGCATGGATACCTTGTCCATTTTTCAACATTGACCATTTTTCTTTTATATGTAGTAAATATGTGTTGAATAATATTTTTTTAGTTTTATTTGTGCTTTAAATATTTGTAAATTATGTTTTTTTTACTTGTATTTGCTTAAAATATTGTATTTGTACACCGTGCTTAAATAATTGTATATATTAGTGAAGGGATGTTTTAAATTATGTATTAATTGTATGTAAGAAATAGTGTTTTTGTAGTTTGATTTGTGCTTTATACATACTTGTAATTTTTTTTATTTTTTTTTATATATATTTTTTTTATCCTTTTATTTGTTTAAAATCTATTTTAGGAAGTCTTAAAAATTAAATATGAGGGAAGTGTCTAAATGTTTTATAAGTAGTATTGATAATATGAGTCATGTGTGTTTTTTAACGAAATCACGATTCGCACTATGTACAATATGAATATTCTATATACATTACAAAAGGCGTCGTTTGTGCTACATGACTTTCATCTATAGTGTTTTGTGATGGAAGCTACAGGGAAATCTATAGTAACCCAAGTATAAAAATTCTCTCATCTCCTACAAATTTCAGATCCCTGCAGAATTCACACACATACCACACACTTGAAGCTTCTCTCCATTTTTATTACATACATCACTCATCGTAATCACAATCAAAACAATCGTCTGTCAATACTGATAACTAAAAAAAACACGCAAACACGTCTCTTTGAGTTAAATGTGTGGTTTCCAGCATCATCCTCTAAAATTCCGACGAGCCAAAGACACACATACAAAACTTCTCTCTCAAAAATTCTGGCCGCCCAATTGCTGATTGAATTACGGATGATTTAATTTTTTGCAGGTTGAATTAGGTGTTGGTATGGTTTAATTTTATTTATTTATTTATTTTCATTTTCCCCCTTTTTTACAGATTGAATAATCGATTTCAAACATGGTCCACGAGGTATGTTCTTCTTAAGATATTGTTTTGAATATTTTTGATGAAATAATTATTATTTTGTGATGGGTTTTTAGTTTGCTGAAATGGATTATAATCTTTTTATGTTGTTACATTGATTCATAGTTTTATGGTATGGGTTTTGTTGTTCTGTTTGGAGGTGTTTGGATTAGCTTATTTTCCTAGCTTATGAGCTTATTTAGCTTTTGTAAAGCTGACAAGTTTACTTTTTTAGGCTTATTAGGTTATAAGATGATTATTAGCTAGATTTACTTTAGGGGGTGTTTTTCAAAGCTTTTCGATGGACATAGGAGTTAGAAGTGTACTGAAAATTTGAAAAACTTATTTTTTGTGGCTTATGGGTTATCCAACTTAAGCTTATGAGCTTATAAAGTCCTTTATACGATGGCACATGATTCGTATTGTATTCCATTATTGATCTAATCAAATGTTATTTGTGGAACATTTGCAGATACGAGTACATGTGAGTTGAAGTTGGTAGGGAATTATTCGATGCAGACGGAAAGTATAGTAACGCTATAAGGGATATTTTGACTCTAAAAATTGGGTATAGATTGGGAAATGAGTTGAAATAGGCAGGATATTGGGTTAGTACTGTTCCAAATCAACCGCATGCTCCTAACGTGATGTTAAGAACACAAGAAATAAAACAAAATGAACCGTTACTCTAATCAAATTTGTTACGTTCTCGGTCATAAAACTGAAAACATTCGTGATGTCTACACATTGGGTCAGGATCAGTTTGGTACCACCTATGTGTGCACTAAGATTGCAATCGGTATATTATGCATGCAAATAGATCTCCAAGGAGGAGTTGATCATGATCATCAACTGCCTCAGGACGCCCAATGTGCACAAGATAAGTTGGTTCAGCAAGTGACGACGGTGACACAAGAAGCACCGTGCTCAATGGTTAATTTGTCATGAGATTATTAAGATATTGTAGTTCACTAATACTAGAGAAGATAATATTGAGTGGATATGGACGAAGCGATCATGTTCTTCGTATGCTTATGCACTATCTTTAAATACTTGTTTTACAAACTTTAGGGTAAGAACATGCTTGCGTACTACGTTTTAAACTGTTACGGATTAGCCTAAGTAACGATAACCTACTATGTCCACTATCATGAGCCGTTAGTTCTTGCGGATTGGGGTGACTCCCTTGTTCGGGTTGACCGGATAGGCTAATGGACGTATACCATTGATGCTGGATTTACAGACTAGGTTTTAATATTTATAAACTCGTCTACCTAAGGTCTACCTAATGTACTAACAGGCAGTGTACCCGGTCGTGTGTAGCGTAGAAATCAGTAAAGCCGAGGTCGTACAAGAGCTATGAGTGCAGATCTAATCTAAGTTCTAATGTCACAAATTTTAAATGGGGTCTTGAGTTCATTAATAATAAACTAAATAAACGAAATGAAATGAAAGCAATTAAAAGTTGTGAACAATCAATAGAGAGAAATGTTGATAAGGATTTAAAACGTACACTTTTAAGGGGTCATTTAAGCCCTTAATCGCCCACTTTTATATCCGTTACTGCTTAATTTCGTTCCTTTTCACTTTTTAGGTCTCTTGGAAGCAAAATGCTGGAATGATGCATTTTTGGACGAAAAGGAGTGAATATATGAAGAAAATGGCTAAGTCAAGATCAAGACACTCAAGCTGCTGGAATTACACCTGACGGCGTCCCAAACACAGGGCAACGCCGTCCCTTTCTATGTAATGAAATTTGTGACGACTCAATAGCGATTTTGCTATTTTGCACCTGACGACGTCAAGCTTTGAAGAGTAAGGGCGTCACGAAGACTTTTCTTCTCAGACGGCTTAGATCCAGATTCAGACGACGTCACTACTGAAGACTGACGACGTCACAACCACAACGTGACGCCGTCCCAATGATGACTTGGCCAAGACGAAACCCTAATGACGGCGATCTGACGGTGTCCCAACTATAAGGTGACGCAGTCGCAGTTGTAAAATTATATATAGAAATCGAATTTTCAGAATCTAAGGAGGTAGACTTGTGGAGCAAAAACCTAAAACGATTTTGGTCCGGTTTGGACAGTATCTTAGGGTTCTCATACCCTATTTTTCATCAAGATAAGTAATTTATTTCATTGATTTCATTATGTCTTCGATTGTATGGTGTATGCTTGCATGTTTAACATGTCCGGCTAAGTTTCTTGTGTGTTTGATTAGATCTATGAAACTTAGTTATTAATTATTGATTGGTTGTCTCTTATCTTAATTGTAATTGGCTTAGGATTGCACTAGGCTATCGTTGTGTTTTTAATGCTTGAGTAATCTTTGTGAACCTTAGTTTATACTCACTTAGTGGAATTGTAGACTAAATATCCAAATATAACCTTAGAGTTAGTTTTTTAATCCTAGAGATTTCGTAGGCAATAACCTTAAGGTAGTCTCAAAGAGTTAGGGATAAACGCATACCCTACGACCTTAGAAAACACAACGCGTTAAGAATAAGGACGTGACAATTCAACCACCAATAAAAGATAACTAGGGAGTAATAGTATCTAGGTAAACACATTTTTAATCATCATACGAGCACACATAAATAGACATAGACTACCCCTTAGTCTAGATAATTAGATAAGTATAGTAATAGGTAGAAGTACCAACCCCCAAATCCAAACCCCGAGATTTTACCCTTAGCTTTATAAAAAATTATAAAAAGATAAAAAATAATCTTCCTCAACCTCAAACCTTAGCGTAGTACATCTCTCACTAGCATTCCTATTCCCCTAGAGAACGATATCAATACCCGAGGCTTACCCAATACTACACTATAACGATTAGGTTCACTGCCTAGGGTGTTGAAAAACTTGCTCGACGAAAAGGAAGTTTCCTTTGAGCCTGAACGCGTTATACGCGCATCAAGTTTTTGGCGGATACGTAAATGCCTCAAACCAACGCTCCTACTAATGGCGGATACGTAAATGCCTCAAACCAACGCTTCGATACCAACTTGAAACGCCCCTTTCCCGATTTGACTAATAATTTAAATATTTCGCGGAAACGTAATAATCATAAATTCATAATGGACCTCCTGTTACTCTTACATAAAGTGATAAAAATCTATTACAAAACAGCCCTTGAAACTATTTTTAGATGAAACTTGACTCAATTACCTTTAAAATGACGGGTGACACGACTTTTAACGACTTACGGGTTTAGGAGATATGATTTTTCGAAAACCGACAAAATCTGAAAAATACTCCATTTATACTCTGACAGAAGCATATGGCCGTATGCTGAAAATTTCATATGACTATATGCTGGCCATATGCCTCTTTACAAAATCCCTAATGCAACCATATGCACATATTCTGGAAATTCCATATGGCCATATGCCCACTGCAGAAAATATTCAATAAGACTATATTTGCTCTATTTCCGGAAAACATATATAAACTTATTGTTATGACATGAAATTTCACCGAACTATTACATAAACATAACTAAACAAACCTGGAGTTTTACAAACTTTGAACTTGAGCGGAAGCGTGTTTCGGGGTTGTGCCAAACACCCTTTAAAACTACTAAATAAGACTATGGCACAAAGTTTAACACATGAACCAACATAACTTGTTTCTAAACTGAATATACACATGCTTAGGGCGTTTACAGGCTATATCAAAGTGAAAGTAAGAGACACTCGTCACATATGACACGAGTGTGCCCGTTCTCACAAAATGCCAACTTCTAGGCTTCTAGCTCAATCCTTGCATCAAGTACCTATATGAGACACGAAAACTGAAGACGGTAAGTAAAAAAGACTTAGTGAGTGAATGGATAAGCTACTATTAGAAAAAGTGAGCATTTTCTAGATGCTAACCCGCCCATTTTCTAAAGAAAAAAATGTTGCCTAATAGTAATAAAGTGCACCATTGTTCCAATTTAGTCACTCAAAATTTATATTAACCATCAAAACCACCTAAGTTTCAATAGTGTTCCATTATTGTATAAATGTTTAAAATAAGTGCATTGTTTGGTTGTACCTTGATAATAAATAAGAAAGTTTGAGAACTGTTCCGTTTTGGTCACTCAAAAATAAACATTACATAAGAATGGGTCAAATTTAGCTATATACATGAGCTACTAATATAGTTTAACAAAGCTCAAATCCAATTGATAATTGGATTTCCAACATAATGATAACATATAACAACTTCAAAGAACTATGCTACTACATCGTGACTCGTTCAATGTCTAAATGGGTCAATTAGTGAAATTCTCGTGCTAATACTTGCAAATTCTAATGTAAACATAGTAATCTACAACATGGCGTGTATGTTGTTACTTGTACATGATTTTACTTCTAAATTCATATTCATAGCATGATTTCTAATTTATGGCATAATTTATGATTCATGACATAATTTCTGATTCATGGCATAATTTTTGAGTACATGCTTTTGAACTGGACGACTGCTTATTCGTCCTACTAAGATCGAGAACATCCCTAACCAATGAGTACTCTTCTTGGGGTTCTAACTTCTCATCATTCTTATCTATACTCGGGCCATCCACAAGGAACATTTAAATATGTAACTTGATATACTAATTCTAGACACGGTTCATCCACAAAGGATGTAAATACTATGTTAAGCACGTGTCATTTACAAAGGATGCTACTATAGGAGTTCTACATCATGCGCTTCTTAGGCACGTCGTGCACTTCTTAGGCACGCTACATAGCATGTGGTGCGTTACTTGGGCACCCATGACATGGCTAATGGCGCTTTTTGCGAGCACCCTTAACATGGCTCTTATTCATCTATATCTGAATCATGAACTAAACGTACTAAAATCATGTTTAACCACATAACATGAAACTAAAACCGTTACTCACCTTGTGGTCTAGGTCCTCCACTTGCATCCCGAGAGCACTTAAACATATAACCATAACATACTAACTTCTTAATAATTTCTACAAATCAAATAACTCATGAACTAATTACTTGGCTATATGGGGTTTCTATGGACTTGTGCCAAACACATATATTTCTAACGAAACTAGTTCTAATCATAAGCTTAACATAATCTTTTACTAATCATGAAGTCTTGATTCTAACACAAGACTTAACCATAATTCTTTCATAACTTGATTTCTAATATCATAATTAATCATGACATCAATCCTAGGGTTCATAAGCTTTAATCTAACATAACCTCAAATCAACATAATCATAAGCTTAACTAAAACTTCACCTCAACATGAACCCTTAATTAGCATGATCATAACCTTGATTAACATAACATTAATTAAAGCATGAAACTTACTAACCTTTGATGGGGATTAATCCTAACACATGGAGGCTTTCAAGAACACATCAAAAGCATCAAATCTTGATCTTAAATACCTTCTTGTGAATTGTTATAGAGTTAAAATGATAAGAACAAGTTTCTCTCTCTTTTCTTTGCATAGCACGTCACACACAAACACGTTAAGTCTTATAAGGATTCAAGTGTATTTTGGTAATTCTGTCCCTTAAATCCTTTTTTGCACAGTTAACCCTTTTCGTTAACTATCTTGCATTGAAGGTCTTTATTTCTATAACGTACTATCATAAAGACTTTCTAACTTTCTATAGCAATATAAAAGTCTATTTCTGAAACTTATAAAAATCAGGGTGTTACAAAAAGTCTTTGGAATGATAAATAACTATAAAAAAATGTTGAGACCCCAAATTCGTTTTAAATTTCCCTTCAGGAAACGGTGCATGTTGTAGTGTTTCGTGAGATATGTGGACTTGGAATTCCAACCCGATTGTAACCTCCAATTTAAGCGAAGCTATGAAGGGTCTAGGGTGGGTTGTGGCCCCCGATTAGTTTCATTTTTACACTATACATCTTTATATTAATTCACAATCTCTCTTATGAACCATATATTTTATAAATAAATCATGATTTGGGCCTCTCAAGTTTTATAGTTTAAATTTTGGCCCTATTAGTAATATTGTTCAAGCACCGTCATTGACCTCAAATAAGTAAACTCATCTCCAGCGATAGAGGTGTGCGAATCTCGGATCTGATGGATCTTAGATACATGTAATTAGCGACAATGGTGAGTTTCGGTGAGCTTACAACACAGGACGACACATGCGGCGATGGTGACGGTATATGGATTTGACGGGCGTAAGAGGTTGCGATGATGCACTAAAAATTTCTTGTTGTTGGGTTTGTGTTTGACAAAAAAGACATAAGATATTCTTGCACTTATTAAAAGAAAAGTCAAAATTGAGATTGAGGATGAAGATGGAAAAAGACAAAATGTAGGTGCGTTTAGTTGGTGAAAAATATCTCATTTTTCTAGGAACTTTTTCATGTGAAAATGAAAAAAATTTAAAATCCGTTTAGTCACATTTTTTTTCAACAATTTAAAAAAAAATGAAATTATCATTTTTTAAATTTTAACTAAGAAATTGAAAAGCCAATTCTATCATTCTCACTTTTTTCTTTCTCATTTTTTTCTCAAACTCCTAAAAAAACACATACACCATTCTATGCCTAATCTCTCGTGTCATCCTCCACCGCCCACCGTTGCCGCCACCGCCTGTCGCCGCCACCGTCGCAATTTGATATAATCTTCTTATCATTTAAAAAAAAGGGAAAAATATAACTTCAACTAAACGAGTTTTCTAAATTCTCAACTCTTCTCTAGAGAAGAAAAACTATTCTCTTCTCAAGAAATTTAAAAACAGATTTTTTTTTTTTTCCGCAACTAAACAGCACCTAAAAATCTGCAATAATTTTTCTATAGTGAGGACAAAACCTCAAATCTGCATATTCCACGTGGATCAACGGTGTAATTTACTCTAATGCAAAATTTCTTAATAATCTTGTAAAGAGTCAGCTTGGTTTCTTGGTTTCTAGAATTTCGTGAATAACCTTCCTAGTGATCAAGTATTTAATGAGTTGAGGTTTTAACACAAAGTCTTCTGCTTCACATTGCATTTATTTTGAATAGTTAGCTTAACATTTAAACCCATACCTAAAATTGGCCGAACAAATTGACCACCATCATTAAAAGTCAAGGAGGGTGACTTGTATCCATCCAAATAATGGCTATTTCGCTAACTGATTGTCTCAACTAAACTACATCGAAACTTCTGAAATGAAGTGTGATTTTTACACTTTTTATTTTAATTTTCACATTTAACTGTACAGACAGATTAAACAAACTGTAAACAATATACAACTATGTAATATTAGAGCCATATACAAGCATGAGCGGAGCCACGATTTTACGTTGAGGGATGCCGAAATTGATTATGAAAGGATTACGGCAAACACTATACATGAGAGAAAATATGTTGTGTCATAAAATAATATGCTAGTAATAGTCATATAAGAAAAAACACACTAGTAATAAAAAGTAGTTTAAACCAGCATGACAAACGTAGATTGAAGGAAAAAGAATAAAGTTACAAAATCTAATAACTTGTGCATCATAAATTTGACACGTCTTTGCCATATAATATAAGAACCCATTATTTAACAATCAGTTGAAACATGTGTTTAGAACTTTAGATACTAAATAATAGTTAGATATAAGCTTTATCTTCTAGTCAGTGTGCAAAAACTAACTTGTGATAATTAAAAAGATAAACTCATATAAAAATATGGATGAAACAGAGGGTGGCATATGAAACGCAACAAAGGAAAATACTCAAAATAGCATGCGTTCCACCAAGTAAAAAACTTTATTCAGAATACGGATAATTAGGAGGGCCCAACTTAATTTTTTAACTAGACTGTTACAAATTTCACAATATTACACAAGAAAAACTGGGCTTATGGGCTTGTTGCGAGGGGCCTAGCACTCATGAGTTCCCTTGTTCCCTCCGCCCTGTATATAAAGGTGTGTGAGGCGTATTATTTGCACAAGGTCACAAAGTTTTGAAGGCCTCAAAATATATGCTACGTTATATGCTTGGGGATTTAAAAATTCACTTATAACAAAAAATTGTTACCGTTGTATAATCTTATGTTGTAAATATGTGTTTAAACTTAAGATAAATCATCAAAATAGTACTCCTCGCGTCTCAAAATATAAGTCTACTTTGATATTTTTGATTGTCCTAAATTTAATGTCCACTTTCAATAACAACAAACCAAAATGCTTTTAAGTGGGTGAGAATGAAATTTCGTTGGTTAACGTTGTAAGGGGCTCACTTTTCTTAAACTTTATGAAATTTGAAAATGGTGTAGAAACGAGGATAGTATGGAGGAATAAACTTCCTGTGTTTTTTATTATATATTTTATTGAATGAGGAGGATCATATATATACAAAGAATGAAAACAAACTTCCCTGTTTACAACCTATAATTACGGGACTAAATAAGGATAACACAACAACCACTTAAATGATAAAATCATAAAGCTCTTGTCAACACTCCCCCTCAAGGTGGAGAATGTATGTCTATCATTCCCAGCTTGTCAAGAGAGCCATGAAAAACTCTCCCACACACGGCCTTCGTTAGCATGTCTGCAAGTTGTTCCCTGGTGTTAACATGAGGGAGTTCTATAGGCTTCCTTTCTAAGTGATCTTTGATGAAATGTCTGTCAATTTCTACATGTTTAGTTCTGTCATGTTGTACCGGGTTGTTTGCTATCTTCACAGCAGATTCGTTGTCACAGTGTAGCTTCATTGGTGACATTAAAGAGATCCCTAAATCTCCTAGGATTCGTTTTATCCATAAGAGTTCACACACTCCATGAACCATTCCTCTGAATTCCGCCTCGGCTCTTGATCGTGAAACGACCTTTTGCTTCTTACTTCTCCATGTGACTAAGTTACCTCCAACAAATGTAAAATACCCAGACGTGGACTTTCCATCTGATCGATCTCCGGCCCAGTCTGCATCAGTAAAACCACTTACTTGATGGTCTTGATTCTTCCCAAAAAACAAACCCTTACATGGTGATGACTTGAGATATCTAAGAATTCGATATACAGCAGTCATATGTCTTTCACTTGGTGCATGCATGAATCTACTCACCACACTCACAGCGTAGGCTATGTCTGGTCTTGTGTGAGATAAATAGATAAGTTTACCAACTAGCTTTTGGTACCGATCTCTATTTGCAGGGGTCTGATTCGGGACAATTTCTAGATGATGGTTTGTTTCGATTGGAGTATCCACATGCCTACAATTCAACATTCCCGTTTCTGCTAATAAATCTAATACATACTTCCTTTGATTCATGGATATTCCCTGCTTTGACCTTGCCACTTCGATTCTTAAGAAATACTTCAAACTTCCAAGGTCCTTTAGTTCAAATTCGGTGGACAATACTCTTTGAAGTTTAGTCATTTCTTCTTTGTCATTCCCAGTCACCACCATATCATCTACATACACAATTAGTGCTGTTATTTTTCCTTTCTTTGAATTCGCGAACAAGGTGTGATCGGCGTCTGATTGTTTGTATCTGATTTTTTTCATAAATGCTGAAAATCTACCAAACCACGCTCGTGGAGACTGCTTTAAACCATATAACGCCTTCCGTAATTTACATACCTTCCCTTCACACTTGATGCCAGGTGGAGGATCCATGTACACCTCCTCTTCAAGATATCCGTTCAGGAAGGCATTCTTCACATCAAACTGCTTAAGTGGCCAATCTTCATTTGCTGCAATAGAGACTAAAATATGAATGGTGTTGATCTTTGCTACTGGTGCAAACTTGTCTCCATAATCAATCCCATATTTTTGTGTATAACCCTTGGCTACTAATCTCGCTTTGAGTTTAACTATTTTTCCACTTGAATCCAACTTTATGGTATAGATCCACCTACAACCCACTGTTTTCTTTCCATTTGGAAGTTTAACCAACTCCCACGTTTGATTCTTTTGAAGTGCCTCCATTTCCTCATTCATTGCACTCTTCCATCGGTCATCGTTTAGGGCCTCTTGCACATCACTAGGAATAGTGGCGGGAGTTAGTTCTTCCACCATTAATGCATGTGGTTTTGCGAGTCGGTGTTGTGATACATAGTTAATGATCGAGTACCTCCCTTTTGCTTTTAAATCTGGTTGGTATTGCTTTTTAGGATTTCCCCGGTTGCTTCTTATTGGGTATCTTCGATCACCATCGTCTTCCAGCTCTACTTCTTCGTCTAGATCTGTTGTTTCTTCGACTCCATGATGATTGAGTTCTTGTACAATAGGGATATCTTCATGTTCCTGTAAAACAGAAGTGGAAGTATTGTTTTCAGTGTTAGTTTTAATAATTTGTTCCGGAGCTGAAGTCTCGTCCTCATTATCATGATCAGGTTCTGCACTACTCTCAACACTAACACTTTTACTTTCTTGATGAGGTTCACTGACACTATGAGGTTCAACTTCAAGAAAATCAGAAAAGTCGGAAAACACGCCTTGTTCATTGAGGTTCACTTCACACAGTTTCTCCCCCTGAAGTGTACCCTCATTGAAGTAAGGCACAGTTTCATGGAAAGAAATATCACGAGTGACATATACCTTCCCATTCGTGGGGTCAAGGCAGCGGTACCCCTTTTTGAAATCTGCGTAGCCTATAAAGACACATCGAGTGGCACGTGGTTCCAGCTTACCCACATTTTGATGGACATAGACAGTGCAACCAAATATTCGAGGTTCAAGATTCTGATGTGGTGGAGTACCTACGAGTTCATGAAGCTTTTGAAGTGGAGTTATGAAGTCGATAACCCTTGAGGGAGTTCGGTTCATAATATATGCAGCGGATCGGACCGCCTCTCCCCAGTACTTGCGAGGTACTGTCATATCAAAGAGAGAGGCTCTAACAATTTCAAGAATCATTATATTTCGTCGCTCAGCAAGCCCATTTTGTTGAGGTGTTCGGGCACAGGACATTTGGTGCCGGATAGATTTTTCTTTACAGAAGTTTTCCATTTCAAAATTGATGTATTCGCCCCCATTGTCGGATTGGAGAGTGTGAATGTCCCTCCTATATTCAGTTTTCACCAGTTGATGTAATTCTTTGAATGCTTTGAACACTTCTCCTTTGGTTTTTAGGAGAGATATCCATATCATACGTGTACATTCATCAATAAAAGTCACAAAGTAACGAGCACCACTGGGAGTTGGAATCGGGGCCGGACCCCATACATCAGAATGAATTGTCATGAATGGTATCATAGTTTTATTATTACTGGGAACATAAGAAATTCTCTTATTTTTTGCTAACTCACAAATTCCACAATAAAAATCACTATCAGATACATTCAAAAACAAATTTGGTTTCAACTTCCTAAGATAACTAAAGGATAAGTGTCCGAGTCGGCGATGCCACAACATGGCTATGGACTTATTTGCTTGAGTCATTCCCACATGATTAGCTTGACTACGATAGTTCTCTTCAAGATAGTATAACCTTCCCCTTCTAATACCATAGCCACGAATCTGATGTGTCACTATGTCCTGAAACACACAATCATTTGGCCAGAATGTCACATAGCAGTTAAGGGCCTCAGTAATCTGACTAACAGATAACAAGTTTGATGACAATGAAGGTACTACTAAAACTGAATTGAGTTCCATAGAATTCGACACTTTCACATTTCCTTCAGCTGTGACTGGTTCTAACTCACCACTAGCTGTATAAATGTTCATTTGTTTTGGTTTATGTGATGTAGTTAAAATTCCAGGGTTGTTTGTCATATGATCCGTGGCTCCTGTGTCGATTATCCAATCATTACTATGAGTAGAGTCACAACAAGACTTACCTGTCTTCACGGAGGTGTGTGCTGCTATGGGGTTGGGTACCTCCTGGGTCTGAGAGGAATTCGAAGTTGCCATTGTCGCTTGCCCAATCTTCTTCCTTGGCTTCTTCGAGAAATCCCACCAATCTGGGTAACCTATGATCTCATAGCATCTAGTTTTTGAGTGTCCTTCTTCTCCACAGTGGGTGCAGGTGAAGGTGTTTCCTCCTCCTCTCCTTCCAGCAGGTCCCTTTCCTTTCATAGGGCGATTTCGTATTGCAGCATGAACCATACTGTCTGGTTCATCATGCGCGTCCTCCATAGCTCGTCGCTGGTTCGAATCTTTCCTGATGTAGGCGTAACACAACTCGAGACTGAGAGGAGGGTCCTTTCTCAAACATTCGCTCCTAGCCTGATTGAAATCAGAGTCCAAACCAGCCAAAAAATGTGACTCGGAATCGAGACTGGTTTGTTCGCTGCAACTGTTGCTTCGATGGTGTCTCCCTCTTCAGTCAATCGAGTATCAATTTCTTGGAAAAGACTAACCAATTCATTGTAGTAAGTGGGAAGAGGACGTCCGTTCTGACGAGTGTTGAAGGATTTCCGATTCAACTCGAAGAGTTGAGTCTCATCAGTTCCATCATAAAAGGTTTTTGAAACAACACTCCAGATCTCAGCCGCCATTTTAAGTCGAATGAAACGACGCATAAGGGTTGGAGTCATTGAATCAATCAACCAACTTTTCACCCTATTGTTATCCGTCATCCATGTTTCAATTGCTTTCTCATTCGATGTGGGTTTCACCGATGTGCCGGTGAGGAACCCTAATTTATTTCGAGCTCCTATGCGCATCTCCATTAATTGAGACCACAATGGAAAGTTTGTGTCATCGAGAATGACTCCAGTGGGAAACGGTGCGTCCTGGACGTTCTGGACTATGACAGAGTTGGAAGTTTCTGCTGCGTCGCCGGTCCCCATAATGCTTCAATAGTTCGATGGATCAGAATTTGAGTGGCTCTGAAACCATGTAGAAACGAGGATAGTATGGAGGAATAAACTTCCTGTGTTTTTTATTATATATTTTATCGAATGAGGAGGATCATATATATACAAAGAATGAAAACAAACTTCCCTGTTTACAACCTATAATTACGGGACTAAATAAGGATAACACAACAACCACTTAAATGATAAAATCATAAAGCTCTTGTCAACAAATGGACACATAAATTAGGATGAAGGGAGTATGTTTTTTGTTTACATAGTTGGTATAATATATTTTTCATCATCGTGTTTAGTTATGGTATCAATTTTTGCACATGACCTCCGTTAGCTAAGTTACGATGCTAATATGTAAAACTGAGTGTTCCTATAAAAAACATATCTATGTGTATACCGGGTTAGGGGTGTCCATGGTACTAGAATCGTCCCGAACCGGAACCGAACCGAAAGAACCGAGAACCGAAAATAAGGAAAAAGTGGAACCAAGAACCGTCCCAAGTTTTTTGGTTCAGTTCCGGTACGGTACTCGGTTTCGGTACTTGAATTTTCGGTAATTCCCATAAGTACCAAAGTGTTAAAAAAATATGTTTGGATAGATGTGAATTTAAGGTACTCGGTTCGTAGAACTTTAAAAGAAGTTGACAGCCTTAATAGTATTCCACAAATTGACTTACAAACAAACAAAAAAACATATATCTGATAATAGCAAACTCATTATCCACAAAAGTAATTGCAAACTCATTAAGAATATTATATATCAATCATGGTTACTAGCTTGCAATAACTTACATGGTGACAATATATCATGCAGTGGCGCCATAACCGTTAATTTTTTCTCGACTTTTATCATTAAGTTTAATGAACAACAAATACCAATAGTTAATTACAACTTCTTTGTTAGTTGTTACCGAGCAACACATAATTGTTCGATATGTGGCTATGCGCATACTAGATATTCCAGTTTAGAGAAAACTTACTTTCATATTTGATGAATGATGTTTGAATCTTTGAATGGAATCAATGGATTAAAAGTTAAAGTTTATAGGTTTTTAGGTTTACATAGGGGTTTTTTCTATTTTTTTAAAAGGCCGCATACTTGCATGTACATAATATCCCAAACAAACCCTATAAAATTACATATTTTCATAAAAGTCGGTTCTTTCGGGAAAGTACCGGAACCAGACGGTTCCGAACCGAACCATCCCTAGAACCGAAATTTTGGAATTTTAGGAACCAAGAAAAATACCATGGTTCTAATATACGGTCCCGTTCCTAGTCGGTACCGGTACGGTTTCTCGGTTTTTTTGGACACCCCTATACCGGGTGGAAGACCCTTTAAAAAAAAAATGTTTATGCAAATCAATTTCTTTTGTTAATACACTTTGGGCAACAAAATTCAATATTTTAATAATAATAACAAAATAATAATAATAATCATAAGTAAATAAAGAATTAAATATTTATAACTAGTCAAACCAAAAGTTAGAAAAACCGTGTGATCCATGTTTGTAGGATCCATTTCGTGTAGTTATTGGTTAGTCGCTGGCATATTTATTGCCATGTCGTTGTGTGCAGTTGCAAGCTAGCATTTCTCATCCCCTATAAATTCCCCCTAATTTCATTATTTTCTCAACCATACTAACATATCTTTAAAAAAATGGCTGATTTACCAAACTTCCTATTATCTGTGAAACTCAAATACGTGAAATTGGGTTATCACTACTTGATCACACATTTCATGTACCTTCTTTTAATCCCACTTCTCGCAATCGTATCGGTCCATTTATCGACTCTCACGTCACAAGACCTAATCCATCTATGGAACCAACTTCGTTTCAATTTGCTAACTGTTGTCATATGTTCGACTCTCATCGTTTTTTTAGTCACGTTATACTTCATGAGCCGTCCCAAAAAGGTGTACCTAGTAGATTTCGCGTGTTACAAACCTGACGATTCACATTTTGTAACACGCGAAATATTCATGGAGCATTCCGCTCTGGCTAATACTTTTAGCGAAGAGAATTTGGCTTTTCAGAAAAAGATTTTGGAACGATCTGGATTAGGGCAAAAGACTTATTTCCCTGAGGCTGTGTTGCAAATACCGCCTAACCCGTGTATGGCCGAGGCGCGAAAAGAGGCTGAGATGGTCATGTTTGGTGCTATTGATGATTTGTTAGCGAAAACCGGGGTTAAGGCTAAGGATATTGGGATACTAATAGTGAATTGTAGTTTGTTTTGTCCTACACCTTCACTTAGTTCAATGGTTGTGAATCATTATAAGCTTAGAGGGAATATTTTGAGCTATAATCTTGGTGGGATGGGTTGCAGTGCTGGATTGATATCAATTGATCTTGCTAAACAACTTTTGCAGGTATAAATTTTATTCCATAGATAGATAGAATATTTTGAGCTATAATCTTTGTTACTAACATATATTGTGTAATATAAAAAATATTCATTTCTAGATTTCTTGTCGACTGCAAAATCATTGTCAAATCAACTTGTCTTTTTCATGGTAACATTGGTTTTAACGTAAGCTGGCTTAAACAAGGGGTTACACTATTGCTACGGGCTACCCATAGCCCTGCCACCTTTGTCACAGGGAATATTCCTTTTGTCCCCCGTTTTTTTCAGTACAACACAATTTTTTGTCAGTTTCTGTTCCGTATTTCTGACAGTTTTAAGCGTTTTGCTTATTAAACTTTATATTTACAGTTCCGCATTTTCAGGTTTATAGCTTTTTGATATAAACAAAATTATAAAAAATAAAAATAAAAAAAAATAAAAAAAAAAAACAAAAAACATAGAGGGGGTATATATAAAAATATAGCCCCCGTATGAATAACTCATCCCTAAACAAGAGTTTGGATTTACCTACCATTTGATTCCTTTATTCTGAACATGACTGGATGGGACATGTGATTTTGGTTATGTTTTGGCTTACTCTTCGCTGTATTATTCAGTCAAAAGTGATCCAAGTTGTAAACTTAGAAAGTTACTTTATACAAATATATTACTTAGTAGTAGTATTTAGGGATAATTACACGAAAATGTAATTAACTTGTCATTTTTTTTAGTTATGTGTATTTTACTATTTTTTTTGTAGTTACATGTACTCAACTTTTAAATTCATGTAGTTTCATGTACTCAACTTTGCAAAGTCACCAGTTGAGACCAATATACCCGAAAGTTGCGTACATAGAACTACAAAAAAACTTTAATAATAGATACAACTGAAGTGAATTCAAAAGTTGAGTACATGAAACTACAAAAAAATAATAGGATACACAGAACTACAAAAAGTGACAAGTTAAATACATTTCCGTGCAATTATCCTAGTATTTATTTATGACCATATTTGTTATTTGTTCTTACTATGTGATTTAATTGGACATGGTAGTAATTTAAATCCTGTATAACTAGTATATCCCTTAATTTTAAATAGTTATGTTTCAACCTTCATGGTTATGTCACTTTTAAGATTTAACAATTGGCTATGAAGTGTCACGTTCATCATTTAAATCACTTGGTCACTTTTCTGCATTGGACAGATAGATATACTTGTTTTTTTCTGCAAAATTAGTAAAGAGTTATAGATGCTATCGCTCTTTGCTATAGTACAATATATATAATATATGCAAACATATTAAATATTCAATAATATGACTCTTTGGTATAGTATTAAAATTAATATTGTTGATACTAGCTTGTGAAGGACAAAACATTCTACTTATCTATTGCTAATTAAAGGTTTATGTTAATATAAAATGCTATAAATTGCGTGTTAACTCTAATGGTATATCTATTTTATTTAGAGAAAAAGTTGATAGATTATCATATGTTTGCACTTTTAAATCTTTTTTATTTGGAAACTTTGGATTTTCACTTATTATTTGTTTTGTTCAGTAATAACTTGAGAGGGTCTTGTAAGAAAAACAATAATAATAAATTAATACTGTAACTATAATTCGGCCTTATATTTATTAAAAAAAGTTAGATGTCATTGTGGTATCTAGTCCACTAGGGCTATTCGCCCACCATGTGAGAAATGGTCTTATTGTAGCTTCCTTTTTTAGAAAATTATAAATCTAAATGTTGGACAACCTGGCCCAATATGAATAATGACTACTCCTAACGTTAGAGCATTGAAGTTCCATGTTTTCAGTATATCATTTATTGCAAAATAATGCAACTCATTAGACCATATATCATTATATCCATTTTTTTCAGAGTTAAAATAGCCACAGTAATAGAAATAAATGCAGTTTTTGTGACTTATACACATGGTACAATATAACTTGTGTAATACTATGAGAATGGTTATTTGGAAATGGTCATGGCTAATTCTTTGCAGGATGTGTTAATCATTCAATCTTATTTTTGTATTTAAAATTTAAAAAATGTAAAAAAACTGAAATTGTTTCGATTTGTTTGTTTGAAATAGGTGCAACCTAATTCCTATGCTTTGGTGGTTAGCATGGAAAACATAACATTAAATTGGTACTTTGGTAACAATCGGTCTATGCTCGTGTCGAACTGTCTTTTCCGTATGGGAGGTGCGGCAATTCTCTTGTCTAATCGGTCTTCTGATCGTTGCCGATCTAAATACCAACTCATGCACACTGTTCGCACCCACAAGGGTGCTGATGACAAATGTTACAGTTGTGTTTTCCAAGAAGAGGACGATGAGAAAAAGATAGGTGTTGCTCTCTCGAAAGATCTTATGGCGGTTGCTGGTGAGGCATTGAAAACAAACATCACCACGCTTGGTCCGATAGTGCTTCCAATGTCCGAGCAACTCTTGTTTTTCGTGACATTGGTAGCAAGAAAAGTATTCAAAATGAAAATTAAACCCTATATCCCAGATTTCAAGCTTGCATTTGAACACTTTTGCATTCACGCTGGAGGAAGGGCAGTTCTAGACGAGTTAGAAAAGAATCTCGAGTTGTCTGAATGGCACATGGAACCTTCTCGAATGACACTTTATAGGTTTGGCAACACTTCGAGTAGCTCATTGTGGTATGAACTAGCATACTGTGAAGCCAAGGGTAGAATAAGGAAGGGAGATCGATCATGGCAAATTGCTTTTGGTTCGGGTTTTAAGTGTAACAGCGCGGTTTGGAGAGCTCTAAGGACAATAGATCCGGCAAAGGAGAAAAATCCATGGATAGATGAGATCCATGAGTTTCCGGTTGAGGTTCCTAAGATTGCCAAAATTGGCTCGTAAGATGTAGTCCATTTTTTTGTTCTTAATCGAGATTAAGGTCTCGACGGCTTGATTGTTGCTATGTATAATACTTGTCATTTCGAGCTAAAAGGTCAGAATCCATCGGTCTTTTGCTCATCGTGTATGCGATTGTATGAAACTATAAATATTTTAGTGTAACTCTTGTTATTAAAGTTGGTTTTGACGATTGCTATTTAGGTTGATTAAATTTTTATAATCTAGCTAGGTTTTGTTATTCTAAAAAGTTTAAGTGACTTGTTCAGTTTACTTTCCATATACAGAACTTAGATGAATTCTCCTTTTAGTTTTCTAGGATTTGAAACTTTGTTATAGTAGTATTGTAGTAATAATCTTAATAAGAACAATTTTTTGCTTTTGTTTTAAGATGAATAAAAACGAAATACTTGATACTTTGTATGAATAATTATGTTAATTGTAGATTTCAATGTTTTGTATGATAACCGAAAGCTCGGTGATATTTTTCTCTATTAAGATTGGTCTAATTCAGCAACCAATGATTTTAGTCTAAGATTTGGATAAAAAATACTACAAGTGTTACATAACTGAAATCAACAATCAGGTTATTGAGTGAACAATCATTCAGAAGTTACCTTCAAGATGTTCAAGACGAGTCTAATAAGAAAGAGTCACCATTCAGTAAGGTGGCACTAATTGAATGGTACATTAGCCAAAGAAGAAGCTGATGGGTTGAGTAACTGATAACAATAGCACACTGAACCCCAAAGTCTCCTCAATAATAAGAAGAACTCAAACTTAGATGATTATCTAAGTGTATGAAGAAAAAGTGGGACAAGGCGTGATAAGTTTGAAATGTATAAGGCAAAGTCCTTATCATGTAAAGGTAAAACTTACCCTTAACGGTTAAGGATCGGGACTATGTCATCATTGTTCCTCAGAAAAAGTGTTTGCCCTTTATCAAGAATAGTCATTTGCAATAGGGACAACATACGGACGCATTTTGTCCACTTAGCTTAGGACATCACAACCTTTTACCCAACGGTTATTAACCATTTTCATGTGTATAAAAAGACTTGTAGTGAGGAGTAAAAGTTGACAAGTTTGTGCACTAAATGATGAGACATTCACAAACACTTTTACTCCTCCAAAAATAAACTCAGTTGGTTTGCATAGTTCTACTCAAAGTTTAATTTTGAGAGGAGAATATACCATAATTGTGTTTTTCATGGCCATAGGGTCTTCTATTGACCCTTGTCCATTTGTTTGAGTAGGAATTCAAGTTAGCCATTTGTTGTAGTAAGAGTGTTTGGAATAGGATTGAAAAAGGATGTATATGCAGTATGCAAAAGTGCAGTCAAAGATATGGGAGGAAGAAACAATATATGAAATAAAACCTTTTATTACTTTGAATGAGAATACATAATGTATGTAACAAACTATTTATACTAAATGAAAAGGTGTGATGAACCATTGTGATGGTTCACCAACAGACATGCCTTTTCCTACATAACTGAAAATAACTCTAATACCTATAAATGTCAATTAACTGCTAACCATATTAACTGTCAAATGGGTCGAATTGAATACATATGACCCATTCCGTACATATGACTGCATATTAACTAAAAACATATACTAAGGTTTGTAATTACAAGGACTAATAACATAGGAAGGATTATGATCTTGTTTTCCAACAATCTCCCTCCCAAGATTATAAGCCTTCAAATCTTGATTGTCCTTTAAGTGATGATTGTGAAACCATCACAAGTGATATTGTTGCTTGAATCTTCATGTCCTTGCAGCCTTGATGTTGATGGTCCTGAGTACATTCCTTGTAGGTTCTGACCTCTTATGGAGTGTGATAAGATTGGTTGTTCTTGACTGTCTCCTGTGTCTTCTAATTCGACACCAAAATGCTCCAATGTCTTCTTTTCTTTTAGGACTGCAGGCCTTCTGTTAAGTGCACCAATTCCACCAATGTCCCATTGGTTAAGACAATCTCTGTCTTTGTCTTCTGCCTTCCATGCAGATTCTTCAAGGATATCCTTGTGTCCTTGTTGTGGTGCTCTTGCAGTTTTAAAGTAAGAAGTAAAGACATTTAAATATCTCATGTAGCATTCTTTAATTTCTTCTCCATTTCCTCTTGACAGCCTCATAATTTCGCCAATAGTGTCAAATTCTTGACAAAAGTTCACACTCAAATATCCTCCTGATCCTTCTGATAGTTTGTATAAATCAAACAATTGAACCTGTACTCCTTTTATACTTGGAGGGATTGGTCCAGGAAGTGGTTTCTCAAGGTAGTGAATGTAGAACCATCTTACAACCTTATTGAATATGTTTCTGAAGAAGTCCCATTCTTGGCTTACAATATCATCCTGCTTGATCAGATTGAGAAACGTTACATAGTCATTAAAAGTTTGAACCTTTGTAGAATAAAGGTTTCCTTTGATCTTGATCAAGTCTCCTTCTAGGCCTTCTTCCTTCTTAGTCAGTGATCCAAAGTAATCTTCTAGGTACTTGTTCTGCAATGATCTCATTTTGTCTTCATCAAAGAACTCAGTTTCCTTGTTATTGAACATATAGGACAAAGTGCATCTGTTCCCATCATACTTAACCTCAAAACCTTGTTTCTTAAGCAAATCAATTGAAAGTATGTTTAGGGTAACCTCTGATGCATAATGCACACTAGGGACTAAACAACCTTGGCCACCATCTTCAATTAAAACTTCACCAATTCCATAGGTGAATAAAAATTTTCTTTGCTTTTCTAATTCTTTGACTACGAACTCTTCCTTAATATTTCAAAAAAAATCCAACTTATAGCATACATGCCTATCTAATGATACTGACATACCATATCATCCCATTTTGCATGATCGGCTCCTTTGATCATGAATGTTGTGGAGAAGTGGATGCTTTCTGGATATTTGATTGGCACAGTTGGCTTGGTGGTCTTAAAACCTTCCATTCTTCCTTTTGCAAGGTTCTTTGTGTCTGTCTTTTCAGCCATGTCTTTATCATTATTGTCCATAGGACAAAATTTGATGATGTGCCCCAACTGCTTGCATTGGAAACACTTGTAATTCTTGTACTTGTTGTGTTCAAGGTTTTTGGACTGTGGTTGGTTTAGGGTGTTGTTGTATTGCATAACTTCCTTTAATTCCTTCTTTAGCATGTCTCTAAAACCTTCTGAAATCTGCTTTATGCAGGACCCTAAGTGGTATTGACCTTCTCTCTTTATCTTTTTCTGGATGAAATCAAGTTGTTGATTCCTTCTCAAATGTCCCCAGTTTCGCTATGATGCCTTGTTTGTCATGGCCATAGGGTCTTCTGTTGACCCTTGTCCATTTGTTTAAGTAGGAATTCAAGTTAGCCATTTGTTGTAGTAGAGTGTTTTGGAATATGATTGAAAAAGGATGTATATGTAGTATGCAAAAGTGCAGTCTAAGATATGGGAGGAAGGAGCAATAAAAGGATATGGGAGGAAGGAGCAATATATGAAATAAAACCTTTTATTACTTTGAATGAGAATCCATAATGTATGTTACAAACTATTTATACTAAATGAAAAAGTGTGATGAACCATTGTGATGGTTCACCAACATACATGCCTTTTCCTACATAACTGAAAATAACTGCCACCTATAACGTCAATTAACTACTAACCATATTAGCTGTCAAATGGGTGAATTGAATACATGACCCATTCCTGTAGACCCATATTTACATGTACATAGGAGTGCATATTAACTAAAAACATTTACTAAGGTTTGTAATTTTAAGGACTAATAACATAGGAAGGATTATGATCTTGTTTTCCAACAAATTGTCATTCAATCTCAATTGTTGTTTCGCAATTGAAATTGAAATGAAAAATTGCTAAGTAGAAAAAGCGCATGCTTTGCTACTTAACAGGAACAAAACCTTACTACATTAAGTGTATTAATGAAAGCCCATTGATCTACAAACCTGCCGTAGATTTACCCAAACCTGAAGCTCAATGGTCAATTGATGAGAGGAGGGTGGTCTATCAGGAACAATGCCTTAAAAGCATCATTATATCATGTCTACCAGATGATATAATGGAGCCAGTCATTAAATGTGATACTGCTAAACTAACATGGAATGGCTTGGTTCACAACTTTGAAGGTCCCTCAGATATTAAGGAAATCAGGATCATGGATATGAAACTTGAGTATAATACTTTCAGAGGCAAATACTCTGAAAGTCTCTCTCGAACTATACTACGCTACAAAACCTTGCTCAATGAGATGACCAATGATGGTATTAAGTTGTCTAAGCATGAGATAAATGTAGGTTTTGTCAACAATCTTCCTGAGTAAGAGCTCTTCTCTTGGGTTAAAATGCCAATCACATTGAAACCCTTAAACTTTCTGAAATCTATGGGAGATTTGTCTATGAGGACAATCTGATCTTTAAAAGATACCCTGATGTCAAAAAGTCTCAAGAGACCAAAAAGTTCCCGATAACTGTACCTATATCAACTGCTTTCTTTTCTAATAATGTTATTCAGGACTTTCTAAGAAAATTTTTATGATGTAGCCGATGAAAGAACTAGTGAAGAGTAGCTAAATGATTTAAACATTGAATTTCAAGAAAGGGCACTTCTTGTAAACTCTAAACATTTTATCAAAAGAAACAAATCTAATTTTTCTCCCAAAGCAAATGAGAGCACTGAATGTTTTAAATGTGGAAAAAAATCATTTTGCCAAAGATTGTTTTTCTAGAACCACTTAGAGCCCTCATACACATTTTCACGGTCAAATAATTCTTCAGGGACCAAAACATTTCAACCAAAACTTTCTTCTGCTCAACATTTTCAAAACAGTAAACACGAGTGTTAATACTAATGATGTCAAAATGTCATTTTGCATTATTCGATCTCTATACGCTTTGATAATCACAAAATGTAAAAACATGTTACTTAAAAATACACTTAATAAGTTTTTAATCGAGAAAACTCGTTTCAACTACAACATTACTTAAGGTATGAACAAACACTATACCAATTTAGTTCGGTGATCAAAGTTATTTTTTCTTCAAATCTCACATTTTATGTGACAAAACATTTTACAAGTATTTTTGTAATTTAAAAATGTTTTAATAAGAAAAATAATTTGAATTTGAAATTCTCAACAACTATATTTCGTGCCCAAATCAATTAAAACTTTATCAGATAAATTTTCACATCGGACAAAATCTAGAATGTCTCTTGGGACTGTCCAGTAAACATGTGGACGGTCTCTTATATATATAAGACCGTCCAAGGTTTAAGGGACAATCCCCTGCTCCTCCTGGTAACTATAAATACAACACTATTTCACAGAAAACTGCAGCCCTCTTAGCACAAAAACCAATTTTTAAACCTCATTTCTTTGATCACTATAACTTGTTGATATATGTTTATAAGTGATCCCGCTACCTCGTTACCTTCTACTTCAAAGTGCAAGAGAGAAACGCTCGTATTCGCTAAGAAATGAAGTGTTATAGATTATGTATCATACACACGTAACTTGTGTTATGATTCTCTTATAATCTAAACTCTCTTTATCCTCCTTGTACATTTGTGTATCCAACTTGGGTGTGAGTTGAGACTAGTTGTGATAGGATAGATTTGGAAAAACATGTCCGAGTGAAGTGTTGTATGTAGATTAGGACTTGGTGTGAGTCCATGTATTGGTGTGTGAAGATTAGGACGAGATGAAAGTTCGTGAAGTGTAGTGTGGAGACTTGGATTGTGTGTAAATCCAAATGGACGTGGTGAAAGTTCGTGAAGTGTAGTGTGAAGACTTGGATTGTGTGCATATCTAAGTGGACGAGGTGTAATTCCGTGTTGTAGTGTATATTGGTGTGTAGATTGGTTCTAGCTAGGATTAGGACTCGACATTCTGCTTAGTGTCGTAAATTGGTGTAAGCAAAAGTGTACGGTTTTCTCCGAATTTTGTTGACATAGTGATTGCGAACTCTCGAGTGTGATACTCGAGGAATAGAGCAGGGCGAAGAGTGAGCTTCATGTCGAACCACTATAAATCTCATTTTCTCGTTTTGGTTGCTTCTATCTCTTTATCTTTCTTGCATCCATATACTATTTACTTCATGCATATTTATATATATTGTTGATTAATATCACATAACCTCGAATTAAAAAAAATCCAAGAAAATAACAAAAAGCTTCAAAAGTCTTAAAACGTAATTAACAACGGTGAAATTATTCAATCCCCTCCCTTCCAGCTTCTACAGTTGGTATCAGAGACAGGCTACTCAAGATCTTTAAAGTATGTTGTACCTTAAAGCTTGAATCCATCTATGGAGTATGAAAGAATTCTAGAAGGGTAATATTTAAAAGAACCATCATTTTTCGAAAGAAATAATTTTATTCACTGAAAAAATAGATTCGAAAATTATGTGAAATCGATAGATCAAGATCTTTGGCATGTTATTTCAATTGGTGATTTTCAACCAACGAAAATTAATTTTGAAAATCAAAGTGATGATTTTAAAAGAAATTTTATTAAAAATATTGAAGCAAAAATATTGATTTACAAAGCTTTACCGAAAAATGAATATGAAAGAATTTTCATTTGTCAAATGACAAACGATATTTGGAAAAATCTATTAATCATTCACCAAGGAAATACTCAAGTTGAAGATGACAACATTGATCTTGAAAACATATATGAACAATTCGTCATGTCTAAGGATCGAATCTATGATAGCGCTTTTATTATGATCAATACTATCACTTTACTTTTGATGAAGGAAATGCCGTGAAGAATCTTTTAAGAGATTTTCAAGAAAAACTTATTAAAGAAGCATGGAGTGATACGGATGAAGAAGACAAAGACTGTGATGAATACGATAAATGTCTAATGGTTGAAACTTCAAGTGAGGTTCACTCCATTCAGCTTGACTTCTAATTTATGATCAGCAAAACAGGCAATTTTCATGATATTCAGTAGCTTGAATAAACTATGAATGGCAGTTTTGTGTGTGTGAGAAATGAGGATGAAAGGGATGGGTCTTATCGTGAGTAGCTGTGGATTTTAATTTTAGTTAATAAAATAAATATATGAAATGACATAAATAGCCTTCCAGTTGATAGTCAAAGTAAGAGAGTTGAGATCAAATGATCAAACTTGTTACAAGTCAAAAGCACAAGGAAAGGATCTGTTGGAATCACTCCTAAACCTTTATTCAAGTGTTAGTTACTCATATGTAATAGTTAGCTTAATTATGGCCTTTATGTTTGTAATTAGCCTTAAGCTTATGTAGAAGGCCCATGAGCTTAGGCCCAAGCCCATAGGAGAAAGAAAGGGGCTAGGAGTGTTGCCCCAGCTTCCCTCCTATAAATACTCTTGTAAACCTTCATTTGAAGGTTGGTTGTTCAAGTTATTTCTTTCACTCACATCTACGCCTAAACCGTCTTTATTATCGTGTGTGTGTGTGTGTGAATCTTGTTCAATCGCCTCTCTATCTTTCTATTAAGCTTGTGTGGTAAATCTAGTGACCTAACAGTGGTATCAATCGCCAAATAGTTGGGTTAACACTTTCGTTTTTGAAGTTTTTGTTTCGGTCTTACGCGTAAACGTGGTTACCACTTTGGTTTGCTTAAAAATTCGTTTTTACACTTTTTAATCCAAGATTCTTGTACTTTCAACGTTTTAAGGTGTTAAAATACTTGTTTTTGGAAAAAGTTTCAACCTTTACGCGTGGATCTAAGTTTTTAAGCTTGTTTTTGTTCGTGGGTGTCGTTCTACACGTAACCCGTTTAGCAAGTTTTTGGTTCATCAAGTGTCACACTTTTGTGTTATTTTGGTGATATTGAAGCTATTCCATAACAAAATCTGGTTTAGAAACAAATTTGGGCAAAATCATTTTTACGAGTAAGCTACGCGTAAGTGAAACCCTAATCTTACGCGTAACTTTATCCTTGGTTTGATCTTCGTTTTCGTGGTTTACTCCGTGGTTTCTTGCTTGGATAAGCCTGAAAATACGTCGACTTTGGATATCTTTTGCACTGTGATAGTGTAAAAGATCATTTGGGATAAAACCTTAAACTTACGCATAAGCATAAAGCTTACGCGTAGAAATCCTACGCATAAGATTCATCTTACGCCTAAGCCTAGTCTTACGCATAAGGTAATCCTACGCATAAGTTTCTACGCCTAACTTTGTGTCTACGCATAACTTTAGTGTCTTTTCCTACTTACGCGTAAGCTAAAACTACGCGTAACCCTCATTGTTATGCGTAACTTTGGTGTTTTTACGCATAAGTCCTACTTGGTTTCTTGTGATTTCTACGCCTAAGGACACTTCATCAACAAAGGTTCATTCGACTACAAATATCCATTTTTACCAACACAAGTTTTCAACATGTCACAACCACCATACTCTAATTATTTCCCTTACACTTATTCTCAACGTCAACAACAACTAACTCCACAACATCAACAATGGAATCAACAACAAGCAATTTATCAACAACAATTTAATCAACAACATACTCCACAACTTGCTGCAATCCCACAACCTCAAATGGTTCAACCACCACCAAGTCTTCAAGTTCAACCCTACACAAATGATTTCAATCAACATCCATCAAGGAACACTATGAAGGAACCCACTTGGTTTGCAAAGATGTGTGAAGCTTTAAGCAGCCAACAATCAATTCATGAGGCGGATCACTTGATAGACCTCCAATGCTCACTTCCAGAAACTACGATCAATGGGTGATAAGGTTCTTTAGGTTTTGTGATCTGAAGAAGCCACATGGAAAGTTCTTAAAGAAGGTTATCTTGGAAGGTCCATTTCAGATGCCTACTGTTATCGTACCCGCCGATCCAAATGCTAATCCACCAAGAGATGAACAATCCAACATTGCTACAAGTTGCGACCTTGAATGCAGAGAACTTCTACACTATGAAGCAGATGAACTTGCAATGCAATATATCCTCTTAGGATTACCTAACCCAATTCTTCGAAGTGTTGATGCTCAAAAGACTGCAAAGGAAATGTGGGATCATATTCATCTTCTTATGGAAGGATCTGTACTCAATCGGGAGGATTTGGAATCCAAAATTTACTTGGCTTATGAACACTTCATGATTGAACCTGGAGACACACTAGAGTCTTATCATCATCGTTTTTCAAACATCATCAATGATTTGGATAAACACAACATCATCATGCCAAGAATTGCAGTGAATACTAAGTTCCTGAGTAGTCTTGGTCCTGAATGGGAGAAGTATGTCATTTTTCTCCGTCAAGCGAAGAATTTGCATCATTCTACATATGGATTGTTGTACGATTACTTGAAGCCTCATGAAAAGGAAGTTGATAGGGAAAGGATTCTCCGTGCTCAAATTGCTCCACCGACACATCCGGAAAATCAACAACTTGCCTTATATGCTCAAAACAGTTATTCTCCTCAACCAGCAACTCAACCAACTGCTACAATCACACCATATGATCCTTCACAGCCTCAATCTCAACAAACTCAATTGGTTCCATACAACAACAACAATGCTCAAGCACTTGTCAGCGAAGCTAATGAGGAATCTGATCCGTTCGAAGCACTACAACAAGGATTTGCTATGATTGCTAATGCCTTTAGCCGTTATACCAACAAATCCAACAACCGTATTCGCTCCTCATCTAACACAAGGAATCAAGCTGTTGTGAACAATGGACGAGTTGAAGTTCGAAATCGTGGTTATGGTCGTCAGATGGGCGGTGGTCAAGGGTTTAATGCTGTGGGTAGGAATAACAATCGAGCTCAAGTGGTGGAACAGGGAAATGCTCAAAATGGGTTGAATGGTCTTCGATGCTACAACCGCAATGAGAAGGGACACCTGGCTAATGCATGCCCAAAGCCGAGGACAAGGGCAGTGCTTATCACAAAGAGGCTCTTCTTTTGGCTCTTAAGGATGAAGCTGGTGGAACTCTCACAGACAAAGAACAGAGCTTTATGGCAAATGCAGACTCGGATGATGATATGGAGGACTTGCAGGCCAATGCAGCTGTTATGTTGATGGCTAATATGCATGAGTTACACATGAGTGACACAGGCCCAGTGTATGACACTGATGGCTTGTCTCGGGTACCCGAACAAACCATATTTATCTCTGATCTCATATCTCCGCCAACATCCGAATCCGGCAAGGCTCAGAATGTTCAAAATGCGTCGTCCACATCTCATTCCGACGATTTTCAACTAGACCCGTAGTTATATTTGACGATCAAGATGACCAAACGGTCTCCCTTGATAATCAAATTGACTCCGTGGTTATACTTGAGGATCTAAGTAATGATCATGTTGTGACTCACGTTGAACACACCGAACTTTTGCCTCATCCAGATTTTGCTCGTTTAATACAAGACCAACAGACCATAGTGGAAAAATGTCATGCCATTAATCAGGACTTGAAAAGCAAAAATGCACTGTTAACCAAGGATTTTGAATGTTTACAAAAGCAACTCAACTTTTTCAAAACTCAAGAAAAACGTGAAAACGGTTTTGAAGCAGCCTTTGCCAAATCTCATCAAAACGAAAAATATTTAGAAAGACAGATCCGTGATCTAGCCGCTTCGAAGAATGCTTTGTTGTCTCAAATAGAACAACTGAAACATGAACATAAAAAGCAAATTAACGCTCTCACCTTGGAAAATCAAAAAGCTAAGGCTGAGTTGTTAACTTGTCAAAAACAGTTCTCTGCATACAAAAAGCATTCAACGAAACGAATAGATGATCATCTTGAAGAAATCATCGGCTTGCAAAACAAACTTAAAGAGTTTAAAACTGTTGTTTACAAACATGGTGAGTCGGTCACAACCATTGAAAAGTTTACTTTAAAACCCAATCCAAATGGATATGGACCGAATCTTGCTGATTACAAACCTAAGCTTTCAACCAAAGCATTCAAACCAAATCCTGAAGTTTCCAGTGCAGAATATAAAATTGATAATTCTTTTATGAGTGTTGTTGAATATCATCGTCAAGAGGAATTAGATGCAGAAGACGAGAGTCGATCAAAATTAGAAAAAGTTGTTTACAACAAACCTTTTAACTATTCAAAAGCGGTCACTTTCGTCACACCAACGGATTCTTCTAACACACCAAGGATTATCATAAAACGTCTGAGTCTTCTAATGTTACAATCCCAAACCGATTATGCACAAATTTTGGTCCTTTACCTTCCATCAGTGAAGTAAACTCAAAACCTGAAAATCGCAAAATTCTTCGATATTTTGACTTTTCATGGTGACCTCAAAACTTTACAACATGAGATAGAATATCATTCAGAAATCAAAGTTCAACATTTTCAATCGCCTCTGGCGCGAGAACAAAGAGACATTTTTCAGAAAAATCTTTTACCAAATGTTAAAAATTTGAAAAGTTGTGCATTGTCTTGGGAAAGGGACTTTCATAAGGAACTTGGATTGATGAAAGTCGTTTTCGAGAAAACAAAAACATCTATTTCTAATACTAAACGTAAAAAGAAAATGTTGAGAAAAGATGTTGATCGACTCTTGGAAGATGTCATCCGTGCTGATGTCCATAATGTTGTGCTATTGAATTCTTTGTCATATGCATTTGATTGTATCTCTGCTGATACTATTGATTCTGTGGTAAATGTTGAGAACACTAATAATGTGCTTCAGATCGAGTCCTTAAAAGTTGAAAATAAACGATTGTCAAACGAACTTTCAAATGCAATACGTCGTCTTAATTGGTGTCAAAAAGATATTCACGATCAACAACTTGCTTTTCAACACAAAATCGCCCAGTTGCGTGACAAATCTTCTGATCCAAAAATTGAGCAACTGGATGATCAAAACGTGTCTTTTAAGTGTCAAATCTCAAAATATGAACAAGAACTTGTAAAAGTTAAAAGGAATATGGTGTCATATTTGATTTACTCAAAAGACTCGTGATGAAGCATCAAATGAACTTGATCATTATCTTGCACACACTAAAGAAGTTATGCATTTTGCTGGAAATATTCGGTCCGAAAATCAAGATCTGATTCACACTATCTTCAAGTTAAGAGAAATGTTAGGAAAGTATGAACAACTTCCGCCACCGTGATTAAGAGAATAGACCCAGTAACACTTAGTAATCGTGAACCTAGAATCACTACTGCCAAATCACAAGTTGCTAACGTGCTTCCTTCTAATGAAACAGGAATAGTTGCGTCTTTTCCAAACGTCCGCACTTCACAACCTAGAAGCACTACATCGAAGAATAGGAAGTTGCGACCTAAGAAAAGATCAATAAGGAATGCTAAAGTAGAAGAACACCCTAGGACTATGAATAAGACTCACGTTGCTTCCACTATAGATATTGCGTCGGGCAAATGTAATAGAAATAGTGATGTAACGAATGCTAAACCATTAAGCACTTTTGATATTCAGTCTAATGCACCTTGTGTTATTTGTCGTAAAAGTATGAATTCTGATTGTCATGATAAATGTGTTGCTAAAGCTATCATCTCTCGTTTAAGGAATCCTAAGAACCGAAATACCTCTAGGCCCACTAATATTTCTAAGTCTGTACTTGGTAGACCACCCTCTTTAGATTCTAAGAAACGCTTTGCTGTCCCTGTAGCTCCAGTTTCACCTCCTAGGAATGTAGTACCACCTAGTGCATTCACTAAGACTAAAGCAAATACTAGTTGGAGATGGCAGAAATGGATATATAACACACTAGGATTTAAATGGATACCTAAAGCTATTGATGTGTGTATGTCTACTATAACTGCTCCGGAACCCTCTAACATTTTGGGTTCCACATCTACTTCTATTCCATCTGTGTCGTCTGTGTAATGCAGGTGATACAAATCATTCTCTGGATTGTTGATAGCGGATGTTCCCGACACATGATAGGCAACCTTAAACTGTTATCAAACTTTATTGCAAAGTTCATTGGCACTGTCCGATTCGGGAATGATCACTTCGCAGCTATCATGGGCTACGGAGACTATATCAATGGGAACATCGAAATTAGCAGGGTTTATTATGTGGAAGGCCTCGGTCACAATCTGTTTTCAAGTAGGTCAGTTCTGTGATGGAGATTTCGAGGTTGCTTTCAGGGAGAAAACTTGTTTCATTCGTGATCTACAAGGAAACGACCTTATGTGCCGCTCGCGTAATTCAATTCTTTACACTATCTCTATGCAAGACATGGTTGCTTCTTCTCCCATCTGCTTACTTTCAAAGGCAACATCAACAAAATCCTGGCTATGGCACCGTCCTCTCTCACATCTAAACTTTCAAACCATCACCAACCTTGCTCGACACAAACTAGTTGAAGGACTCCCACGGTTTCGGTATTCTAAAGATCACCTTTGCTCAGCTTGTGAACAAGGCAAAAGCACTCGTGCTCATTTTCCTTCAAAGGTGGAACACGCTCTCAAAGCATGTGCTTCATCATCTTCACATGGATTTGTGTGGCCCGATGCGCGTGCAAACGATCAATGGCAAACGCTACATCTTTGTAATTGTTGATGACTATTCACGCTGGACTTGGGTCTACTTTCTTCGAAGCAAAGATCAAGCTCCACAGATGATCATCACCTTTCTCAAGAAAATACAAGTTCAGCTACGTAACACCGCTCGCAAATCGAACAGACAGAGGCACTGAATTTGTTAACCAAATTCTTCGTGAATTTTATGAGAAAGTAGGAATTCAACATCAGACATCTATTGCACGTACACCAGAACAAAACGGAGTTGTTAAAAGACGAAACCGAACGTTAGTGGAAGCTGCAAGAACAATGTTAATCAATGCTAAACTTCCAGATTACTTATGGGCGAAGTCGTATTCATCGCATGCTATACTCAAAACCGGTCTATGATTACAAAACACCACAACAAAACACCTTTTGAGCTTGTCCACAACAGAAAACCGAATCTCAAACACTTTCATGTATTTGGATCTCTTTGCTATCCGAATAATGATCGTGATGACTTTGGAAAGCTCAAAGCCAAAGTTGACATTGGAGTCTTTATAGGATATTGTGATAATTCTAAAGGCTTTCGAATCTGGAATCGTCGAACAAAGGAGGTTATGGAAACGATTCATGCTCATTTTGATGAACTTACGGAAATGGCTTCTAAGTATAACAGCTTGGAACCCGGACACAACCGCTTAAACTTCCCCCAAACCCCATCATCACCGAACAAAGCCCCCCTTACTCGTCAACAAATGGAAAGGTTATTTGCTCCATTTGCTTCGACGATATTGATGAACGTGCTCCGTGTGTATCCGCTGTTTCCACCGCCAACCCGATAATACTCTTATACCTGATACACCTGCTACAACAACTACGGTTGAAGAAGCACCACCGGTTGACTCCAACACAACAGTTGAACAAACCGCTTCCAACAATGATGAACCGGATGATGATGTTCTGAATGAAGTACCCCCACCTGCAGATTTTGATCCAAATGCGTTCTTTAACCCGTTTGCTAATGAGATCTGCTGCACCGATGTCGCGAATCTTCAACAAGCCATTTGAATCCTCAAAATCTGCACAATGTATACCAACATCAACCCTCCACACATAGATGGACAAAGACCATCCTCTGGAAAATATTATTGGCAACCCGAATCAACCAGTCGTTACAAGACAACGTCTTCACTCGGATGGTGAACATTGCATTTATGCACTCACTGTCTGCCAATCTGAACCTAAAACATCAAAGACGCAATGACAAAAGACAACTGGATTGAATCCATGCAAGAAGAACTCAACCAATTCAAACGTCTTGAAGTATGGGAACTGGTTGAAAGACCAACAGGGTCTACGTCATTGGTCTCAAATGGATTTGGAAAAACAAATTGGATGCTGAAGGAATGTTATCGAAATAAGTCACATCCGTGGCTAAGGGTTATCGTCCAGAAGAGGGTATTGACTTTGAAGAATCTTTTGCTCGGTTGCTCATCTTGAGGTCGTTCGATATTTCTCGTCATCGCGGCTCATATGAATATAACGGTCTTTCGGATGGATGTCAAAACTGCTCGAATGGGCAACTTAAAGAAACGGTTTATGTCAGCCAACCCGAAGGATTCGTTGATCCCGCGTTCCCGAATCATGTCTACAAATTGAACAAAGCTCTGTATGGTCTCAAACAAGCTCCTCGGGCATGGTACGATAAGCTATCATCTTTCCTAATTGCCAATAATTTCACCAAAGGTTCGGTTGACCCTACTCTTTTCATACAATATCACGGGAACATATTTTAATTGTTCAAATTTATGTGGATGACATCATTTTTGGGTCAACTCATAAAAGTACTCAATCGCTTTTGCAAAACTAATGAAGAAACATTTTGAAATGTCCATGATGGGTGAACTTACGTTCTTTCTAGGACTACAAGTTCATCAATCACCCGTGGTATTTTCTTGAGTCACCCAAATATGCCCTTGAATTGTTACACAAATTTGGAATGCAAAACTGTGACACCTATGCCACACCAATGGCTCATACCAAGAAGCTAGACGCTGATTTACATGGGAAATGGGTGGACCCTACAAAATACCGTAGTATTATTGGGTCTCTCATGTATCTAACAGCTAGCATACCTGATATTGTCTTTGCCGTATATCTTTGCTCTCGTTATCACGCGACCAATCAAACCCACCTCTCTGAGGATAAAAGAATCCTCCTATACATCAAGGGAACCATTAACTTGGGGATCCGTATCCGGGATTCTGGTTTTGAACTAATCGCTTTTTCAGACGCCGACCACGCAGGATGCTTAGACTCACGGAAAAGTACTTCAGGAGCTTTACAATTTCTTGGTGATAAACCGGTGTCATGGCAATCGAAGAAGAAGGATTGTACATCGCTGTCCTCAACCGAAGCAGAATATGTAGCCATGTCGGCGTGTTGTGCTCAAGCCATTTGGATGAGAACACAACTCAAAGACTATGGTTACGTATTTGACGTAATCCCGATGTATCTGCGACAATCGGAGTGCTATTGCGATCTCGTGCAACTCGGTTCAACACTCGAAATCAAAGCACATCGATCTTCGATATCATTTCATCAAGGATCACGTGGAACAGGTACTGTTGAATTATATTTTGTGGGTACAGAATACCAATTGGCGATCTTCTCACCAAAGCCTTGCCTCCCGCTAGGTTTAATGAGTTGGTCCACCGGATTGGTATGAGGTGTTTGACTCAAGAGGAATTGGATGAACTCCTAAAACAAATTTAAAAACCTCAAACACCAAAATCTCTTTTGTAAATATTTTTCAAAAATACAAAAATATAAAATCAGAAAATCTCAAAAACATTCTTCTATCTAAATTCTTTCAAACATCGCAAGTACAAATCTTCAGTCAACACTTTGTTCTATCAAATCTTTCACTATTTTTCCCGAACAAGTGTTGAGGGGAGAAAGTAAATATTTTTCGGTTTCATAAAACCTTGTACTTCCATGTTTTCAAAATTATGTTGTTTCTTCTAAAATGGTGGATACGTTTCTTGTCATATACTCTCCTCGGACTCAAATGTTTTAACCATTTCATTATTTCAAAAGTCGAGGGGAGTATCGTGAAGTTTCTTGCCTTACAAATGTTTTGTCTTACCTAAACGGAAGTTAAAGGATCTTGGTTGGAACCTCTTTAAGGTTGAGGGACTGAATGTGTCAACTTGGCAAATTAATTCATTTACTCCTAAACCACCAAGATCAAACGGCCCAAATCAAATCTTCTAAATCCGTTCAAGTTTTTCATAATCTATAAGTTCTAAAATGTTTTTAATCAAGATGATAAACAAGGATTTCTAAAATTCTTTCAAATCCAACGGTTAAAACTCTTTAAACTGATTTTGGAAAATTGTTCACTCGAACAAATTGGGTGTTTATGCATAAAAGTGTTTGGATTGAAATGAGTTGTGTTAAAACCTTTCTTAGTGTCTATTAAACTTGTTTCAATCGTCCAAAACCATCCACAATCTTAAATTTCATTAATTTGAATTCTAGGGTTCTTGCGCTCATCTAGGGTTTTTCTTTTCTGTGATATGTTATTAGGTAGTCAAGAAAGTGTTAGAATAAGTTTATATGCATGTTTTTGAACCTTTAAATTAGCCCAGAAACATCTAAACTGTATGAACTTAAGTTTTAAGTTTTTTAGGGTTCATCTCCCATAAATCTTTTGATTCTGTGGTGGAAATGTGTTAAATCTTGTTCCATTGCACTCATATGACATCTAGGACACTCCAGAAACATTCTTGTTTGATTTGTGTAGCTATATCCCTTACACGTAGATTAAGGGTTTAGGGTTTAAGTAATTTTACTCCTAAGTCTTTCTGTGTGTATCTGATATGTTCTTATGCTTGTAAAAGATGTTTGGAGTTAACTGCAATCAAGTTTTCATGTTTATATTTAACGTTAATTATTAAGTAATGTCGAATCTTTAGGTGTTCAAACCGTTATGCTTAAGGAATACTTTATGCGTAAAGGTCACGCCTAAGAGTAATCTTACGCGTAGCTCATACGCATAAGGGGTCTACAGTGGATTACGTGTATCTTGGAAAGATATTCGTAAACAAGGCTTGTTACCCATAAGCTTTGCTCTTACAAGTAAACCGCACGCGTAACATCTAGTTTTTCCCTACGCGTAAGCTTAAAGCCTTTGAACTTGTCTTACGCGTAAGAAACTCTTACGCCTAAGCTTGGTCTTACGCTTTAGCTTACTCCTACGCATAAGCTCCTTTCTTACGCATAAGGATCCTTGTTACTCATAACCCATTGTTCACTACTTTTTGGCCCGTTACGCATATGTTACTTGTTAAATGTTACGCATAGGTCACAAATATCAGATGTTTCATATAAGCTTACAAAAGTTAATATGTTGTGTGTTAAGTGAATTATTGCTCTTTGAAATTTCAAAATTAACATGTTCATGTAACTTATCACATCAACTTCATACATTTGGACTAATGTGACTTAGGACTTGTAACTAACATAAACATGTTACCATCATAAAGTAATTAGATGATAAATCAGACTAATACAAACACATTGTGTTTCCATATGTCTGTCTCTTTGTCTAATGACTTTCGGATCATGAAATGGTGCAAATCAAGCAAACATCAATGCCCCAAATTTGAGTTCTCGATGGCAAACACATTCCAAGCTGGATACGATAAAACAATTGGCAAGAACTATCTCCGTGTCATCTTCAACTACTTCATATGCTCATAATCATCTTGCAGATTTGCTGTGGACATCCTTCTGCTACATCCATTCAAATTCATGTTCACAAAGTCATCCTGATGATGAGTATGAATCAATAGATGAGGTAATACAATTTCGTAAGACATTAAAACAGAAATGGATGGAATTCCATGCTTCAACCTTTCCGGTTAATCAACCCGGTGGGGCAGGAGGGTCAAGTAGTAGTCCTCCACTTATGGAAGATCCATTGCAAACATCTCTTACCCCATCCGATCCGGTTAATCAACCCGGTAAGGATCAGGGTGTCACTGTCACTACAACTGTTGAAATGAAGCAACCACAACAAAACAACCGCAAGAAGAAAAGCATGGTGAAGATGTGGAAATATCTGACGAAGGAGATTACGATCATGATAAGGATGAAAGAGTCATTAAGGATGATAATTTGGTGGCTAAAGTGGAAATGATGTGAAATGAGGTCAAGAAGTCGCTAGAGTGAAGAGGAAAAGTTAAAGAAGGAATCAGTCAACTACATAGTTGACAATCCAATACACAAACTCAACAAGATTCTGTAAAACACCTCTTGACACTTTCACCAAACCCAAATCATCATCTCAATCATCACCTCCATCCACATAAGAAACACCTATGTCAACAACAAAATCTGTTAAGAAGGCAACTCCATCCAATGATTCGAAAAATGGTTAAGTAGGTTATCACCACTACACAACAAGCTACACCACCACCATCCGATCAACCAAGGATTCGAAACCACACCACCAATGTAGAAAACCGTTGATTACTTTACATACACTGGTGGTGAGGATCACGACATACCGAGCCCCAAATTTAACCTCAACCGAAATTTAGATCAAGTACATTATCGCACTCCTTGTTTTCATATCGCCAAATCAAAGAGCGTGTTGAAGTTATCCACCTCGGGGTCGAATCTTACCTAAATTCTACACTTCATCGGATTCAATCAAGAACCTCAGTACAAAATCGTTCATAAACAAAAGTTTGGGTTTGTCTACCAAAGTGAAAATCATCATACTTGCTTCATGGCTTTCGATGAAATTCACTAAGTTCTATGACGCCACCCTAGAGATGGTTCGAGATGGATTGGCATATCGTTTGAAGGATATTGAGTTGGGTATAATTCAGACGGAGAGATGGAATTCAAAGGATCGCAAGGATGTTCGTTGATTTATCACTAGGATTGATGAATGTTTGATTCATCGGGATCGGATGCAACGGTTGGAGAGCTATGTGGGAGGATGACCAAATTTCTCGATTGACTTTCCAACGTCTTCAGAAAGTAGCTGATCGTCTGTAATCATTGGGTACTCTCTTGATTGTGATTTTGTTTGTTTGATTATCTGACAATGGCTTGTGCACATATTACAGTGTACAACCCGTACTTGTAAATAAAGGACCCTGTGGTACGCTTCAGTGCCACAATCCTTATAAAAGGAGCGAAAGCTTCTTACTTTTGAGTAAAACCTATCAAACCTTTCACTTTTCAAGGTTTTGCTCAAAAGAACAAGTACTTTCCCTTATGATTTTCAAAACCTCAACCGCTTATATCACTGTTGAGGGGAGTACTTGAATAAAATCTTTGTTCACTAATTGTTCACAGTGGTCATTCTTCCCGCAACACTCGAAATGGTCATATTTATTCTCAACTTTTCAAAAATAACATTTTATATGCCATTTTTTAGGGGGAGAAAATACGTGATAAGAAATATGTTGTGTTTTGCTATATGAACTCGTGTAAAAAGACGTTAACCCATGAATTGACGAGCTCTTAACTGCTAGTAACTCGAAAAGACTTGTCCGGGACGGTAATAATTTCAAGCTAGTTCGCTAGTGATGTAAACGTGTCTCGCAAAGGACTTGTCTGAGTAGAATGTAACATTCGAGAAACTCTTGGTAGACATGAACTCTGACGGGTTTGACAACCTTTCGAGGATTGTCTACACCTTCAAAGTAGTTATTAGAGCTAATTGTCACCTAAAAGCTGACAATGCAACTCTTTAACTATGCCACGTAACCGTGTCTCGCTGGGGAATGTCTATCTTGAGTCGATCAATTCAAAAGTGCGCTCTTTTCCTCACTGTGCATTTTCCGTCAAAACTCTAAAACACATGTGGAGGAGGAGTATTTCTGCTAAAAGATAAAACTCTCACAGTGGTTCAAACATGTTTTCATTTACAAACCCTTTGAGAGATTTTTTTCAAAATGGTTTTATGGCAACATAGGTTAGTCATGGAGTTATAAGGTGACTAAGGTTAGGAATAACCGTCCTATGATCCGCCAGAGTCGGAGGGATCTACCCAGGACACTACAATAGTTAGAATTTAGAAGTCCTTATGTATGATTGAAAAAGGAGAAATGAGAATCGGAGAAAGAAGGAGTTGAAGAATTAAAAGAAATGCAAAGAAAAGGGTGAAAAGAAATAGCCCTCCAGATTATTCAACTTAGGGCGCATAATCGGGTTCAATTCAAATGCTATTGGTTGTCACTAGATGACACCGGTATTGAAGATTAAAAGTCGTCATGGACCCAGTGACGCATGCACTAAACCTTCTTAGCCACTCAAGTTTCTCTCGCCAGAAGCTTGTTTCATACTCACAGGGAACCCTACGTAAACTATCGGCTTTCTCTTAGAGATTGCTGGTATTGAAGAAGGAGACCCTCTCCCTAGTCTCCGCCCAAGAAAACCAAAACGCACTATTGAGTCTAGAGCCACGAGATTCATCAAAAGATCTCTTAGGTACACTTGACATTTCATCACTTGATATTCAACAATAAGAATTTAAGTGGTACATTATCGAGTCCTTCACAGATCTTAGCAATCTGTCGAGAACATTTATGAGAGGTTCACATTTGTGATCCTTAGTGATTGAATCGAAACTCCTGCCAGGGTCAACATCAAACAGACAGCAGTCGCTTCGGCAACTCCCCGTGGATTGCGCTTAGTGGTCTCAAACGGTCTACGGTCGTGAGGTGATGCTTCGGTGTACCTCAGCGACTCATCTGAATCGTAGGTGTACTTTGGTACATCGTGTTATCTCACTTGTGGGACTCCGATTCAGGAACGCCCGTTGTAAGAATTAGAGTTGTGTTTTCACACTATGCTGTTAACACTCTCGAAGTTCAAACTTATAAGTGCCGGAATCCGCTTATTACTAACCATTTTAATGTTTACTTCTTATGGAAGCTCTGGAGCGGAATGATCGCGCGTGATTCTCCACTTGTTTACACCAACAACATCATCAAAGAAGTTCTATCTTAAAGCAACACAAAAGTCAGAATGATTCTTCGTCAAATCAAAGAATCTACAAAGTCAAAGACTTAAAGAACTTCATCAGTACCGTAATCCAACGTTAAAGAGTGTGTGAGCATGTTGGAGAAAGATGTGGAGACACCGAAGCAAAATGAGGCAACTTGATGCAGATAATAACATACTATCACTTTCATCACAAAGAACAATGATCAAAGAACAAAGTTAAAGATGACGTCAAAGCATAACTGTTCAAAGAAAACTATCTCGCTACACTGGGGAGATGGTTCAAATCAAGGCAATTCTTCTCACAAGAAAGAAGAATGTCAGAAGACGTCAAAGCTACTATTACATCAACGCCTTCACCGTTTTTCATCATCAACACTTGAGGGGGAGATTGTTGGAATCGCTCCTAAACCTTTATTCAAGTGTTAGTTACTCATATGTAATAGTTAGCTTAATTATGGCCTTTATGTTTGTAATTAGCCTTAAGCTTATGTAGAAGGCCCATGAGCTTAGGCCCAAGCCCATAGGAGAAAGGAAGGGGCTAGGAGTGTTGCCCTAGCTTCCCTCCTATAAATACTCTTGTAAACCTTCATTTGAAGGTTGGTTGTTCAAGTTATTTCTTTCACTCTGATGAGTGTCTAAATACTCATCATTTTTGTACAATCTAAACTGCAAAATCATCTGAAAACACTCAGTAATGCATCAAAATGCTGAAAATATCCCAAAATTATGTTTTATGTGTTTTAAATGCAAAAATATCAAAATCAGATGAAAAACGTATCAAGTTTGCAAAATTGGCGTTTTAGTCCCCAAGTTTCAAAAGTTGTCAAATCTAGTCCCCGAATTCAAAAATCAAGAAAATATCATTCAAGGTCCCTGAAATATTCTAAGTTGTTAAAAATGGTCCTTGAATAATTCTTTGGTCAAATGGCAGAAAAGGTCCCTAAACTTTGAAAAATGTCAAAATTAGTCCTTGGATATCCAAAAATGGAATTTTATGCAAAAGTGGTCCTTGTACTATCAAATTTTGTCAAGTTTGGTCCTTTTGATATCTTTGGAAAAGTGTCAAGTTCAGTCCTCAAAGTTTCAGAAATTGCAAATATGGTCCTTGTAATATCTATCAAACCAAACGGACACCTTCTAATATCAAACACAAGCCCAATCCAATCTTAGCCCAAACACAACTTGAGCCCTTGACCCTGAGCTCTTGACCCTTGAGCCAGGCCAATATCCATTTTGGCCCCTGCCATATCCAATTGTGAACCCCCGTTAGTATAACTAACTCATCGGTCAAAGAAGTCAAACACGCCCAAAATAAACCACCAATTCATCTCCCTCTCAATGCTCGAAATCCAAAACCAGAGCTGGTATTTCATCTTTTTCAACACACCACTTGTATACTACCTTACCTTGTCCCCTCTACTTCCACTAACACCCAAACTTCATTTATTGACTAAAACACGCTCAAACCTCGCTAAGAGACTTTTGGCACCAAAATGACACTTGGACGAATATGATGATTTTGGCCAATCCAATGGCTGGAAATGAGTGGGATTCTATCAGAGGTCGACAAGAAGTCCAAAAAGTTGATTATAAAGGGAAGAGAAGCAAGGATGAGAGATATCTAGTGTAATTTTTAAATTTCAATGTCGTTTTAGTTTAATTTTGATTTTCAGTGTATGTTTTATCTTTAAAGCTTTGTATTTCAAGTTTTCCTTGTACAATAAAACTTTTGTAACCATCAATTTCACTTTTAAGTCAAGTTTTCCGTTTATGCAACTTTTCCTAATTCAAAAATCTCATGTATGTTCCAATGTTGTTTTTAGATGTTTTCAAGGACTGAATGAGCACATGTAAGCTCCTATAAAGCTTATTCAAGCTTTTAGAAACATTAAAAGTCAGTTTAGAAGCAAAAAGCAAAAAATCACCAAAAATACAAATAAATAGTTGAAAAATAAAAAATTCCATGGTGAAAGATACAAGAATGCTGGAGCAGGGTTTATATTGGATGGCCTTGGTATAGAGCTTATTGGGAAGCTTTAGGAAGTGTTTAAAAGTCCTCAGTTCTCATTTTGTGATAGAATCCAAGTTGTAAGCCCTTTTAATCCATTTTGGAATTTCACTGTTAAGTTGTTAATTAGTTTGAATCTTGGTGTTTTTATGTTTATTAGTCATAGTTAAGTACAATTAATCAATAAAAGCAGTCACTTGTTCATTTTAATTTGTAGTTTATAAAAAATTCATTTTAAGCTTTAAATATCATAAAGATCATTAGTGAGTTTTATGTTGTTATGACTGTTGTTTGATGCTTATTTAGTTCTAATAAATGATATTATAAGGTTTGTAATAAGTAGCATGGTCTAAATTACTCATTTGCTTTGAAAATCTTCAAATCAGTCTCAATAAGTAGTGTTTGGTTTTAGTTTGTTAACTGTGCTAAAGAGTGTTTAAGACAGTATTATTGCTTGTTCTGTGTCACTTTAGTATCTAATATCTCAAATCAACAAGAAAAACCAGTGGTCATTTAGTGAAAAAGTCAAAATCATCTTTAAATATCACTTGTTAGTTAACTGTTAGAAGTTAGATTATCAAATTCATCATAGTAGCTTAAAATCTGTTAACCTAGCTTAATTTTATCTTATCTTAGCTTATTACAACATATTTAGTAAGTAGTATTGATCACAAGTTCATATTAGTCAACTCAATTGGTTTTCTTAAAAAGTCAAATTTGCATTTGGTCGTTTTTGAATTAAATAGACAATTTTAGTGTGTGTTTAATATTGAGTTTTAGCTTAAAATCTTTTGGGGTATTAAAGTTTAGTTGCTTAACTTAATTAGAAAAATACTAGTTCATTTTTAATCAGCTTATAAAGTGCTTATTTTCTAGTTTCTTTTGGACCCTTGTCTAATGGTGCCCAGGCACAGGTAGTCCAACTTGATAAGCTCACACAGAGCTTATTAGTTGGTCATAGCTTGTGATTCTTGGTTCTTTGGGAAGCTGACCTAGCCATCTTGAGGTCCCAAGCTTAAGTTTTTATTTTGAAGCTTGTTTGGTAGGGCTGCAATAAGCCTTCACTTTGTCCCATTTCTGTCTTTCAACACAAGAGTCATAAGTGCTTATCTGCTTATTCTAGCTTATCAGTTTGCTTCTTTGTGTCTTCTAGCTTCATTTGAGTTGCTCTAGCTTATTAGCATCCTATTTTAGCTTTTGTTTTAGCTTGTGAGCTTGTTTGAGCTTATTTCTCCAAAATAAGCTCATAAGCAAATCTGTTAAGCTCATAAGCTTATCAAACAGCTTATTTTTAGTTTGTAAAATTTTTGTGTTTATTAAAGTTTCTTATTATCAGTAGTATAATAGTTTTCAAAAAGAAAATCCACAAAAACATCATTTTAAATATAGTGATAGCGTTTATTTAATATTAATTAGCTTTTTTGATTTTTCTTTTCAGCTTATTATTAAGAAAATCTAGTTTTTATATTTTTCTTAGTTTTCTGTCACCTTAAGTTATTTTTAGAAAAATTTTCATAATTTTCCTAATCTATTTAGTATTTATTAGAATTTTAAATAGTCAAAAGTATTAAATAATTAGTAATAAATAATTAAAAAAGCATAAAAAATATCTTTTCAGTTTTAAAATTAGTTTTATAATATTCTAGATTTTTCTAAGTTAAAATTTTATTTTTCCAGGTTAATTTTGTAATTTCTTGTATTTAAGTGTATTTTAAATAGTAATTAATTAGTAATAAATAGATAAAAAGTGTAAAAAATATATTTTTAGTTTTAAAATAAGTTTTATAATATTTTAGATTTTTTCTGAATCATAATTTTATTTTTCTAGCCTTATTTCATATTTTCTTTTATTTTAGGTTATTATTAAATAGTTTAAAATAGTTTTAATTAATAATAATTAAATAAATAGTTATAAAAATAATTTTCTTTTTCTAATAATTTTATTTTATTTTTAGGTTTTCAAAAATGTCATTTTCATATTTGTAGGTCTTTTATTTCTTAGATCTCATTTTTAATTTTGTACGTTTACGTAGTTTTTAAACGTACGTTTTACGTTTGTTTCATCTGATTGTTGTGCTTATCAATTCTGTGTCCAAATACATTCCAATCAATCAGTAGTGTAGTTATCAATCAAAATCCTTACTGATCATTATCCTTAGTGATCATTCTATCATCTGATAAGTTTTGATACACCATTGAGTCTCCGTGGGACTTAACGACCTGGGAATCCACTATATTCCTCTGATCTTCATTGCATTTTGTGTCTGAACTGTTTTAAGTTTCTTACGGTTAGCCATTCACAAGTGGCTAGCTTGTGTGAGAAAACTTGACGGTTCGGGACGAATCAAATTTTTACCGCCGGGGAGACTTTAGCGTGTGTTAAACCTTTTTCAGACCCGTACTTGCACATATACCACTTTTTGTAAACAGATTTTTTTTGTAAAGTTATCATAAATCAAAAAGTTCATTAACACTTTTCCTAAAGTGTTAACAAACCCAAAAAATATATATATATATATATATATAAAACAACAAAACAATTGTAACGTTTTCTATCTTGTATTTTCTTTGAGGTGATTCTTAAAGAGATACCATTTGGTTAAACGAGACGATACCAAAAATATTGTCCAAAAGTTTTTCAACCCATCAACACAAATCCATACCTACGTCTTTTTAGTGGTACTTAATATATACATAAAAATCAACCACCGCAAATCAAACTGGGGGTGTGACCATAATAAGTTCCCGAAAAACAGATTTAAAACTTGCCTTTGTGTCCTTGTGATTTGGTGTACCTTTTTCAAAGAAGCCATTTCATTTGTGATTATTGGTTAAGTTCACTTGTCGTTTTGCCTCGCATTTGTTTTGAAAACTGATTTTTATACTTAGTGCATGCGCACTCGTTCTTCCAGTTCTACAAGTCCACTTTCTGAGCTTGCAAATATTCCTCGTAGACGTAGAGGACGTTCGCTCCTTCACCGTGAGGGAACGTCTACCACCACCACCACCGTCGTAATGGCGTAAGATAAGCCCATGAACGAGCTTCTCCAAGCACCCATCGAGGGTTACGGAGATGCTATTGTTGTCCCAACCATCGTGGCTGATACCTTTGAGCTCAAAACCGGGTTGCTTAATCTGGTAACCCAAAGCCAATTCTATGGTTTTGAGCGGGATGATCCTCATGCACACATTCGATGGTTTAACAAGATTGCATCTACCATCAAATACAAGAATGTCCCACATGAAGCTATCAAGCTTCTTCTGTTCCCATTCTCTCTAGAGGGACAAGCCCGGAATTGGCTTGAGAAACAACCCCTCGTTCCATTGAGACATGGGAGGATCTAGTTACCAAGTTTGTTAACGAATTCTATCCTCCATCCCGAACTACAAGTCTTAAGAATGAGATAATGAAATTTTCTCAGAGATTTGATGAATCATTCGGGAAGGCATGGGATCGTTACAAAGAGTTGCTTCGCAAGTGTCCGCATCATGGTTTTACCGAATTAATGCAAATGGATACTTTCTACAATGGTCTGAACCAGACCAATCAAGACTCTTTGAATGCCTCCGCGGGAGGTAATTTCTTGAGCAAGACCACCAAAGAAGCCTTGCAAATCATTGAGAACAAGTCCCAGTGTCCGCCTTTTCCGAGCAAAGACATACCAGTCTCAGTCTAATGCTGGACCTTCTTCTTCATCTCCCGTGAGTATATCTAGCACCGATGCTAAGATTGACAAACTCACGGATATTGTTCAAGCTTTGGTTCTTGCTAACCAAAAGAAAGTCACCTTCACACGCACACCATCGCATGGTGAAGTGAAGAAAGTCAAGAGTTGTGTTACTTGTGGTGGCCCTCATGCATACTACAACTGTACTGCCACCGATGGTAGTCCATTTGAAGCCAATGCTCTAGCCGGTACTTCACATCAGGGAGGTAATCAATACCGACCTCAAAATGAACCACACTACCGTGCTAACACTAATCAGGCACCACCCGGTTTTAACCAGAATCATAACATGCAAAACCGGAATCAAAACCAACCTAGAATGAACCAAGGTTATCAAAACCAAGGTAATTTCTATTCTGGACCAAATCAAGGTTTCCAACATCAAGGAAACCTTAATCAAAACAATTTCAATCGAGGGAATCAATTTCATGGGAATATGAATCCTAATCAAGGAAATTTTCAACATCAAGGCCCTATTCCTAACAATAGAGGCCAGAATTTTCCTAATCAAACTCAAGCCATTGTTCCAACCGGACCATCATCTGATGAGTTATTGAAACAATTCATGAAATCCCAAGATGAAATGAACAGGTTGTTGGTCAGTCAGATTGCTGATCTAAAGAAGTCTTTAAATGATCAACCCTCGGAAAACTTCCGAGCAACACGATCGCTAACCCGAGGGGCGATGCAAAGGCGATCACAACCGGAAGTGGTGTTTCATATGATGGACCTGCTATTCCTACTACCTTTTCTTCTTCTCTCCCTAAGGTAGTAGAAAGTGAACCTAAGACACACAATGGACCTTCGACTCCAATGCCTCCTCCACTAGGAGCAATGAGTCAAGTTACCAAGGATACAATGGACAAGGTGCATTTTTCAAGCCCACGAAGTACCGCACACGTCCCACCTTCGGTAGTCCAACCTCAAGTTGTCCAGAAACCCAAATCAAATCCAGGAGTTGTTTTTGAACCTCCAGTAGCTCCTGTTGAAAACCCCAAATCCAAAACTTCTATTCCTTACCCATCACGTTTGAATGAGCAAAGCTCGCAAAAAAGCCGGTCATCAAATGGACAATTTTTTTCAAATTTTCCAAGAATTACATTTTGACATAAGCTTTGCGGATGCTATCATGCCGATGCCCAAGTTTGCATCAACTCTCAAACACATGTTAAGCAACAAGGAAAAGCTGTTTGAAATGGCTAAAACTCCTCTGAACGAGAACGCTCTGCAGCTTATCCCTGAAGAAGCTTCCTGAAAAGCTTGGAGATCCCGAAAATTTCTCTTACCTTGTGTATTTCCAAAGAGATCTTGGTGCAAGCATCAACTGATGCCTTATTCAAGATGGAAGAAACTTTCTCTTCAAGAACTCACTCCTACATGCATGACTCTCGAGCTTGCAGATCGTTCCATATCCCGTCCCCTTGGCATTGCCGAGGACGTATTTGTGAAAGTAGAAAAGTTCCATTTTCCAGCTGACTTCGTGGTTGTTGATTTCGATGCCGATCATCGGGTTCCTCTCATTGTTGGTCGAGGATTCCTGAGAACGGGCCGAGCTCTCATTGATGTATTTGAGCAAGAAATCACATTACGTGTTGGTAATGAAGCTGTCACCTTTAACCTTGATCAAACTTCGAGGTACTCCGCAAACTATGATTCTGAATCGGTTAACCGAATAGATATCATTGATGTTGCTTTTGAAGAGTACTCTCAAGAAGTTCTTGGTTATTCTCATAATTCTGTGAGTGGGGATCCCACCACATCTTCTCAACCTATCATAGCCAATTCCACTCCTTCTATCACTCCTTTTGAGGGAAGAGACTTCATCTTGGAAGAGATTGAAGCATACTTGGCTAGTGATTCTGTTCCATGGGAAATTGATCACGCTCCAATTGACATTGAGGGGGACATACTTCTCATTGAGAAGTTGCTTAATGATGATCCATCATCAATCCCTCACACTAGTGATTCAATTCCAAATGAGATTAATCTGGAGGGAGATATTCTTCTTGAGAAGTTGTTAAATCAGGACACTTCTCCTTCTCTCCCTCCCGTCGAGCTTCATAACAAGGAAGTCAAGTCATTGAGAAAATCAAGAATTTCCTGAAGTTGAACTTAAGGACTTACCACCTCATCTCGAGTATGCATTTCTTGAGGGTGATGATAAATTACCCGTCATTATTGCTCGAGATTTGAGTAAAGATGAAAAGTCTGCTCTCATAAAGATCTTGAAGTCACACAAGCAAGCAATTGCTTGGAAACTCTCCGACATTAAGGGTATCAACCCTGAATTTTGTACTCACAAAATCTTAATGGAGGATGACTTCAAACCAGCAGTTCAACATCAGAGAAGAGTAAATCCAAAAATCCATGATGTTATCAAACAGGAGGTTATCAAACTTCTTGATGCATGATTAATTTACCCGATCTCAGATAGTCCTTGGGTTAGCCCAATTCACTGTGTTCCTAAAAAGGGTGGCATAACTGTTGTCACAAATGAAGAAAACGAGTTAATTCCAACTCGATTGGTTACGGGATGGCGTGTTTGCATTGACTATCGTAAGTTGAATGACGCCACTCGTAAAGACCATTTTCCTCTACCCTTCATGGACCAAATGCTTGAGAGATTAGCAGGGAATGAATACTATTGTTTCCTTGATGGTTTCTCGGGTTATTTTCAGATTCCCATTGATCCACAAGATCAAGAGAAGACTACATTCACCTGCCCATACGGAACTTTTGCCTATAAACGTATGCCTTTTGGCTTATGTAATGCTCCCGGCACGTTCCAACGATGTATGATGGCCATATTCCACGACATGATCGGGGAAACAATGGAGGTGTTTATGGATGACTTCTGGGTCATTGGGGATTCGTTTCAAACATGTCTCTCCCATTTAGAAAAATGCTTCAAAGGTGTGAAGACACCAATCTTTGTCTAAATTGGGAGAAGAGCCACTTTATGGTCAAAGAAGGCATAGTCCTTGGCCATAAGATTTCAAAAACGGGATTGAGGTAGATAGAGCAAAAGTCGATGTTATTGCTAAATTACCTCATCCTACTACCGTCCAAGGTATTAGGAGTTTTTTAGGTCATGCCGGTTTCTATCGTAGATTCATACAAGATTTTTCTAAAATCGCCCGGCCTATGACCCATCTTCTTGAAAAGGATGCTCCTTTTATCTTCTCACCTGAGTGCATCGAAGCTTTTGAAACATTGAAGAAAAAGCTTACTGAAGCACCCATTCTCGTTGCTTCCCGACTGGGATTTACCTTTTGAGCTCATGTGCGATGCAAGTGATTTTGCTATCGGTGCAGTCTTAGGGCAACGCAGAAACAAGCATTTTCAGCCTATCCACTACGCAAGTAAGACTATGACTGAAGCTCAAACTCATTACACCACCACAGAAAAGAGCTATTAGCCGTGGTGTATGCGTTTGAGAAGTTTCGGCCGTACTTAATCTTAACCAAATGTGTGGTGTATACGGATCACTCGGCTCTCAAATATCTCTTTGCAAAACAAGATGCAAAGCCGAGATTGCTCCGTTGGATTCTCCTCCTCCAAGAATTTGATATCATTATACGTGATAAAAAGGAGCCGAGAATCTAGTCACGATCATCTGTCCAGATCAGAAAACCCTCACCAAGATGTTTTCGAGAAAAAGGAAATAAATGAAACATTTCCTCTCGAGACACTCAATGCGTTTCTTTTCGTGGAAACTCTTCTACCCCATGGTTTGCTGACTTCGAAATTACCATGCGGTAACTTCATAGTGAAAAGGATGTCGACCCAACAGAAGAACAAATTCTTCAAAGATGTTAAACATTATTTCGGGGACGACCCCTTCTTGTTCAAAATCTGTGCGGATCAAGTCATCCGACGGTGTGTTTATGGACAGGAAGCTATGGACATTCTCAAAGCTTGCCATGCTGGACCCACCGGGGGCCATCATAGTCCTAACTACACCGCCAAAAAGGTGTTTGATTCCGGGTTTTATTGGCCTACTATTTATAAGGATGCCCACGACTTTGTCAAAACCTGTGACGCTTGTCAACGTCACGGAAATATCTCTCAAAGAAATGAAATGCCGCAAAACGCCATTCAAGTATGTGAGATATTTGACATCTGGGGCATTGACTTTATGGGGCCATTTCCATCTTCTCGAGGAAACAAGTACATACTCGTGGCTGTTGACTATTTGTCAAAATGGGTTGAAGCAAAAGCTTTACCTACCAATGATGCCCGAGTTGTTGTGAAGTTCTTGAAATCTCTTTTTGCTAGGTTTGGAACTCCGAGGGCTATAATCAGTGATCGTGGTACACATTTCTGCAATGACCAATTTGAAAGAGTCATGCAAAAGTATGGTGTAACCCACCGTCTTCTCGACTGCATACCACCCCCAAACAAGTGGGCAAGTGGAAGTTTCCAACCGTGGTATAAAAAGAATTCTTGAAAGGACAATAGGCGAAAATCGTGCATCCTGGTCGGATAAACTGGATGACGCACTCGGGCCTTCCGACAGCTTATAAAACACCAATCAGGTGTACTCCATACAAGCTAGTGTACGGAAAGGCATGTCATCTTCCGATTGAGCTCGAGCACAAGGCATACCGGGCCTTGAAACATGCAAACTTCGATATTCAGACAGCTGGTGATCATAGAAAAGTTCAAATGAATGAACTAAATGAACTCCGTGATCAAGCATACGAGACCTCTTTGATCTACAAACAAAAGACAAAGAAGATTCATGACTCTAAAATCAAGAACCACGTTTTCAACGTTGGTGATCGAGTCCTTCTTTTCAATTCAAGATTGAAGATATTCTCGGAAAAGCTCAAGTCCCGTTGGTCTGGTCCATTCACTATTGCTAAGGTTTATCCTTATGGTACCATTGAGTTATCTCAAACCGATGGTCCAAATTTTAAAGTGAATGGTCATCGGTTGAAGCATTATTTTGGAGAGGACATTCCTCCCGTGGTTGTCCCGGATCTACAAACTTTCCCCATGAACCAATGAATGCGGGATCGAGTCAAGCTAGCGACTCGATAATCAAAAACAGTAGCACACACCATATGGGTTTTCACCCATGTTTCTGTCTTCTTACCCTATTCTACCACCCTAGTGTGGGGAGTTGCCCCACCGTTGTATATAAGTTTTCTCTAAAAAAAATGTGTATATATCAAAATAAAATAATGGCCGTTGTATTTCCCTTTACGTTCTTTGTTTCGCATAACCGCTACTTTGAATATTGAGGGCAATATTCATTTCTAAGTGTGGGGGGGAATTCTCGTGAATTTTATCATGTATTATCTACCCAATTCCCGTTTTGGTCAAAAAAATAAAAAATAAAATTTTGGAGTAAGTGTTTTACACTTACTCAGCATATGGTTATCAGTCCACCATGTCTAATAAACAAAAGGATTGGCTAATCCAGAAGCAAACGGCTCTTGGTAAAGATTTCTCAAATCCGTTTATGGCTTGCAATTTGCCCAAAATTGTATGGTATTCAACTCACCATATCCTAAAAAAGTGAAGAGTTGGCTAGCCCGCAAGTTTATGGCTTGTGGTAAAGGCAGTGGAAAACCATAATTGGTATTCACTCACCAAAGATAATATGATAATTTATCTAAGAGTTGGCTAGTCCGAAGCAAACGGCTTCGTAAAGACAAATCAAATCCGTTACCTTATGATTTGCTCAAAATTATTTGGTTATCGTTGTACCAAGGTTCTTACTTGAACCAAAACAATTGGCTACTCCGGAAGTGATGGCTTTTGGTAAAGAGTTTTTAAAATCCATTAAAGATCTAAATCATTGCTAGGGACTAGCAATATCTTAGTGTAGGGGATTGATGAGTGTCTAAATACTCATCATTTTTGTACAATCTAAACTGCAAAATCATCTAAAACACTCAAGAATGCATCAAAATGATGAAAATATCCCAAAATAGTGTTTTATGTGTTTTAAATGCAAAAATATCAAAATCGATGAAAACGATCAAGTTTGCAAAATTGGCGTTTTAGTCCCCAAGTTTCAAAAGTTGTCAAATCTAGTCCCCGAATTCAAAAATCAAGAAAAATGTCATTCAAGGTCCCTGAAATATTCTAAGTTGTTAAAAATGGTCCTTGAATAATTCTTTGGTCAAATGGCAGAAAAGGTCCCTAAACTTTGAAAAATGTCAAAATTAGTCCTGGATATCCAAAATGGAATTTTATGCAAAAGTGGTCCTTGTACTATCAAATTTTGTCAAGTTTGGTCCTTTTGATATCTTTGGAAAAGTGTCAAGTTCAGTCCTCAAAGTTTCAGAAATTGCAAATATGGTCCTTGTAATATCTATCAAACCAAACGGACACCTTCTAATATCAAACACAAGCCCAATCCAATCTTGAGCCCTTGACCCTTGAGCTCTTGACCCTTGAGCCAGGCCAATATCCATTTTGGCCCCTGCCATATCCAATTGTGAACCCCCGTTAGTATAACTAACTCCTCGGTCAAAGAAGTCAAACACGCCAAAATAAACCATGCATCGCTCATCTCCTCTCAATGCTGAAATCCAAAACCGAGCTGGTATTTCATCTTTTTCAACACACCACTTGTATACTACCTTACCTTGTCCCCTTCTACTTCCACTAACACCCAAACTTCATTTATTGACTAAAACCGCCAAACCGCTAAGAGACTTTTGGCGCCAAAATGACACTTGGACGAATATGATGATTTTGGCCAATCCAATGGCTGGAAATGAGTGGGATTCTATTAGAGGTCGACAAGAAGTCCAAAAAGTTGATTATAAAGGGAAGAGAAGCAAGGATGAGAGATATCTAGTGTAATTTTTAAATTTCAATGTCGTTTTAGTTTAATTTTGATTTTCAGTGTATGTTTTATCTTTAAAGCTTTGTATTTCAAGTTTTCCTTGTACAATAAAACTTTTGTAACCATCAATTTCAACTTTAAGTCAAGTTTTCAGTTTATGCAACTTTTCCTAATTCAAAAATCTCATGTATGTTCCAATGTTGTTTTTAGATGTTTCAAGGACTAATGAGCACATGTAAGCTCCTATAAAGCTTATTCAAGCTTTTAGAAACATTAAAAGTCAGTTTAGAAGCAAAAAGCAAAAAAATCACCAAAAATACAAATAAATAGTTGAAAAATAAAAAAATCCATGGTGAAAGATACAAGAATGCTGGAGCGGTGGTTTATATTGGATGGCCTTGGTATAGAGCTTATTGGGAAGCTTTAGGAAGTGTTTAAAAGTCCTCAGTTCTCATTTTGTGATAGAATCCAAGTTGTAAGCCCTTTTAATCCATTTTGGAATTTCACTGTTAAGTTGTTAATTAGTTTGAATCTTGGTGTTTTTATGTTTATTAGTCATAGTTAAGTACAATTAATCAATAAAAGCAGTCACTTGTTCCTTTTAATTTGTAGTTTATAAAAATTTCATTTTAACAGTTTAAATATCATAAAGATCATTAGTGAGTTTTATGTTGTTATGACTGTTGTTTGATGCTTATTTAGTTCTAATAAATGATATTATAAGGTTTGTTATAAGTAGCATGGTCTAAATTACTCATTTGCTTTGAAAATCTTCAAATCAGTCTCAATAAGTAGTGTTTGGTTTTAGTTTGTTAACTGTGCTAAAGAGTGTTTAAGACAGATATTGCTTGTTCTGGTCACTTTAGTATCTAATATCTCAAATCAACAAGAAAAACCGGGTCATTTAGTGAAAAAGTGAAAATCATCTTTAAATATCACTTGTTAGTTAACTGTTAGAAGTTAGATTATCAAATTCATCATAGTAGCTTAAAATCTTTTAACCTAGCTTAATTTTATCTTATCTTAGCTTATTACAACATATTTAGTAAGTAGTATTGATCACAAGTTCATATTAGTCAACTCAATTGGTTTTCTTAAAAAGTCAAATTTGCATTTGGTCGTTTTTGAATTAAATAGACAATTTTAGTGTGTGTTTAATATTGAGTTTTAGCTTAAAATCTTTTGGGGTATTAAAGTTTAGTTGCTTAACTTAATTAGAAAAATACTAGTTCATTTTTAATCAGCTTATAAAGTGCTTATTTTCTAGTTTCTTTTGGACCCTTGTCTGATAATGGTGCCCTGTGCACGGCTAAGTAGTCCAACTTGATAAGCTCACACAGAGCTTATTAGTTGGTCATAGCTTGTGATTCTTGGTTCTTTGGGAAGCTGACCTAGCCATCTTGAGGTCCCAAGCTTAAGTTTTTATTTTGAAGCTTGTTTGGTAGGGCTGCAATAAGCCTTCACTTTGTCCCATTTCTGTCTTTCAACACAAGAGTCATAAGTGCTTATCTGCTTATTCTAGCTTATCAGTTTGCTTCTTTGTGTCTTCTAGCTTCATTTGAGTTGCTCTAGCTTATTAGCATCCTATTTTAGCTTTTGTTTTAGCTTGTGAGCTTGTTTGAGCTTATTTCTCCAAAATAAGCTCATAAGCAAATCTGTTAAGCTCATAAGCTTATCAAACACTTATATTTTAGTTTGTAAAATTTTTGTGTTTATTAAAGTTTCTTATTATCAGTAGTATAATAGTTTTCAAAAAGAAAATCCACAAAACATCATTTTAAATATAGTGATAGCGTTTATTTAATATTAATTAGCTTTTTGATTTTTCTTTTCAGCTTATTATTAAGCAAATCTAGTTTTTATATTTTTCTTAGTTTTCTGTCACCTTAAGTTATTTTAAGAAAAAGTTTCATAATTTTCCTAATCTGTTTAGTATTTATTAGAATTTTAAATAGTCAAAAGTATTAAATAATTAGTAATAAATAATTAAAAAGCATAAAAATATCTTTTCAGTTTTAAAATTAGTTTTATAATATTCTAGATTTTTCTAAGTTAAAATTTTATTTTTCCAGGTTAATTTTGTAATTTCTTGTATTTAAGTGTATTTTAAATAGTAATTAATTAGTAATAAATAGATAAAAAGTGTAAAAATATATTTTTAGTTTTAAAATAAGTTTTATAATATTTTAGATTTTTTCTGAATCATAATTTTATTTTTCTAGCCTTATTTCATATTTTCTTTTATTTTAGGTTATTATTAAATAGTTTAAAATAGTTTTTAATTAATAATAATTAAATAAATAGTTATAAAAATAATTTTCTTTTTCTAATAATTTTATTTTATTTTTAGGTTTTCAAAAATGTCATTTTCATATTTGTAGGTCTTTAATTTCTTAGATCTCAATTTTTAATTTTGTACGTTTACGTAGTTTTTAAACGTACGTTTTACGTTTGTTTCATCTGATTGTTGTGCTTATCAATTCTGTGTCCAAATACATTCCAATCAATCAGTAGTGTAGTTATCAATCAAATCCTACTGATCATTATCCTTAGTGATCATTCTATCATCTGATAAGTTTTGATACACCATTGAGTCTCCGTGGGACTTAACGACCTGGGAATCCACTATATTCCTCTGATCTTCATTGCATTTTGTGTCTGAACTGTTTTAAGTTTCTTACGGTTAGCCATTCACAAGTGGCTAGCTTGTGTGAGAAAACTTGACGGTTCGGGACGAATCACACTCACATCTACGCCTAAACCGTCTTTATTATCATGTATGTGTGTGTGTGAATCTTGTTCAATCGCTTCTTATCTTTCTATTAAGCTTGTGTGGTAAATCTAGTGACCTAACAGGATCCGAAGAAAAAAAAAAGCTCATGGATGAAACCCGTTATACCCGACAAGCCACATGGAACATTTAAGTAATTAACTAAAACTTATATGTATATATGTATAAGTCTAACTAGTACAATACCGTCAAGTATAACAATTCATTAAAAATCAACACTATTGGAAACGAAGTATCTCAAAATGCAAAATCATTCTTATTTATTAATAAAGTATTAAATTAAAACATACCAAAGTACTAAAAAAAAGTTTGAAACGACACCAATCACGCGGGACGTGATTAAACTGAAATGCAAAGAATTCATGATAAAAAATAGCTAACGATGAATTTGAAAGACTATGAATGATTAGACAAATGTTCATATTTCAACTTCTTTCGTATCATCTTTCTTCATAGAATCTTCCTTCAGATCTCCTTCACTCATATCAAGATCTTGCACAACTTGTGTCATATCACCCACTTTCATATCAACCTTCATATCACCTTCTTTCATATCAGTTTCTTTAAAAGCTTCATTAGTAACATAAACCGCATCATTATGTACATGAGAGGTCTCAGATATAGTATTTGTATCAATGTCATTTAACTTGTCCTCATTTGTCATTGTAGAATGAGCAAGAGAGCCCTCAGATGTATCTATTATAGTTGTATTCATTTCACATTCGAGAACACTTTTAGATCCATTTGCAGAAGGTTCCACATTAGCATCACGAGCCTCATTTACTGTTGAAAGAGGAACCTCAGTTGCAGTTTTGGGAATTGCAAGAGTAGTTGATTTGGTGTCAAGGAAGTGCTATAAGAATTCGATGAACGGTTACTATGTCCATTAATGTTTGCATTTGGATCATAGTTCTCATTTAGTTGCTGTCTCATTTCTACCAGATACAACAATAATAATATATAAAGTGTTTGTAGTTCTATTGGCAAACAAAGTATATGTGAACCACAAGTTGATTATATAATGTCATAATGCTATGGGATGGTGTTTTATACGATAACGAAAGAAAGATTGAAGAGAGGTAAATAACCTGTTAAGTGTGATCCAACTTAAGCGATTATAAATTTACTTTCAATGGCTGCAAGAAATAGAGTAAGTGATTAAACAACCTATAAATACTTATAACTTAAGTTGTTGCACAACATTATGAACAACTACCTAAATGCACTATTATGAAAACAGTTTTGCCGTTTTTTCGAAAAGACAAAACTACAAATTTTGCGCAGAAAATTCAGCAAATAAACTAAGTGCAACGATTACTTTAAGGGCTGTTTGCATGAATTTGTTATAATGGGCTGTTTAGAGACCAAAAGGGTTAAGGGACTTTTGGACGATTTGGTTTCAAGGGTCAACATTTTGGGACTATACAATTCTCTGATAACCATTGTGGATTGTGGGGAAGCTAAAAGTTAGTACATTAAAAGTGGGAGGCTGTATACTACCCCAATAATACAAATCACCTTTATCTATAGTATTATAAGACTCACAAAATGACTTTGCTAGTACAGATGTGCTTTCTAACTATTATCCATTACAAGTCAGTATGACTTTCAATCAACAACTTGTTATATTGTATTATTGTATAATAAAATATTATGATGAACCATAGAATGTACCATAATATACCATTAATCCTTTAATCATTTGGGCAAGTTGAAGACGTATAAAAGACTGATTAGAAAGAAAAAAAATTGAAAGAGATGATAAACATCTTTAAAAATGGGTTAGTCAAGGATCAAAACACATAAGAGAGAGATGTAGTCCTACACAATATCTGTTACTAAATCCATATGTAACATGCAAAAATGACTTAATTACAAAATTCAAAACCATCACCTTAGAAAAGTTGTACTGGAAATAGTGATAACTCTTCTCACATATGCATACACATATCAAATATGGGTGATAAGAAACAAAGAATTTGGCGCCTAATTCATATATATAAAATTTAAATTATTAAATTTATAACTGATTGTGATAAAGTTGCCTCAAAAAAAGGGATGAACTTTTATCCAAAAGTCTTAGTTAAATATAACTGAACTCAAATAATTATGCATATTGCTATCATTTTGCTATCTGTTGAATTCAATTCCAAGTATAGCATTATCCAAAGGTATTATACTACAATCTTTTAAATATTTTGAGGGTCACTTGCAGCTAAATAAATAAATATATCTTAGAACATGACAACATACTAACTAAGTTGGAAAAGGATATTGTTTCATTGTTTAATTTTTATGGTAGTTGACCTTCGAATTTTAGATATGAGATTTGGTGCAAAGCAACACAAAGACAAGGTTCGAGAGGGCTGTTTGGAGCATTTCATGTAAGTAATCTGAAAGTTTGGACAATATCTTTATTTCGGTTTGAAAGATGATGATCAAAAAGTACACCGTAGATAATGAAATGAGAGTGGAGCGATGTGGAGAGGTGCTAGTAGTTTTGTTCATATCGCTTGGAATTTAAGGGCGTTTTATACCCTGATTCATGTATTTTGTTTCATGGGTTCTTTCTTATACTACTTATTAATTGATATCCTACAATTATAAAACCATAACAATAACAAACATGATAATGAAACCCAATTGTCTTGTTAACATGAAGCATACTAAAAGAGATGGAAAAAAAATCAAATGACCAACATAACATTTATTCACTAAAAAACCAATACCATGATGAATTCAACCTATGGTTGAACCATCCGAAAACACTAAGAAGAATCCTAAACAAAAATACGTGACAAAGACATTAGAATATTGAAAAGCAACTAAATGTTGATCAACCAAGAGTATCATCTTCTTGCTAAAGCGCTTTCATATTCGGTTTCTTCTTCATCTTCGCTTTTCATCAAACGCTTGTTTGAACCTATTTCTTCTAGTTATTTTACTTGGATTTTTTGTTTCTTGATTGGGGCCATTGGTATTTCATCGCCACTCTCTGCATGAATAGTTAGCACGTGAGTTAATGAAAATGTGTGGCACTTTCAAAGTAAAAAGAGAAATAAGATG
>OU343219.1:11315379-11514794 GCA_910596185.1 Chrysanthemum makinoi
TCTAGCACATTGAATGTGTACTCTTTTCATACAAAAAGTATTTTTGATTGAAAATTGATCTTTCTCATAAAACCTTCGTCGTATTGCAAAACTCTTCTTCAAGCAATACGCGATTGTTTTCAAATCAATTTTTCATCAATCGTGAATCTCAATTCGCCGTTCACTCACTCCGTTGTCTTCTTTGAGACGTTCCGGTTTGAGAACGGCTAGAACAGCTGCGAAACCTTGCCAAGGAGATTCTTAGGAATTCTACCTGATCACAGGCAATATTTATACTGATCAACAGGGAACCGTGGGCCGTGTACCTCAATTCAACGAAAGTGATCAAAGACACTTTATTGCTAACTGTTGTTTGCGGGTACATTGGACGGTTGTACCGATCGAATTGAGAGTCAATCCAAAGCCGCATGCTCACAGCATCCACACTTAATTAAAGAAATCATGACTGGTGCATATCTATTGAACCCGCTCGATATTTTCATATCATGCTTTGCTAACGCTGCAAATATCATGAACCAAAGAAAAGCTTCCGCTACTCTCGATGAAAAGATGTCATGATCCGTAAAGTGTGAGCATGTCGAACCGAAGTCACAACTTCACATGATGGCAACACAACAAAGGGTGATCCAGAGATTTACTGTGGCTGATGATCTCAATGAAAGCTCGAAGATCATCAAAGATGTGGATCAGTTCAAAGACCTCCACTGAAAGTACAAAACTATGCGGACTTTGAAGTATCACTGCTAAAGCGCAAAGATGTAGAAGTTGAAGACTTCAAGTCTACGAGCTCAAGAACAAAGTCAAGAATAGAATGCTAGGATTCGAAATGTAAAACATGGGGTGACCTCCCTTAGGGAGAGATTGTTAGGAATTGGAAATTCCATATGTAAAGTGTCGGTCACCCCAAATATTATCTAGCATAGGTTAGCTCTTAGTTACGTTATTTAGCAGTTTATTAGTTAGTTTGTAGCGTAGTTTAGTTTAGAGAAACACTGTGGAGGAAGGACGGGTCTTTACCCACTGTATGCCTGATCCACAGACCGATAGGAGGACGGTATGTTTGTAACTATAAATACCCCTTCCATCCATGGAAGGGGTGGTGCTTTTCAATCTAACCTTTTACATTTTATTGAAGCAAGTCTATAGCTTGAACACCCATCTCTCTACTTTCTCTCTCTAACTATGGCAAACATGTATTTTGATCATCCAAGACCACCCGAATCATCAACACAATAATATTTACGATCCTAACAGTTTAGATAGATGTGCGGTAGTTATTGCCTTAGTTTAGGTTTAACCGTACCTAACTAAGAATAGACTTCTACCTCGACCTAGTCCGGGGTTGGCAATTGTTCTAGATTTTGCCACGACAGTGCTGGACTAGAGTCGCCTGGCCCAGTAGTCCCTGGATGCGGACATGTTTTATGATTGGTGATCCGGTAGGATCGGTGTGCAAACGGTATTTATCTATCTTAGGTCTTGCATAGCAAATCAACTCTTACAGTTCCACTATGATTTTGTTGAACTTAAACCTATGAACTCACCAAATAGTTTCCACCTTTTAGCATGATTTCTCAAGTATTTGAGAGATGTTTGGATTACTTGATCGGTGGAAGCTTGGCTAGAAGGCGGGGTTCAAGGATCATTTCTGACTCTGATAAACTATGGGGACCTAATAATTACTCTATTGGATTAAATGTTTGGATTAACTAAATTGGGATTGGTTTTGAATGTTAAATGACTACCTTTTGCTATACTTGTGTGCGATACCAATCCAATAGTAACGCCCCGAAAACTTGATTAAGTCTTCCGCTGTACCGAGATTTGGGGGTGTTACAGTGAACATGAGAATTACAATTATTGAAAAGATATATATGTGTGAGTCAAATCCTTGTATCAAGTCATAATGGATGTTTTACATGAATTTTTCCAGATTCTAAAGATATAAATTTTCCGTAATTTTCCGCAAAATCGCAGAACCAGCCGTTATGATAACCTGACGGCGTCAGATCGTGAACTCCGACGTCGAGGAGCGTAAAACAACTTATCTGACATTCTCTCATTTTCTGTGTTGCTTATAAATTTTTGGAATTTTCTAGGTCTTAATTTTCTAGAAAATCTGTAAATATCCATTCCACAAGCATTATATCTTATTTAAGTCTGGAATTACATCTTGTTGTGATTTTTCTTTGTTCGATTTGATGCTTTGGGTTGTTTGTTTTCTTAAAGTGTGCAGGTTTTATTTATCAAGAAGAAAATACAAAATATTGGAAGGATCTTTTCGTGCATACATTCTTCTTGGAGAAGAATTTAACCACTACTTCACACGGATCCTACCGAGCTAATCAGGGGAGTACTAGTTTCTTTCGTTTTTAATTACCTTCATTATCATAACTTTGATATTTTCGGGGAACATTGGGGACAATGTTCACTTAAGTGTAGGAGAGAATAAAACGGAACTTTGAAACTATGCTTATCCTTGACTATTTGCCTTGTCCAATTTCATTTGTGTAATAAACCATGAGAAATATCGGTTAGGGTAATTTTGGCACCAAATTTAAAATTTTTCATGACATGTAGGAGTGGGCCATTAGTCTTAATAAAGCGTCTTATGGATAAGAAGTTGTATGACTAGCACAAAAACCCTTTACCACTTAAATTCCACCCAAAATGTGAGGATCGCCCTTAGATTAGTAGGAATTAAAGCATTTATCTTTAATGCTTAGAGTGTGAACCGGTAGTATAATAGATTCTAGAACTTGTTTTGTGATGCATTCCGAGATCGCTAGTAAGTCTACACTTGTGTAGTTAGGAATAACTAAATGATAAGAGGCATTAGGATAACCTTTGTTTGATACCCGTAATATAATTACTTCTTCCACATCGGTTGAGTAATTCCCCCACACCCTTGCGTTGTACTCATCTTTAGTACACGATACCCCTAGTTAACCCCTCAGAGCCTATCATTTTCGCAGTTCTCGTGATGTTTCACTTTTCTGGAATATCAATGAAGAGCATTGTTTACAATCCACCCCCAAATGTACACCCAAATCGCCTTAGCCTACCTTGTATGCACTCACTTTTAGTGCATTATTGTTATCACACTAAACCCTTAGTTCAATTATCTAGTTGCTTGCATAAGTTGCTAAGTCGAGTCATATCCTTTGTACACAGTTTTGGGACGATTGAGACTCATGGGAAAAGTTAAATTTTATAAAATGACGGGAAGGGAACGTTAAATTCAAATTCCCTTTATTTGCATAATAATGTACTCCAAGTGTTTTGATCTTTTCAATTCTGGTCAAATTAGTGTTAGAGTAATAAAAACTCAAGTGTAGGGATGTGCCTATAAATCCCTATTATTTTGATGTTATCGTAGAGGATGGTAGAGTAAAAGTGTATGGGAAAAAAAATCGAAAAAAATAGAAAAAAGAGAAAAGAAAAAAAAAAATAAAAAAATAAACATACGGGCTACCATCCTACATCTATCTTTAAATTTAAGTTTGTTTATTTCAGTTATCTAGAGTTTAGAGTGTCGAGTCTTTGCTTAGCAACGCCATTCTTCGCATGCTTGTAACATAAAGATTTTTGACTTGCCACCACTAAATAGCCTATCCCACCAAACCCTTTGTTTCTCTACCGTAAGCCTATCATTACAACCCTTTAAAACACCTCTTGGATAGTCTTTCCTAGGTGCTTACACCAAAGCGATGGAGGTTTGATCTAGTCTCAAGCTTATGGTAATCTATGTACTAGGACCGGTTAATGAGTGTTTATCTTCCATTTCCAACTTGTTATATTTCATATACACCCGAGAGATGTGAGTATCTAAACACCCCATGTGAAGTGCTAGTATGTAATTTCCGTGCTTGTTATGACTTTTGCAGGGCTTATATGTGTTGTGGATCGTTCTAAACTAATGATTCATGACCCCTAACTTATAAATTAATTGGCTAAAAGCACATTTGCTTGAGGACAAGCAAATACCAAGTGTTGGGATATTTGATAAGGTTTTAAAATGTACGTTTTTGAGGGGTCGTTTAAGCCCTTATTTGATCACTTTTGTATCCGTTATTACTTAATATCGTTCCTTTTCACTTTTTAGGTCTCTTGAAGGCAAATTGCTGGAATGACACTTATTCGGATGAAAAGGCGCGAATATACGAAGAAAATGGCCAAGGTCAAGAATCGAGACACTCAGGCTGCTGGAACTTAAGGGGACGTAGACATTACGTTATTTACTTGTTATTTTAGTTACTTATTTAGTTTAGTGCAACACCGTGGAGGACGGACGGGTCTTTACCCACTGTATGCCTGATCCACAGTCCGAAGGAGGATGTTTAGTATGTAACTATGAATACCCTCTACCTCCCAAGGTAGAGGGATGGACCTTTCAATCAATCTAACCTTCTTTCTTTTGTTTACTCTCTAGAAAGGCTCCCATTCTACTTTCTCTCTCTAAACTCTCTATCTCATTCGATCCATACTAGTGTTTGTTATGTGTTTATGAAAATGAATATCTTACAAATGGTATCAAGAGCCAAATTGCTTTGTGACGACTCAGTAGCCAAATTGCTCATTTACAAGTGACGGCTTCAGGTTTTAAAAGAGTAGGGCGCCGTACGTGACGACCTAGATTTGATCGCAACACGCCGAGAGGACTAAGAGGACGGCATCACAAGCATAAGGTGACGTCGTCGCAATACTAACGTAGCCAAGACGAAACCCTAATAACAGCAACCCGACGGCGTCCCAAATTAAAGGGTGACGCCATCGCATGTGAAATCTTATATATATAATCCAAATTTTTCAGTTTTCGGTGGGTAGTCTTTTGGAGTAAAAACCTAAACCGAACCAAGGCTGTCTTGTACAGTATTTTAGGGTTCCATACCCTATCTTACGTCAAGATAAGTGTTTTACTTCATTAATTTAATTATGTCTTCCATTAATTGTGTGTATGCTTGCATGTTCCCCATGTCCGGCTAATTTATTTGTGTGTTTGGTTAGGTAATATGAAACTTAGTTATTAAATATTGATTGGTTGTCTCTTATCTTAATTGTGATTGACCTAGTATTGTGATAGGTCATTTGTTGTGCTAATAATGCTTGATTAATCTTTGCTGAACCTTAGTTTATAATCACCTAGAGTAATTCTAGGCTATACATCCAAAGAATACCTTAGAGTTAAAGTTTTTAAATCCTAGAGATTTTGTAGTCATTAACCTTTGGTAGCTTCAAAGAGTTAGGGATAAACGCATACCCAACGACCTTAGAAACACAACGCGATTAAGAATAAGGAATTCAACCATCAATAGGAGATAACTAGGGAGTAATAAAGCCTAAGAAAATACATTTTTAATCATCATACACAACAATAGACATAGACTACATACACCTTAGTTTAGATAATTAGATAATAGAAGTAATCGGTAGAAATACCAACCCCCCAAATCCAAACCCAGAGATTCTTACCTTTCCATTTCCTAAAAAACATAAAAAGATAAAAAATAATCTTCCTCAACCCCAACCTTAGCGTAGTACCTTCTCACTAGCATTCCTATTCCCCTAGAGAACGATATCAATTCCCGTGACTTACCCTAATACTACACTACAATGATTAGGTACACTGCCTAGGGTGTTGAAAAACTTGCTCGACGAAAAGGAAGTTTCCTTTGACCCCGAACTACTGTAAGCGATCAAGCTTTTGTATGCCGGGAATAGAATAGCTAGTTAGATTTCCACCTCGTTTAGGTTTCCTTGCTTGATTCCTATCAAGTAAGCTTTTTCCTCATTTTTAGCTTCCTTGTAGTCTATCCCCCTTCTTTGTGTTTGTGTTCGTAAAACCCTTTTCATTTGTCGGTATGGCAAGTGAAGTTGCATTTGAATCATTAACAAATGAGGAACAATTGAATTTCGCAGATTGGATTGCTTTTATTGTTCTAATGAATTTGTGAGTGATCTTAGAGATATCCAAAAGGAGACAGGTGTAAGGTTGGATGGATTTGATAAATTTTGTGCTTGTGTGGCTTCTATTCAACGATCATTGTTAGAATCAACTCCTTTTAGTGAGACCCTCTGGAAAAATTTTGAGAAAAGCCTCCTAAGCATAAACCATCAGTTGTCACAACTCGAGGAAATGGATAAGGAGGATTTATCCAACCTTAGGCATCATGATAAAAAAGACCTAGTTTTTAAGAACATGGAACCTAAACCCGCACAAGATTGTGAGATGGTTATAGTTGAACTGCCAAGTTGCATGCGTGGGATAGATTTCAAAACATATGACACGCGTGAGGAATCCTTCCAGCAAATAGAACATAGTGATCAAAATTTTGAGAATAATTCTTATGAATCGGACCAAGAATTTGAAATGGCTAAAGAAGGATTTGAGATACTTAGGAGTGTATTTGTGTTAGATCATACTAAAACACATGATGAACTTTTAGGATATCTAGATATAATGGAGAATGAGGCGGAAACTCCAAGCCCACAAGCCCTACCATCACTTGAGGAACACACATCGCCTATAACTTACTCGGAAGAAGTAGAAGAGACTATAGGAACCCCGATTGATATAGAACCTTTGGACCAAACGCCACTAGAGAATGTAAGGTTTAGATGCTTGTGTCATGACTCTCTCTTAGTCCTAGGAAGTTCCTAATTTTGATGAACCGGAGCCTCAACCAAAAACCTTACCCAATTTTCCGCCTTTAGATGTGAATCTTGGAATTGAATTAGGCCCCAATCCACCCATCAAAATAAATAGTCCGGGTAGTTGCTTGATAAAGGTGGTAGACTCTAGGCCATGTAGAGTGGAAGCTAATATAGGAGTAACCCATGACCTTACACACTTATATCACCCATTCATGGTTGATAACAAGAAACATTATGGGTTTAAACCGGGTTTATTAGGTCAAGAGGAGATAACTAGGGAGTTATAAAGCCTAAGCAAATACATTTTTAATCATCATACGAGCACACAACAATAGACATAGACTACATACACCTTAGTTTAGATAATTAGATAATAGAAGTAATCGGTAGAAATACCAACCCCCAAAATCCAAACCCTGAGATTCGTACCTTTCCATTTCCTAAAAAACATAAAAAGATAAAAAATAATCTTCCTCGACCCCAACCTTAGCGTAGTAACTTCTCACTAGCATTCCTATTCCCCTAGAGAACGATATCAATTCCCGTGGCTTACCCTAATACTACACTACAACGATTAGGTTCACTGCCTAGGGTGTTGAAAAACTTGCTCGACGAAAAGGAAGCTCCTTTGAACCCAAACGCGCTGTGTAAGCGTATCACTGTCACATCATATTGAATTTCTTTAGGTAATTGGCTATTACCTCCTTTGGGGCATACTTTTGTACACTGGTAATTCGGTGTATACAGTTGAGTCTTGGTTTCATGAGCTTAGCGCATAATAATCTGTGATTTTTCTTATGATATTGTTAGTTTACAATGATCATGATCATATACTTGTGTTCAACTTATTTTAAACCTATAGATTTCACTCAACATTTTTGTTGACCTTTTTAAGCATGTTATCTCAGGTAATCAGTGAAGATGTTGACCAAGGCGCGGAACGGGGCATGGCAAGGCTTATCTGGTGGTGTAAAACATAAAAGTTGTCATTTCTTTCAAACTCATGATCTTTCTTTTGGGAAAAACACTGGATCTATTTACAACGATTTGTAACAAACTATGAGTTTTCGATGAATGATAACTATTTTAATAAAACGTCTCTTTCGAGTCATTTTCTATAATTATTGACTATGATCTCCATTTAAGTAACACCGATTAGTCTTCCTCCGTCATTAAGATTTTCGGGGTGTTTTAGATTGGCATCAGAGCCAAGGTTATGGAGAACCAAAGAGTTTTTCGAAAACATTTGGATTATAACCGCACTTTTAAAACGGACTATTTTACACCACGCCTTACTTCAAAGGACTCTATGCATTAGGATTGATGCATCTCTAGATCATAAGTAAATTGCATTAATTTTAGTTAGGCATATAGATTTGCTTGGCAAATATGCGTAGCTAACTAAAATCTTGTTAATATATATTATATTTGGCATTTTACTTACATTAATTTATGGGTTGTTACAGATTCATGTCGATCCCACCCGCTTGTTTTGTCCTCGCATAACGAGATGGAAGACACTATGTCCTTCACGATCACTATGACAGCTCATCCTAGTCCAGTCTATACTACCGTTGTTTCGACAAACGAACCTTTGAGGAAGGTGAAGTTGCCCGAACTCCTACTGCCCCAGCTATGATTGCTCATTCTCAAGAGTACAATGCTTTTGCTTCTATGACCCTAGATCAAGACTATGAGTCGCGAGAATGGTTACCACGCATCGGATGTTTTCGTGGATGATGGATCATCCAAGTCATCCGAGAGCACTCACCATCATGACTCTTCTGGATCATCTTCCCTAGCGATCCGTCGTCACCGACGTAGGATCCGTGTTCTTAAGCCTTATAAGCCTGAGCCATTTGGAGTACCTTACCGACCACGTCGTAAGAGTGCTATCGTCAAGTATACCGCTAGGAAGCGTGTGCGATCCATCACTATGACTCGTGTGATACCACCAGCTCAGTCACCACCTACTGTGTTCTACCATCAGACCATCACTGTTCCTATTTTATCACCACCTACAACATCACCTCCTTTGGACACTTTTAGTGAGCCACTCTTACCACTTTGCATTAGGTGCTATCCGCCATCACTATCTGATCCTGACATGCCTACTCAAGTGGATAACGAGACCGGACCAAGGAAGAAATCCGGTGCTCGGCGATGGTCATTCTTGATGCCTTTACTTCGTCATTGGAGAGAAGAGGAGGGAGCACCTAGTTCATTCGAGCTTGGAGAGAGCTCAACTACTGCACCAGCTCCAGTTCTGCCTGTTACCAGTGAGCCTGTACACCACACTATTTGTAACACCCCCAAAATCACAAAGTGACAGCGGAAGACTATTTGGGGTATTACATAGAGGATCATAGTCATAAGTTATAGAAAACGACTCTAAAGAGACGTTTTAAATAAAAGTTGTTACCATTTCATAAATCTCAGTGTTTTGGAAACACAAGAGGAAATACCACATGTTTTGAAATTACATAAAAGATAGTTTTAAACGCCGTTTAAATGATAACTTTAATTGAAAACAACACCACTTCAAGCGTCCCATGACGTCCACTCCACGTCTTCATGATATTCTAATTTGTACCTGATATGAACATGCTTTAAAAGATCAACAAAAGTTGAGTGATATTCATAGGTTTAAATAAATGGTTGAACACAAGTAAGAGATGATAATTGCTTCGAATACAATCACCATGGAAAACAGAGATTATTATTATGCGCTAAGCTCATGACACCAAACTAACCGCATACACCTAATTACTGGTGTAAGTAATAATATTGCCCTCAGAGATGGAATTGCCAATTCCATAGTTTAACCAAATATAGTGAGCCTTTATTTCGATAACCGAGTCGGGTCGTTAATTCCCATAGTACTACCCACAATATTCGCGTTCACTCGCAAGTGATTAATGGTTCATGATGTAAGGACTTATGGCGTGCAACTTAGGCTATAATAATAATGATCAGCAAAGATACGTTTAAGAAAAGACTTGTGTTCTAGTTTATAGCATGCATCTCCTCGCGGGTTTAAAAGAAATAAGTAAAGGCGAGACTATGAACTCACCTTAGCAAACAGTATCCGAGTAGTGTAAAATCAAGTAGTAGATGCACGTATAATCTCACGCGACCTATAATTAATATAACAATACTTTAATTATTATGTTTATATTTGACTCGATAATATATCAGAAGATTAAGTTGTTAAGTTTTGTGTGACATTTAGTTATATGATTGAACATTGGCTCACGGAAGTGCGGATATAGGTAGATGGTGGTAGGACATAATAAGTCGGGTAAGTCGCAGGATTGTCGATATCGTATGAAGGACATTTCATGCGCATATCAACGCATATGAATTATAGGGTGTCGTTTGGAAAAATATATATACTTACATAATAGTAGATGAAATAAGTATATGTTGCTTATAAAACGTGATTACTAAATTCTTTACAAAATTTGTATATTATATTTTAAGAAAATTTGGCATGGTTTCGATTATATATCATAATATATGGTTTTTGAGAAATATAACATTATTGTAAAAAAAAAAACAAAATAGCATTCGTTATATATATATATATATATATATATATATATATATATATATATATATTATATATATATATATATATATATATATATATATATATATATATATATATATATATATATATATATATATATATATATATATATATATATATATATAAGTATCGAAATTATTTGTTTCCTTTATACCGCTTGTCGTAGTTTAGTTTATAAAATTTGTCCTCTCAAAGTAGTTGTACAAAACAAAATTGTAAGGTATGCCTTATTATTAGAAGAATGCTTTGTTTATATTTGCAAGATTATAAGGTTTTCCATTTTTAAAATCTACATAGACTTTCATACATATTTAACAAGTTCGGCTCTTATTCGATGGTTTAAGGTAGACGCGGAGTAAAGTAACAAGGAGGGGAGGGAGAAACGGTTTGGGCTTGGTAATGAGTAGGCGGCCAAAGGGGATGGGCCTCGAACCAAATCCTTAATTTGACTATTAGTCTTTGATTGTATCGTGGCCCACACCTACATGAAAAATTTGCAATACTGTGTTTGGAAAAGTTTTTGACAAAAAGAAGTATGCTACCAAGGAGCTTATCTAACGTATTCAATAAGTAAGTAGGAAACTCAATACCATTTTAATTTATGAAGGAAGTGTGGTGTATAGCTTGACTACATAACTGTAAACACAACACTTGGGCTTAATGGCTACACAATGATATTCGATCAATGAGATGGGTAGGCTTTCGAAAGATGTTTTGTTGTGATAATGAGACCTTAAGTATCTAGCTAGTTGGTATGACCTGGAGGCAACGGTGCCTTCCTATGGCTGCCAAGCTTGACCCTTTTGAGTACTTGACTCAAGTTTTCACTTAGCTGGTGTCTAAAGCCACAAGGGGACGACATGAACTTGTGACACGGGTGGATACTATTCTAGGGAATGGGTAGTCTATGGATCAAAGGCTCCGGCTAAGACCAAGTGGCCAAGTCAAGTACCACTACTAGATCAGGGGCTGTCCCCTCACTTGGGTTGGCTAAGTTTCGACTTAGTAACCCCTTGGTACAAACATGTTCTAACCAAGACGACTCATCCACTGTCGACCAAGCCCACAGTGGGTCTCAAGGTGGCTCAATACAATGACTAGACTATGGCGAAAAGGACCTAACACTTCCACACTTTCAAGCCTATGTAACTACATATATTCGGATACATCATGATTAACCTAAACACATGACATTCATAACTATTGAAACGAATTCGACTGATAAATTAAGATCTTGAATTCAAATACAAATTATACTAATCAATCTAAAACAAGTAAACAATGCAAATCTTAATTCTTACAAGGGTTCAAGGGATTCGCTTAGAAGAGTGACTCGACATCCATCCACCTGTTCAACCACCAAGGAAACAAACACCAAAACTCTTTCTTTCCTCCTCTTTGTGTGATGAGACTTTTGATTTGGGTTTGTGCTCCTTGTGGTCGACCCTCATCTTATAGGTGGATTGGTGGGATGAAGCCAACTCTTCTCCTTGGTGACTGCGAATCCCCCATCTAGGGAAAACTCTCTTTCAATATTTGATTCCTAGAGCATCATGTGACTCCTTTGCAAGATGAGATGGTCAAAAAGTATTGAGACAATCTTTTGGTTTGACTTAAATTGATGACAACTTCAATTTATGTAGAGGAAAGGGGAGATGGGGTTTTTGAGATGGGGAAAGGTATTGTAAAAGTTTTCCAGAAGGAGGAGATGAGACTTTTGGGTGTCGTGGGTTTTGAGAAGCAGAGAGATTGAAAGAGATGGTAGAAAGGGGCGTGGGTTTTTAGGGATAAGGGTAGTTTATTTAAGTTTTTATTATTTGGTAAGTGTAGTATTTATTATTTGTGTATTGTTTGGCATAAGATGTATTTTGGTACCCCGTTGTTAACTCGTAATGTATAACTTCAAGCGGAAAAAGTTGTATTACTTATATTTCCGGACACGTTATAAATAAACTGTCATGATAATGTAATTTTGATTTCTTTTAGTTCGCTTTATTTCTCTCGCTTTTATATTGGTACGCTCGGACTCGTAAGACAAGAAAATTTCTTGTGAGATGATTTGGCTATCAGAAATATTGGGCATAATAAATAAGACTACTCGGATATGCCAAATTTTTATGCAAGAAAAGCTGAAATGTACATGCTAAACGCTTAACTTAGATCAAATAACTTTTGATAAACAGTCTAGTTCATAAATATAAAGGTTTAAAATAGTGAAAATTTTCAGTGGCTACGCGACCTACCCCTTAAGAGGATTCCGTCCCGGAATTCTAGTTTACGGTGGTTGTCGGAGTTGGATTTGTGAACAGATGTGGGTACTTAACATGCATGGTGTCTTCGCTCCCACGCGGTACTTCGGTCCTCTCTTGGAGTTTCATCTAACTTTGACGATAGGGATGCGACTTTGCTTAAGTCGCTTGACTTCCCTATCCATGATTTCAATTGGTTCCTCGACAAAGTTAAGCTTGTCATCGAGCTTAATCTCTTTTAGTGAAACAACAAGAGATTCATCCAACAAGCATTTCTTCAGATTTGAGACGTGAAAGGTAGGGTGTACTCTACTAAGTTCTTCCGGGAGATCAAGCTTGTAAGCAACCGGGCCGATTCTTTCGAGAATCTTGAAAGGGCCAATGTATCGAGGATGTAGCTTTCCTCGTTTTTCAAATCAAACCTTTCCCTTCCAAGGTGATACTTTCAACATAACTCGATCACCAACTTGAAATTCCATGGGTTTCCTTCTGACATCGGCGTAACTCTTTTGTCGATCTCTAGCAGCTTGAAGTCGTTGACTAATTTGCACAATCTTCTCGGTTGTTTCTTTGACAAGTTCAGGTCAGTGAGTGGGCATCTCCAACTTCAGCCCAACAACGGGTGATCGACACTTCGACCATAAAGTGCTCGAATGGAGCTGCCTTGATGCTCGCGTGGTAACTATTGTTGTAGGAGAATTCCGCCAACGGCAAGTGTTTATCCCAACCTTTTCCAAAGTCGATCACGCAAGCTCGTAGCATGTCTTCCAAGGTTTGGATAGTCCTTTCACTTTGGCCATCGGTTTGAGGATGATACGCGGTACTCATATCCAAACGAGTGCCTAAGGCCTTTTGAAGAGATTTCCGAAATGTGAAGTAAAACGACCGTCACGATCAGAAATGATGGAAATTGGTACTCCATGACGGGATACAATTTCCTTCGTATAGTTGCAAGCGGGTTTCCATTTCATCATTTTCTTTGATGGGTAAGAAATGAGCGGATTTGGTAAGACGATCGATGATAACCCAAATGGTGTTGTAACCTCTAGCAGTCTTAGGTAGTTTGGTTATGAAGTCCATTGTGATTCTCTCCCACTTCCAAACTGGGAGTTCAGGTTGAGTTAACAATCCGGAAGGTTTTTGACATTCGGCTTTGACTCGAGAACAGGTGAGACATTTCCCGACGTACGTTGCAATTTTAGCTTTCATGTTTTGCCACCAATAAAGCTTCTTGAGACCTTGGTACATTTTGTCGGATCCCGGGTGAATGGAATATTTAGACTTGTGAGACTCATGCATAATGAGTTCTCGTATTCCTCCATAAAGTGGTATCCAACTTCTATCGCCAAAACATAAGGTTCCATCCGATTTTGTGCAAACGTTCTCGTTTCCCGCATTCCAAAGATTTTCTCGTTGGGACGGTTTTCAGGTTTGAGAGCTTCAGCTTGAGCTTCAAGGATTTTTGATGGGAGGGGTGACTTAATTGTCATTCCCAAGGATCTTACTCGAAGAGGTTTAGGTCGATCCTTTCGACTAAGAGCATCCACCACGACATTTGCTTTTCAGGGTGATAACGGTTTCACAGTCGTAATCACTAAGCAATTCTAGCCATCGGCATTGTCGCATGTTTAACTCCTTTTGATCGAGAATGTGTTGGAGACTTTTATGGTCGGTAAACACCGTACACTTGGTTCCATATAGGTAATGTCTCCATATTTTGATAGCGAACACCACGGCTCCCAATTCCAAGTCATGGGTAGTGTAGTTCTTCTCGTGAGTTTTGAGTTGTCGCGAAGCATAAGCAATCACCTTGTTTCTTTGCATCATATCGCACCTAACCCTAGGTGTGATGCATCCTGAAGACTATAAAATCTTCCACTCCATCGGGTAAGGCTAAGATAAGAGCTTCACAAAGCTTCTGTTTCAAGAGTTGGAAGCCCGACTCTTGTTTCTCACCCCAGTCAAAGTTCTTCTTTTTCTGGGTTAGCTCCGTTAGAGGTTTAGCGATTTTCAAAAATCCTTCGATAAATCTTCGATAATAACCCGCAAGCCCTAAAAATTAGCGTATCTCGGTAGGGGTAGTAGGGGATGACCAATCCTTGACTGCTTCGATTTTTAAGGGATCAACATGAAGACCATTACTATCTATCACGTGACCAAGGAATTGAACCTTTTGAATCCAGAAGTCGCACTTGGAAAACTTAGCATACAATTCTTCTTTCCTGAGCAGCTCTAGGATGGCTTTCAAGTGTTCCGCATGCTCCTCCTTGTTGCGGGAATAGATGAGAATGTCGTCAATGAACAAGATTACAAATTTGTCCAGGTAAGGTTTACACACTCGGTTCATCAGGTCCATAAACACTGCCGGTGCATTTGTCAAACCAAATGGCATCACTTGGAACTCATAGTGGCCATAACGTGTTCGAAAAGCAGTTTTCGGAATATCCTCCTTGATTCGCTCCCGAACGGTCAAGTTTTCTCACACAAGCCGGCCACTTGTGAATGGCCGACCGTAAGAAACTTCAAACAGCTCAGAAGCAAATGCAATGAAGTCCTGGAGAGTATAGTGTTTCCCCGGGTCGTTATGTCCCAGCGAGCTATGCGAAGAATCACCAAACGAATAGTGATCGAGAGATTTGAACGGAAAAGAGGATTTGATAATGATTATAACTACAGAAATAGCCTATAATTACAAGGGCTTAAATTCAAATTAAAGGAAATTAAAAAGATAAAAAATATTAAATAAACGCTATCACTATTTTTAAAATGATGTTTTTGTGATTTATAAAATAAAATAACTTAAATAAACTATTTTAATTAAAACGTAAACCTAAATTACCTAAAAACGTGACCTAGAATGAAAACGGGCGTTATATGTAAAATTATCGAGCGCAAGCAAGTAAAACGTAAAATTTGTGAGATAAAAGTCCTACGAGTATAAAAACAATTTTCTTACTTACTATGTGACAAAAGAAAATTTTAGAAAAAAGAGTTATATTTTTTTTGACTTTTATTTTATTTATTACGAATTAAAAACGATTTAACACTAATTAATTAATTAAAAATACTAAACTAATTTATAAAAAATCGGGGAAAATTACAGAAAATACTTTGAATGATAGAGATTCTATTAAAAATTTGAAAACAGCTGGTTACAATGGAAATAAGCTACCAAATAAGCGAAAAAAGCTTAAAAGTAAAAACTGTGAAATGCCACTTAAAGAATTAATGTTGCAAATAAATAACCAAGAAAGTCCCTAGGGCAGTTGGTAGAGAGGTATGTGCTGTGTGCGTGGACAGTGTGTGCAGGAGGTCCCATGTTCGAATCCCCCTTCATCCCCTTTTTCCACTTATTTTTCCTTTTGATTTTTTTCTTCTATTGCAAAACAAAATAAGAAAAACTACACCTTTTTAACTCAATTTAAAACTTGGGTCAAGTATAAACAAGCTGTAACAGCTTGTTAACAGCAAAATGAGAAAAAAAAATAATGAAAGGGGCTGTTAAAGGGGCGTTTGGGACAGTGGGCTGTTTGGTTTTTAGGAGCAACAAAAAGACTAAAAAGCTATAAGAAAGTTAGTGAAAAGCTGAAACATGATGGAATCTACTTTAATAAGCTAAAATGGACTAGGGAAAGGAGACAATAAGCTGTAGGACAACTTACTTCTCAACAAAATGGGCCTAAGGGGCTGTTTGGGACAGCACAACCAAACACCCCTTGGGACAGTTTCAATCCAAACAGCCCTTTAGCCATAGTTAAGCACAAATAAAGCCTTGAAAAGCAATCAATAAGCACACTAATGGGTGAATAAGCTATAACCTAAAATGATTTATCACAAATAAGCCAAGACACCTAAATAAAGGGGGACAACATGAGGCATAAATAGGGAATCCTAAACTACTTAAATGCAAATAAGCAAATCAAAATGTACTTAAAAAAACTACAATAAGCATAATGTAAGCTAAGGTGTGATTAATCTAATCTAACCTACTCTAAGGGGTCCTAAAAATTCTAAATAAGCACAACCCAAACCTAAATAAGCACTAAATTAACCAACTAACATGCTGCAGTGGTGTTTGAGTAGCCAAACAGCCCACTTGGGCAATTCCTGAACTTATTTTGAATAAGCTAGGGAGGGAGACAACCCATGAGCTTCTAACCAACTGAAGTCCACCCAGCTGTCCTGCTTTTGCCCCACTTTCTAGAATAATAGGGGTTGTTTACAGCTTATAAATAAGCTAAGAAAAACCCTAAGTTGGGTTGAGTAGCCTGTGCACAGAGCAGAAAATTACCCAAATGACCCACTTTCAACCCACAGCAGCCATAGTAAACAATTTTTTTGAATTTTTTTTCTTTTAACAGTAATTAAACCACCTACTTAACTTTGTATTTTTATTTTTTAAAATTTTTTATCTCAACAAACTTTTGACTTAAATGCTTGCAAAAAGATGACAAATTCAAGTTAAAAAATTAAAAAAAAAAAACACTTACAGATTAATTATTCAAACCAAACTTTTTGGAGCTTCTATTTAAACACTCTAAAACATCAAAACTAACTTAAAAACACTTGGTTGGGCATTTGAATTTAAAAGTCAAAATGGGTAAATTTGCGTTTGACCCATTACCAGCTTTAAACGAAAACCCCTTAATGGTCAACTGTTTTAAAAAGCTGATTTGCAAAGATAAAACTTGGAGAATTTTTATAAAACTACTTTAGGGTCCTCTACTAAGCTTGAAAAGATATGTTATATGAGTCGATAATGATCAAACAAGCACTAAAGTGCTTATTATCAGATTTTTGCATAAAAAAAAGTGAGAACAGAAAATGTTTAACTAAAAACTTTCATTAAATAAAAACTTCAGTACAATGATAAAATAAATAAAAGCTATTTTGAAAATCTAAAATCCTAATAAAAAACTGCCTTATACAATTGGCATACATGGCTATTTATACTACTACTAGATGTCTTCAATCCTTGTGATGTGCTTCTCTTGTCAGGCTCTTTGTCTTCATTTTCAGTCCACAGGGGATGGGATGAGGGAGATGATGGGGAAATGGTTTGTCAGGGGAAAGGATGGGATAGTTGAGTGTTTTAGTGAATGAAGAAAAAGGAGGTGGGTTTGGTTAATAATTGACCGGGTAAGAGGTTTGACGTGGGTATGGATTTGGGTTTGGACCGGGTTGGGTATTTTGGGCTTGGGTATTTAAGTGGTCAATGGTTTTGGACTAGGATTGGTATCATTTAGCATTTAAAGGACCAAAAGTGACAAATCTGATTTTTAAAGGACCAATCATGCAATTAGAAAATGTAACCCAAGGGCTAGTTTTGTCATTCTCCAATAGATCAAGGGCCAAACTTGCAAATCTCTAATATTCCAAGGACCAAATCTGTCATTTTTGAAACTCAAAGGACTAAACTTGTAATTTCTCAAAACTTTTGAAATTTTTCACCAAAGGACTAATTATGACAACTTATGATTTCAAAAGGACCTTTGGTGACTTTTCTTTTAAAATAAGTGCTCAGGGACTGATTTTGTCAAGATTTGAAAGTCGGGGGACTGAAACTGCCAATTATGAAAACTTAGCTCATTTTTCATCTTATTTTAAACATTTTGCATCTGAAACATATAAAATGCAATTTTGAGATATTTTCAGTATTTTGATGCATTTCTGAGCGTTTTTAAATGTTTTGCAGTTCAGATTTAACCAAAAATGATGAGTATTTACACACTCGTCAATCCCCCACACTAAACTATTGCTAGTCCCTAGCAATCTTTTGAGAAAACTTAATGGATTTGAATCTCTTTACCAAAAGCCATTACTTCTGGAGTAGCCAAATGTTTCAGTTCAAGTAAGAACCATGGTACACTGATAACCATGTGATTTTGAGCAAACCACCGGCTTCCAACGGATTTGATTTGTCTTTACCGAAGCGTTTGCTTCTGGACTAGCCAACTCTTAGATAAATTATCAATATTATCTTTGGTGAGCTGATTACCAATTATGGTTTTTCCACTGCCTTTACCACAAGCCATAAACTTGCGGGCTAGCCAACTCTTCACTTTTAAGGATATGGTGAGCTGAATACCATACAATTTTGGGCAAATTGCAAGCCGTCAACGGATTTGAGATATCTTTACCAAGAGCCGTTTGCTCCTGGATTAGCCAATCCTTTTGATTTTTAGACAAGGCGGTGATAACCATAAGTGAGTAAGTGCAAAACACTTACTCCAAAAAAATTTGGCCAAAATGGGGAATTAGGCGGTATAATTACATGATAAAATTCGTGAGAATTCCCCCACACTAGAAATGAATATTGCCCTCAATATTCAAAGTACCGGCGGTTATGCCGAAACATAGAACGTAAAAGGGAAATACTACGGCCATTATTTAGCAAGATTTTTTTTTTTTTTGATACTCTTATATATAACAGTGAGGGGCAACTCCCACACTAGGGTGGTACACACGGGTGAAAACCCATGTTTAACTACTGTTTTGATTACCGAGTCGCTAGCTTGACGACTCGACCCAATAATTTGTTCATGGGGAAGTAAGTGGAAGAGACAATCTCCATCGGACTTTTATTCAAGATGTTTGGATAAACATTGAAGTACGCGAAAGTTCCACATCGATGAGATATAGAGAGATCCGGCTTACAAATAATAAATGAAAATGTCGGGGTCAAAGATAGTGTCCTCACTCCCGAACGAGTGAAGAAGAGAGGAAGTCACCGGGTAGGTGAAGAAAAGAAGGAAAATCATGATGACGATCATGATAAGATCTTCTTCCTCAGGATCAAGTGCAGTTGCACTCGTTTGGATTTTATCGGTTGAGCTCTTTGGTTTGGACAGCACCTAGGGAGGGAGGGTTTGAAAATTTGTCATAGAAATACAAACTCTCATGATTGAAAACTTTTCCCCCCGATCATGATTTTTGCCATCCAAGCGATCATACTCCGGTGGAGTCATGATATGAGTGAGTTCATCGGCGAACTCCTCATGAAGAGAATCATTCACATGATGTGAATTTGTGAATTCTTGTTCCACTGTAGACTCATCACTATCCTCAATCTGAGTATCAAAGAGTGGATTCTCAGAAATTAAAGTGAATTCAGAGTCGAATTCAAATAGAGGATTAGTGAGAGTTGTTTTGAACGCTTCAGGAACAAAGTGATTAACATTCTCTATTGGACTGTTGGGATAAGAAGTGAGTGAACGATCATTATAAAGGAGACTTTCAATCTCTCCTAGATCGGCTTCGAAATCAAAGAGACCATCATCACTTCCCGATGAAAGTGGACTGATGTGAGTGAGTTCATCGGTGAACTCCTCAAGAACAGGATCAGACTGTGGGAGTGATGCCTCAACATACTCGATGTTTCCATAGGAAGCACAATCGTCGCTAAGATCCAAGAAAGTTTCAAATTGATCTTTTGAACACTCAAGAGGGGAAAGAGAATCACACATATGGTCGAAGTTCCTGTGACTCTCTCGATTGGGACAAGGTCCTCAACACTAGACTTTATGAATTCGTCCGATTCCTTTTCAGGAACAGTGTCAAGATGCTCGTCCCCCATGTTTAGAGAGTGAGTGGGAGTATCGGGTGTGATTACAACAGACTGAGGGAGTTGAGAAGGACTAGCATACATATGTTTTATACTTTCCATTTGTTCTTCCGCTAGTAATTCCATCATAGTCTTTTCTCCCTGATTTTTCATGGAAGGAATTTCAACTGATGAACTTGATGAACCTGTACAAAATTGACGAATATCAAGGGTAACTTCATCATCATCGTCATCAAGAATGAAACGGAATCGAGAGCTAGATTTGGCTGCTTTTTCTTTTGCAATTGATTCCTTAATAGATTTTTCAAAGGCAATCTGGGAATCTAATTTAGCGACCGCTCTTGACTAACAAAACTTCCATGGATTTTGATTTGGATTATCTTGGGAATGTTTACATTCCTTCAAATCTTTCACTAAATCCAAAAGATCAAGGAGAAGATTTTGAGGAAGTAGCTCGGTGAGGTGGTGCTGATTCATTTGATACTGTAGAGGTTGGTCATGATATGAAGAGTCGTAATTGTTACCGTGAAATGGATTCCTTGTTTGACAATCGAGAGCTACAGTGTGGACCTCCACAATACTACAAAGATAAAGCCCGATGTGGTGTGAGTTATATGTGTGGTAGTCATAATCGTTATCGGGAACACTGCTCATAGACAAGCGTGTTTCCGATTGACAATCATAAGCTGGAGTGTGAACCACCACAGATTCACAATGATAAAACTGCTGAGTCTCACAAGTGTGGTAGCGATGGAATAAATCAGGTTGTGTTATGGTAAGAATAGGGATCTTGGTTATGGACAGACCCGTTTCCTGACTCCACCATGCTACAACTGGGGCAATTGCCACCATTATAAGGACCACCACACCATTGACAACCAAGAGGGTGAGGATAAGAAATAGAAAGAATCAAATGTTTTCAGAGGGGTAGGGATGAAGAATTAAAGATGTGAGAGGGTAAAGATGGATATTTTTGGATTTTGGATAAACATTTTGTAAAAATAAGAAAGAAAATCTTTTTGGGTTTTTGTGTTTGTTGAAAACTGATTTTAAAATGTTTTTGGATTTTTGGATTTTTATAAGAAAATATAAACATATATAGATGGTATGAACAAGGAGTGAATATTCAAATCACTAATCCGCTAAACGTAAGATTATTAGCACAGCTCCCCGGCAGCGGCGCCAAAATTTGATTCGCTCCCGAACGGTCAAGTTTTCTCACACAAGCCGGCCACTTGTGAATGGCCGACCGTAAGAAACTTCAAACAGCTCAGAAGCAAATGCAATGAAGTCCTGGAGAGTATAGTGTTTCCCCGGGTCGTTATGTCCCAGCGAGCTATGCGAAGAATCACCAAACGAATAGTGATCGAGAGATTTGAACGGAAAAGAGGATTTGATAATGATTATAACTACAGAAATAGCCTATAATTACAAGGGTTTAAATGCAAATTAAAGGAAATTAAAAAGATAAAAAAATATTAAATAAACGCTATCACTATTTTTAAAATGATGTTTTTGTGATTTATAAAATAAAATAACTTAAATAAACTATTTTAATTAAAACGTAAACCTAAATTACCTAAAAACGTGACCTAGAATGAAAACGCACGTTATATGTAAAAATTATGCGAGTGCGCAAGTAAAAACGTAAAATTTGTGAGATAAAAGTCCTACGAGTATAAAAACAATTTTCTTACTTACTATGTGACAAAAGAAAATTTTAGAAAAAAGAGTTATATTTTTTTTGACTTTTATTTTATTTATTACGAATTAAAAACGATTTAACACTAATTAATTAATTAAAAATACTAAACTAATTTATAAAAAATCGGGGAAAATTACAGAAAATACTTTGAATGATAGAGATTCTATTAAAAATTTGAAAACAGCTGGTTACAATGGAAATAAGCTACCAAATAAGCGAAAAAAGCTTAAAAGTAAAAACTGTGAAATGCCACTTAAAGAATTAATGTTGCAAATAAATAACCAAGAAAGTCCCTAGGGCAGTTGGTAGAGAGGTATGTGCTTGTGGTGTGTGGAGGTGTGTGCAGGAGGTCCCATGTTCGAATCCCCCTTCATCCCCTTTTTCCACTTATTTTTCCTTTTGATTTTTTTCTTCTATTGCAAAACAAAATAAGAAAAACTACACCTTTTTAACTCAATTTAAAACTTGGGTCAAGCATAAACAAGCTGTAACAGCTTGTTAACAGCAAAATGAGAAAAAAAAATAATGAAAGGGGCTGTTAAAGGGGCGTTTGGGACAGTGGGCTGTTTGGTTTTTAGGAGCAACAAAAAGACTAAAAAGCTATAAGAAAGTTAGTGAAAAGCTTAAACACGATGGAATCTACTTTAATAAGCTAAAATGGACTAGGGAAAGGAGACAATAAGCTGTAGGACAACTTACTTCTCAACAAAATGGGCCTAAGGGTGTTTGGGACAAGACAACCAAACACCCCTTGGGGCAGTTTCAATCAAACGACCCTTTAGCCATAGTTAAGCACAAATAAAGCCTTGAAAAGCAATCAATAAGCACACTAATGGGTGAATAAGCTATAACCTAAAATGATTTATCACAAATAAGCCAAGACACCTAAATAAAGGGGGACAACATGAGGCATAAATAGGGAATCCTAAACTACTTAAATGCAAATAAGCAAATCAAAATGTACTTAAAAAAAACTACAATAAGCATAATGTAAGCTAAGGTGTGATTAATCTAATCTAACCTACTCTAAGGGGTCCTAAAAATTCTAAATAAGCACAACCCAAACCTAAATAAGCACTAAATTAACCAACTAACATGCTGCAGTGGTGTTTGAGTAGCCAAACAGCCCACTTGGGCAATTCCTGAACTTATTTTGAATAAGCTGGGAGGAGACAACCCATGAGCTTCTAACCAACTGAAGTCCACCCAGCTGTCCTGCTTTTGCCCCACTTTCTGGAATAATAGGGGTTGTTTACAGCTTATAAATAAGCTAAGAAAAACCCTAAGTTGGGTTGAGTAGCCTGTGCACAGAGCAGAAAATTACCCAAATGACCCACTTTCAACCCACAGCAGCCATAGTAAACAATTTTTTTGAATTTTTTTTCTTTTAACAGTAATTAAACCACCTACTTAACTTTGTATTTTTATTTTTTAAAATTTTTTATCTCAACAAACTTTTGACTTAAATGCTTGCAAAAAGATGACAAATTCAAGTTAAAAAATTAAAAAAAAAAAAAACTTACAGATTAATTATTCAAACCAAACTTTTTAGAGCTTCTATTTAAACACTCTAAAACATCAAAACTAACTTAAAAACACTTGGTTGGGCATTTGAATTTAAAAGTCAAAATGGGTAAAGTTGTTTGACCCAGTTACCAGTTTAAACGAAAACCCCCTTAATGGTCAAACTGTTTTAAAAGCTGATTTGCAAAGATAAAACTTGGAGAATTTTTTATAAAAACTACTTTAGGGTCCTCTACTAAGCTTGAAAAGATATGTTATATGAGTAGATAAGCAGAATGTCAAACAAGCACTAAAGTGCTTATTATCAGATTTTTGCATAAAAAAAAGTGAGAACAGAAAATGTTTAACTAAAAACTTTCATTAAATAAAAACTCCAGTACAATGATAAAATAAATAAAAGCTATTTTGAAAATCTAAAATCCTAATAAAAAAACTGCCTTATACAATTGGCATACATGGCTATTTATACTACTACTAGATGTCTTCAATCCTTGTGATGTGCTTCTCTTGTCAGGCTCTTTGTCTTCATTTTCAGTCCACAGGGGATGGGATGAGGGAGATGATGGGGAAATGGTTTGTCAGGGAAAGGATGGGATAGTTGAGTGTTTTAGTGAATGAAGAAAAAGGAGGTGGGTTTGGTTAATAATTGACCGGGTAAGAGGTTTGACGTGGGTATGGATTTGGGTTTGGACCGGGTTGGGTATTTTGGGCTTGGGTATTTAAGTGGTCAATGGTTTTGGACTAGGATTGGTATCATTTAGCATTTAAAGGACCAAAAGTGACAAATCTGATTTTTAAGGGACCAATCATGCAATTCTGAAAATGTAACCCAAGGGCTAGTTTTGTCATTCTCCAATAGATCAAGGGCCAAACTTGCAAATCTCTAATATTCCAAGGACAAAATCTGTCATTTTTGAAACTCAAAGGACTAAACTTGTAATTTCTCAAAACTTTTTGAAATTTTTCACCAAAGGACTAATTATGACAACTTATGATTTCAAAAGGACCTTTGGTGACTTTTCTTTTAAAATAAGTGCTCAGGGACTGATTTTGTCAAGATTTGAAAGTCGGGGGACTGAAACTGCCAATTATGCAAACTTAGCTCATTTTTCATCTGATTTTAAACATTTTGTATCTGAAACATATAAAATGCAATTTTGGGATATTTTCAGTATTTTGATGCATTTCTGAGCGTTTTTAAATGTTTTGCAGTTCAGATTTGACCAAAAATGATGAGTATTTACACACTCATCACTCCTCTCTAACTCTTAGTTGATGATAACCAGATCTCAGATCAATCTTTGAGTAGACGCTTGACCCTTGCAGTTGGTCAAACAGATCATCAATCCTAGGCAATGGATAGCGATTTTTCACCGTTAGTTTGTTCAACTCTCGGTAATCAATACACATACGGAAAGATCCGTCCTTTTTCTTGACAAATAAGACCGGAGCTCCCCAAGGCGAAGAACTCGGTCAAATGAATCCCTTTTCGGACAGTTCTTGAAGTTGGTCAGACAATTCTTGTAGTTCGGAAGGTGCCAATCTATAAGGTGCTCGTGAATGGTGCCGCCGGCACTAGCTCGATTTGGAATTCTACTTGCCGGCTTCGAATTCTGGCGAGGCCGTGCAAGTCTTCGGAAATACTTCGGAAAGTCCTAGCTACGGGGCGTCTTTTAGTTGCTTCTCGTCCGCTTTCTCCTTCTCCGTTACTTGTGCTAGAAAAATGTGGCCTCTTTTTTCTATGTACTTTGCGTTTTAACGCGACGAGATGATGTTCAATCGGTATTACTACGAGCACCCGAATGATCGAGTTTCGCCATCGAGAGGAATGTGAACGACCTTCTCGTCACAGATGATTCTTGCACGATTCTTGGATAGCCAATCCATGCCAATGACAACATCGAAGCTACCAAGTTGGATAGGCATAAGGTCTATATCGAATGGGTGATTTGATAAGGATAGGTGGCAACCTCGAAGGATAGTGTTAGTTCCTACTATTTTCCCATCGGCTAGCTCTACTTCATAAGTAGTATCTAGGGTAGTTGGGGTGACTTTTAACAACGGTGCAAACTTAGAAGACACAAAGCTTTTGTTGGCTCCAGAATCAAATAACACTTTAGCTAAATGATGGTTGAGTGAAAACGTGCACCTAACGACGTCCGGGTTTTCTTGTGCATCTCCATCTCCTAGCACATAAGCTCTTGCTCTAGCGGGGTTGTTGTTATTGTTGTTGTTGTTCCCGCATGCTTTGGGCATCTACTCTTGACATGTCCAGCTTCTCCACATCCAAAGCAAGTTATCCCAACGGGTTGAAGGTTACTCCCAGGTAGAGGGCTTCGGCAATCCTTGTGGGTATGGCCCACCTTGTTACACTTTCCACACTTAATAGTACAACGTCCCACATGATGCAGGTTGCATCGAGTGCACAAAGGGTGTGGTCCAGCATAGCCTCTTCCAGTGGCGGGAGTAACAGCATAAGCCCGCGCAACTTCTTGCCTATGGTTTTGTTGATTGTGGTGATTGTTTCGGTTGTGGTGGTATGGGTTGGGATTGTTGTTGAGGTGTTGGTTGTGATTGTTGCGGCCTTGGTTGTTGTTGTTACGATTATTGTTGTGATGGAAAGAGTTGTTGTGATGGTGGTTGTTTGAAGTGTTGCCTCGGCGGTCATCAAATTTCCTTTTGTTGTCATTATTGCCTTGCCCGGATCCATGTTTCAAGACTTGATCCATGAGTTGGTAGGAAATTGTGATCACTTCCTCCACGGTCTTGGGCTTTGATGCAGTAACATTGCCCTCAATGCTTCGGGGTAATCCCCCAATGAGATTTTCCAGCAACTTGACATCATCAGAAACCATGGAGGGGCATAGAGCTTTCAATTCTTGGAAGCGCTTGAAGTAGGTTTGAGATCATTGCCCTTAGTAGTCGGATGGTAGAACTCATCTTCGAGTTTCTTGATCTCGGTCCTTGGACAGTATTGCTTCATCATCAATTGCTTTAGTTCAGTCAAGTGGTTTTTAGGCTTCTTCCATGCCAATAGGTTGGGCATGAGCCTTCCACCAAGACAATGCATCTTCCAACAGAGTACCAAGAGTAGCAAATTTCGCCTTGCAATCTTGAGCAATCACTTAGAAGAAACACGTTTCGACCTTTCAAACCAATGGATAAGGCCAACAGCGCCTTCAGTTCCTTTGAAGAAAGTAGGTTTGCAATTCATGAACTCCTTGTAACCACATTTGCGATTCACCACAGCCTTCATTCGGTTGGCTTGATTTGGGGCTTCATTTGTTCGAGTTGCCTCGCAGGTCTTGCAAAAAAGCAGCACCAATTTCATTAGTAACCACCTAATTGCTTCCGGGGTCATCTCGGGAGTTTGAGTAAGGGTAGAGGTAGTTCTTGTTCTTGCCATTTTTCTAAAGACATACACTCAGATTTCAGAATCATTTCAACATAATTGTGAATTATTATAAAATGGTTTCATAATAGTCAAGATCATCACATTATATCAATAGAGTATAATCATCATAAGAAAAAATCACAATATGTTAGAACCACACAAGAGAATATATAAATGATCACTTCGATTCACACAAACCGATAAATAAGAAAGATCACCATACATAAGAACATAAAGAGACAACAACCATAATGTCAATAGATTCACCATCCACACATAGTGATACGATAACCATACAATGTCACATAAATAGCTTGTTCGATAGTTTACAAAACATGCGAATACAAAGCCTTTATTAGTGCCACATGTGGCAGGCTAAAGTACTAGAAAACTAAATAGATGAATCACCAATCTAGAGGCTGTCGGGTGTGCCCCTCAATCGGCGCTGTAGGTCACGGACTAGCTCCGCCAGATCATCCACCTCTCTATCTCGTGCCTCTAATCTCTGCTCCAAAGCGTGCTTACGAGTCTCCATGATCATCATCCTCTCAGACTGCGTCGCAAACTCCCTCCAACATCTCAGCCTCGTCCAGCCAGTCCTAATCTATCGACTCCATCCTCCTCTCCAACACTGTACATGGCGCTCGCTAGCTCTCTCACTCGGCACCAATCCTATCAAGTACTCTCTCCATCATGGTCCTCCCGTTAAGGAGCTCTCCACCTCATCCTCAATGTTCTCGATCATTACTAACGGAACCTCATCAACAAATGCCACAACATCCTCAAGCTGATCCTCAGCTCGCAGCACTCAGGCAGCTAACAATGGAATGGTATGATGAAGGGGTTCTCCCGTGACAGGGAGAGTCTCAGCAGCGACAAGCAGATGCTCTCAAGCTCCAAAGCGCTAGGTGCACCCTCCTCCGACCTCCATCGACTAATGAGCGGCATCATGTAGGACAAACGTCTAGCATCGACCCTCCTATGGGCTCCCGGCTCAGAGGTACCAAACACAACATGGTGATATGGGTCTGAATGTGCGGGTGAGAAATGGACTCTCTTCCTAAGAGATGTCACCGGCTCAGTGTGCATCACCAAAGGTGATGATGCACGGGATGGGGATGAAGCTGGTACAGTGGTGGTCTGATAGATGAATGTGGTAGGTGGTGGTGGTGGTGAAACAGGTATGAGTGGTGGTGCAGTGCGGTGATGGTGGAAAAGCAGAGGATGATGGTATGTTCGAAGGTGGAATGAAAGTGATGGGTGCCCTCACTCGTTTCCGAGCGGTATGTATAAAAGTAGCACCATCCTCACGATGCGGAATGGTGGCCAAATGGCGTGGGCTCGTAGGGTTTGAGAACCCTAGCTCGCCTTCGCCTTCGGCGAATCGGTAGTGGTGATGGGCGAGAAGTAGAAGACACGGAATCAGTGTGTGAGTGTATCGGGATACAACGTCGAAGGTGATAGCCACTGCCTGTGACTCCGGATATCGGTCATAAGTGGGGGGACCAAAGGCGAGGCGGATGCTCGGTATGGTCAAAGTAGGTGGGGTGACAACGACTTCACCCTCCTCGAAGGGCTCATCCGAGGTCGAGGACACAGTGCAATGGGAGCGGTGCCAAGGGAGTAGAGGCAGAGGACATAGTATCCTCCATCTCACTGTCGGAGGTCAATTCGATAGGATGAGTAGCAATGTCGACATGTATGCTGTAACAACCCAAAAGAAAATGTGCATTTATAAGTATAAATAATGCCATGCAATAAATAAGATTTAGTTAGTCGCGCATAATCTGCCACGCAAATCTAAATGCCTAACTAAATGAAAGCTAGCATTATAAGTTTTATCATGCAAAGTTTTACTAGTCATGTATTATCCGCCAAGCGAATCTCATACGTGCAATCGGTATGAAGTAGGCGCGGAGGACGTGAAGTGGTGGTGTAAAACGGTCCATTTGAAAATGTGGTTATAGTCCAATTTGTTTTGAAAATACAAGTTGGTTCTCTATAACCTAGGCTCTGATGCCAATATGTAACACCCCCAAAATCACAAAGTGACAGCGGAAGACTATTTGGGGTATTACGTAGAGGATCATAGTCATAAGTTATAGAAAACGACTCTAAAGAGACGTTTTAAATAAAAGTTGTTACCATTTCATAATCTCAGTGTTTTGGAAACACAAAAGGAAATACCACATGTTTTGAAATTACATAAAAGATAGTTTTAAACGTTTACGAAATGATAACTTTAATTGAAAACAACACCACTTCAAGCGTCCCATGACGTCCACTCCACGCCTTCATGATATTCTAATTTTTACCTGAGATGAACATGCTTAAAAAGATCAACAAAAGTCGAGTGATATTCATAGGTTTAAATAAATGGTTGAACACAAGTAAGAGATGATAATTGCTTCAAATACAATCACCATGGAAAACATAGATTATTATTATGCACTAAGCTCATGACACCAAACTAATTGCATACACCTAATTCTTGTGTAAGTAATAATATTGCCCTCAGAGATGGAATTGCCAATTCCATAGTTAACCAAATATAGTGCGCCCCGGTTATTTCCGATAACCGATTCGGGGTCGTTAATTCCCATAGTACTACCCACAATATTCGCGTTCACTCGCAAGTGATTAATGGTTCATGATGTAAGGGACTTATGGCGGGCAACTTAGGCTATAATAATAATGATCAGCATACGAGTTTAAGAAAAGACTTGTGTTCTAGTTTATAGCATGCATCTCCCCTGCGGGGTTTTAAAAGAAATAAGTAAAGGCGAGGCTATGAACTCACCTTAGCAAACAAGATATCCGAGTAGTGTAAAATCAAGTAGTAGATGCACGAGATCGGTACCGCCACGCGACCTATAAATAATATAACAATACTTTAATTATTATGTTTATATTTGACTCGATAATATATCAGAAGATTAAGTTGTTAAGTTTTGTGTGACATTTAGTTATATGATTGAACATTGGCTCACGGAAGTGCGGATATAGGTAGATGGTGGTAGGACATAATAAGCTCGTAAGTCGCAGTTGTCGATATCGTTATGAAGGACATTTCATGCGCATATCAACGCATATGAATTATAGGGTGTCGTTTGGAAAAATATATATACTTACATAATAGTAGATGAAATAAGTATATGTTGCTTATAAAACGTGATTACTAAATTCTTTACAAAATTTGTATATTATATTTTAAGAAAATTTGGCATGGTTTCGATTATATATCATAATATATGGTTTTTGAGAAATATAACATTATTGTAAAAAAAAAATAGCATTCGTTTATATATATATATATATATAAGTATCGAAATTATTTGTTTCCTTTATACCGCTTGTCGTAGTTTAGTTTATAAAATTTGTCGTCTCAAAGTAGTTGTACAAAACAAAATTGTAAGGTATGCCTTATTATTAGAAGAATGCTTTGTTTATATTTGCAAGATTATAAGGTTTTCCATTTTTAAAATCTACATAGACTTTCATACATATTTAACAAGTTCGGCTCTTATTCGATGGTTTAAGGTAGACGTGAGTAAAGTAACAAGGAGGGGGAGGGAGGAATAGATTGGGCTTGGTGTGGGCTGAGTAGTCGGCCAAGAGGATGGGCCTCGAACCAAATCCTTAATTTGACTATTAGTCTTTGATTGTGGGCTGGGCTGTGGCCCAGGTTCAACAACTAATGCATTCTCATGTGGAAAAATTTGCAATACTGTGTTTGGAAAAGTTTTTGACAAAAAGAAGTATGCTACCGAGGAGCTTATCTAACGTATTCAATAAGTAAGTAGGAAACTCAATAGCATTTTAATTTATGAAGGAAGTGTGGTGTATAGCTTGAATACATAACTATAAACACAACACTTGGGCTTAATGGCTACACAATGATATTCGATCAATGAGATGGGTAGGCTTTCGAAAGATGATTTGTTGTGATAATGAGACCTTAAGTATCTAGCTAGTTGGTACGACCTGGAGGCAAAGGTGCCTTCCTATGGCTGCCAAGCTTGACCCTTTTCAGTACGTGACTCAAGTTTTCCCTTAGCTGGTGTCTAAAGCCACAAGGGGACGACATGAACTTGTGACACGGGTGGATACTATTCTAGGGAATGGGTAGTCTATGGATCAAAGGCTCCGGCTAAGACCAAGTGGCCAAGTCAAGTACCACTACTAGATCAGGGGCTGTCCCCTCACTTGGGTTGGCTAAGTTTCGACTTAGTAACCCCTTGGTACAAACATGTTCTAACCAAGACGACTCATCCACTGTCGACCAAGCCCACAATGGGTCTCAAGGTGGCTCAATACAATGACCAGACTATGGCGAAAAGGACCTAACACTTCCACACTTTCAAGCCAATGTAACTACATATATTCGGATACATCATGATTAACCTCAACACATGACATTCATAACTATTGAAACCAATTCGACTGATAAATTAAGATCTTGAATTCAAATACAAATTATACTAATCAATCTAAAACAAGTAAACAATGCAAATCGTAATTCTTACAAGGGTTCAAGGGATTCGCTTAGAAGAGTGACTCGATCAATCCACCAGGTTCGAACCACCAAGGAAACAAACACCAAAACTCTTTCTTTCCTCCTCTTTGTGTGATGAGACTTTTGATTTGGGTTTGTGCTCCTTGTAATGGTCGACCATCTTATAGGTGGATTGGTGGGATGAAGCCAACTCTTCTTTCTTCTCCTTGGTGACTTGCGAATCCCCATCTAGGGAAAACTCTCTTTCAATATTTGATTCCTAGAGCATCATGTGACTCCTTTGCAAGATGAGATGGTCAAAAAGTATTGAGACAATCTTTTGGTTTGACTTAAATTGATGACAACTTCAATTTATGTAGAGGAAAGGGGAGATGGGGTTTTTGAGATGGGGAAAGGTATTGTAAAAGTTTTCCAGAAGGAGGAGATGAGACTTTTGGGTGTCGTGGGTTTTGAGAAGCAGAGAGATTGAAAGAGATGGTAGAAAGGGGCGTGGGTTTTTAGAGATAAGGGTAGTTTATTTAAGTTTTTATTATTTGGTAAGTGTAGTATTTATTATTTGTATATTGTTTGGCATAAGATGTATTTTGGTACCCCGTTGTTAACTCGTAATGTATAACTTCAAGCGGAAAAGTTGTATTACTTATATTTCCGGACACGTTATAAATAAACTGTCATGATAATGTAATTTTTGATTTCTTTTAGTTCGCTTTTATTCTCTCGCGTTTTCTTTTATATTGGTACGCGTGCGGACTCGTAAGACAAGAAAATTTCTTGTGAGACTGATTTGGCTATCAAGAAATATTGGGCATAATAAATAAGACTACTCGGATATGCCAAATTTTTATGCAAGAAAAGCTGAAATGTACATGCTAAACGCTTAACTTTGATCAAATAACTTTTGATAAACAGTCTAGTTCATAAATATAAAGATTTAAAATAGTGAAAATTTTCAGGTGGCTACACTATTCCTCTGTTAGCTACGAGACTCGTCAGGCACGAAGACAAGTTGAGTGAGCTCCTGGCACATTATGATGAGATTCCACAGGTTAGGATAGAGAGCTTGGAGGACGAGGTCGAAAACCTCGTGATAGGTCGCTACTCCATTGAGATTGTGGTCGATATGATGAGTACCCAGATTGTGGAAGCAAGAGAGGCCGTGAACCGATTGACTCAGAGGTTGGAGACTACAATTTGAGATGCTAGTACATTAAGAGACACTGCTTTAGGACGAGAGAGAGTCTTGCATCACGAGCTTGCATCCGCTCATGCTCACACTGCTATCCTAGAGGAGAGGATTGATGACCTCGAGGCAAGAGATCGAGCCTGTGAACAGCAGATCCGAGATTTGACAGCCATGGTCGAGGAGATTCGCCGTCGTCATGATGAGGCATTGGGAGATGCATAGATTCTAGTCATCTTTATCTTAGTATGTATCATAAAGCCGCTATATGAGACATTAAGGCTTGTATCCTTTTTGTTTGTAACATTGGAACAAGAATTATGATGATGTAACCTATGGTTGTGAACAATACTATGTAATGATGTATTCTATGTATCCTATGGTTGTATTTCTTATATTCTTGTGTTGTGATATTATTCCTCGGTAATGTATGCCGAACCGATCCTTATGTCCTTATATATATGTTATGATTTGTTGAGAAAATCATGACGCACTTGTTGTCATTCATAACGATATCATATCATTGATTTAAAGTGGTGATCTTGACTATTATGATATTTATAATGAGTAATCACTTTTATCATCGATCGATAATTTCTAAATCTTGGTGTTTATTTCTTGGAAATTTTAGAAAAATGGTTAAGAAGAAAGCTACCTCATCCACCATCACTCCCGCAGCTATTCGAAAATTGGTCATCTTGAAGCGTTGCTATACCGCATATATACGGTATGTCCGCATTTGCTAGAGCGAGGTGAACGCATATCTGAAGCTGAATGAATTTCCCAAGAGGCACGTGAAGCTGAAATTGCAAGGCAAGCTGAGATTGCAAGAGAGGCTGAGATTGCAAGACAAGCCGAGATTGCAAGAGAATCTGAAATTGCAAGAGAAGCTGAGATTGCCCAAGAAGCGAAGATCGCTCGAAATTTGAAGGCTGTTTGCGTGTTGCTCAAGTAGCACGTGAGGCTGAAGTTGATCGTCTTGCTGAAGAGAATCGTGCTACAGAAGCTGCACGTCTTGTTGAAATGGCAAACTCAAATGCAACTAACACTCCGACAAATCAAAGTGAGTCCACTGTAACTCGAAAGTGTAGTTACAAAGAGTTCATGAACTGCAAGCCGACATTCTTCAAGGGCACTGAAGGTGATATTTATTTACTTCAATGGTTTGAAAGAACCGAGACTGTATTTCGCTGCTGCAAGACGACATGCAAAGTCAAGTTTGCGACTGGAACTTTGTTAGAAGATGCGTTATCTTGGTGGAAAGGCCATGCTCAACCAATTGGAATGGAAGAAGCTTGTAAGATTTCATGGTCAGATCTAAAACAACTGTTAATGAAGCAATATTGTCTGAGAACTGAGATCAAGAAACTCGAAGATGAGTATTACCACTTGGCTGCTAAAGGTAATGCTCTCAAGACTTACTGCAAGAGATTTCATGAACTGAGATCTATGTGTCCTCATCTGTTTCCCACCAATGAAAAGATCTTGGAAGCTTTGATTAGAGGTTTACCGTGAAGCATCGAAGGAGATGTCATCGCTTCGAATCCAAAGGCTGTTGAAGAAGTTGTCATTGTATCCCACCGCCTTATGGAACCAATACTGAAGCTTGCAAATGCACAAGGCTCAAGTGACAAAAAAAGAAAGCTTGATGAATGGAAGAGCTCAAATTACAACCAACAACAATCCAACAACAATAATCAGAACAACAACCAGTATCACCGCAACAGAAACCATCATCACAATCGGCAAAACCGAAGGCAACGCACCACAAGGGCTTATGCTACACCCACTGCTGGAAAAGGGTATGTAGGACCACATCCCCAGTGTAACAGATGTTTGATGCACCATTCTGGACCTTGCACTGTAAAGTGTGATAAGTGCAACAAGATAGGTCATCAAGGAAAACATTGTCGAAACCCTGGATGGGGAAACACTGTGGCAAACATGAATTGTTATGGATGTGGAGAAAAGGGTCATTTCAAGAGTCAATGCCCGAAGTTGAATGCAGCTCAACCAAACAATGCGCGTGCAAGAGTGTACGTGTTAGAAGATGGAGATGCGCCGTTGAATCCAAACATTGTGACGGGTACTTATTCTCTTAACAATCATTCTGCAAAAATCTTGTTTGACTCTGGAGCCGATAAGAGTTTTGTATCTACTACTTTTGCACCATTACTAGAAATATCCCCAATCGCTTTAGATACAACTTACGAGATAGAGCTTGCCGATGGAAAGATAATAGGAACCAACACCGTAATCCGTAATTGCCCTATTCTTTTACAAGATTACTTGTTCCTCATAGATCTTTTGCCAATCAAACTTGGAAGTTTCGATGTCGTAATTGGCATGGATTGGTTGTCCAAACACCGTGCTAGGATTGTTTGCGACGTGAAAACCGTTCATATCCCGATCAAGGGTGAAACCTTAGTCATCCAAGGAGATCAAAGTAGAAAGTACCTAAGTATCATATCCTATGCGAAATCGATAAAGTACATGGAAAAAGGATGTTATGCCTTCTTAGCTCAAGTAACGGAAAAGAAGTCGGAAGAGAAACGACTAGAGGATGTACCTGTAGTCAGAGAATTTCCTGAGGTGTTTCAGAAGATTTGCCCGGACTTCCACCGCCGACAAGTCAATTTCAAATCGATCTTATCCCTGGAGCTACTCCCGTAGCACGAGCACCGTACCGTTTAGCTCGATCGGAAATGCAAGAATTATTCAAACAACTAGAAGAGCTATCTGAAAAGGGATTCATTAGACCAAGTTCCTCACCCTGGGGAGCACCGGTTTTATTCATTAAGAAGAAAGATAGATCATTTCGGATGTGTATCGATTATAGAGAATTGAACAAGCTCACGATCAAGAACCGCTATCCGTTACCAAGAATCGATGATCTGTTTGATCAATTATAAGGCTCGAGTGTAAGAGAGGAAGATTGATTTAAGATCTGGATATCATCAGTTACGGGTAAGAGAGGAAGATATACCCAAGACCGCATTTAGAACTCGATATGGCCATTATGAATTCCAAGTAATGCCATTCGGTTTAACTAATGCACCTGCTGTATTTATGGACCTCATGAATAGAGTATGTAAACCCTATCTGGATAAATTCGTCATTGTGTTCATCGACGATATTCTTATCTACTCTTGTGATAAAGAAGAACATGCGGAACATCGAGAACTGCGTCTCGGTTACTCAAGGATGAAGAATTGTACGCAAAGTTTTCCAAATGTGATTTTTGGATTGAGGCAGTCCAATTACTTGGTCATGTAATCGACAGTGAAGGAATCCACATGGATCCCGCAAAGATTGAATCAGTAAAGATTTGGCTAGTACCCACAAACCCCATAGAGATTCGTCAATTCTTAGGACTTGCTGGTTATTATCAAAGATTCATCGAAGGTTTTTCGAAGATAGCCAAAACACTAACCGAGTTAACCCAGAAAACGAAGAAATTCGAATGGGGAGACGATCAAGAATCAGCTTTTCAACTCCTAAAGAACAAGCATTGCGAAGCACCCATCTTGGCACTACCAGAAGGAGTCGAAGATTTTGTAGTATATTGCGATGGTTCACACATGGGTTTAGGTGCTGTTCTCATGCAAAGGAACAAATTGATTGCTTACGCATCCAGATAACTCAAAACTCATGAGAAGAACTATACTACTCACGATCTAGAACTTGGCGCTGTAGTATTTGCACTCAAGTTTTGGAGACATTATCTGTACGGAACCAAGTGTATAGTGTACACTGATCATAAAAGTCTTCAACACATCTTAGATAAAAAAGAACTAAATATGCGTCAACGTTGCTGGCTAGAATTGCTTAGTGATTATGACTGCGAGACCCGTTACCATCCTAGAAAGGTGAACGTTGTTGCCGACGCCTTGAGCAGAAAAGATCGCTCTAAGCCACTTAGAGTGAGATAATTGGGAATGGTAATCAATTCACCCCTACCATCGAAAATTCTTGAAGCTCAAATCGAAGCCCTTAAAGAAGAAAATAGGCCGAATGAGAAGATTTATGGCATGCCGGAAAATGAGAATGGATTTGTAAAGAGATACGACAGAACGTTATGTTTCAAAAATCGAAGTTAGATTCCACTCTTCGGAGGTATCCGAGAACTCATCATGCATGAATCACATAAATCGAAGTATTCCATACATCCTGGTCCTAACAAGATGTATCAAGATCTAAAGCTTTTGTACTGGTGGCCTAACATGAAGGCCGATATCGCCGAATCACGCCGATAAGTGTTTGACATGTTTGAAAGTCAAAGCTGAACATCAAAAGCCATCTGGATTGTTAACCCAACCAGAACTTCCCGTATGGAAATGGGAAAGAATCACAATGGATTTCATCACAAAGTTTCCGAAAACTTCTAATGGTTTTGACACCATTTGGGTCATCGTAGACCGTTTTACGAAGTCAGCTCATTTCTTGCCAATCAAGGAGAATGACGAGATGATTACACTCGCTCGACTGTACATCAAAGAGATTGTTTCTCGTCACGGTGTACCAATCTCTATCATATCTGGTCGTGATAGCCGATTCACCTCGAGATTTTGGCAAACACTTCAAAAAGCAATGGATACCAACTTAGATATGAGTACCGCGTACCATCCTCAAACAGATGGACAAAGTGAAAGAGCGATCCAAACTCTGGAAGACATGCTAAGAGCATGTGTGATTGATTTCGGAAAAGGATGGGATAAGCACTTACCTCTGGCTGAATTCTCTTACAATAACAGTTATCAAGCCAAGATTAAAGCGCTCCTTTTGAAGCACTCTATGGAAGAAAATGTCGATCGCCAGCTTGTGCGCGAAGTTGGAGAAGTACAACTCACGAGGCCCGAAATTGTCCAAGAGACAATAGAAAAGATAATGCAAATCGAACGACCGCAGCGCTCGAGATAGACAAAAGAGCTACGCAGATGTTCGAAGAAAACCAATGGAATTCCAGGTCGGAGACCGTGTAATGCTCAAAGTATAACCTTGGAAAGGGATGGTCAGATTTGGAAAAAGAGGAAAGCTCAAACCTCGATACGTCGGACCGTTCAAAATTCTTCAAAGAATTGGTCCAGTGGCATATAAACTCGATCTTTCCGAAGAACTTAGTCGAGTACATGACACGTTCCATGTCTCGAATCTTAAGAAGTGTCTATCGGATGAAACTCTAGTCGTACCACTCAAGGACATCCAGCTCAATGACAAACTTAGCTTTGACGAAGAACCCGTCGAGATCATGGACAGAGAAGTCAAAGCCTCATACCTATCGTTGAAGTTCGATGGAATCACAAGAAACGAGGTCCAGAGTTCACCTGGGAGCGCGAGGATGTAATGCGTTCCAAGTATCCCCACCTGTTCATCTAGATCACCCATGACAGCCTCTGCGGGTTTAACCGCGGGACGCGGTTCTCTTAAGGGGTAGGTACTGTAAGCTCCCGGAAAATTTCAATGTACATAAAGCTTTAATCAGAAATTAAACACGATCTATTTCGTCATGAAATTTTCTAAACATCACATTTGCATATCAGTTGGCATATGCATGATCAACGCAACTTGAGCGTTCATAAATATACTATTGTGATCAGAACAAAATTCCCCACGATCTTGATAATCTTAAAATACGTAACGAATACGTAAAAATTTGTAAAAATACGAATTTAATTATAATAAAGATATATTAAAATTCACAGTGGGCCTCGAAACTCATTGGACTTTTCACCACTCGAAACCAACTCGTTAATGGGCCTTACCACCGGATCAAACTTACCCTATTTGGGCCTCGTTATTTTGTTCGAGACCAACGGATTAATACTATTCTTGGGCTAGCCTTTGAAGACATCCAACTCACCAAGCCCAAACCCTTTAAAACTCCTATGGGCCTCGTCCCCTTACCAAGCCCAACACCCTTCTTTTCTTTTCTAGGCCTCGTCTAACAGACCACTCCCAAGCCCATACATGTGTATTAGAAGAATTAAAGTTAATATGTTTTGTGTTCTTTCCCTTGTAACCGAATGAGAAGCAAAACCAAACTAGCCATGATACAACCAAACTAAACTAGAAACTTAAAACTTTCTCTTGGAACCTAATAGTCACGTGTGTAGGTGCAAAGGAGACAAAGCCATCCTAAACAAATAAAATACTACCGAAGTGTCCCTTGACCACTCTTTGACTTCTATAACCAATGGGTCTTGTGTCTTCATGAAATGACTAAACCAAACCATACCCATGATATTTGCTGCCACTCTCAACACGCTTAGAAACATACACAAACATGACCAAATTCAATGGACACATGTCTATTATTGCCTAAGACCAAGTAACCTAAGATTAAAGAAATATTAAGCACCATGCTTACTTCCTTTTATAAACACACGACCACCCACACACCATTCATCTTATCACTCACAAACTCTCTCAAACTTACTCATTCTCACTAAACATCCACTGTGGTATCGAAGAGAAACAAAAGGAAAAAGAACGAAGCAAGGGACTTTGTGAAAGTCATAAGGGTACTAGTGATCGTGTAGTGTTATAAGGATAACACGGGGTCTTGCGTTCAAACCCCCTTCTCATTGTTTCATCCCCACTTTTGACGAGTGTAGTAAGTTCAACTAAACTCATTGCGTTTCTAATTCATTTCATTTAATTCACACGCATGTAAACATGTTATATCACACGTTAAGTTATAGAATCGCACCTTAAAACTTGTGTTACCTATAGTACTAACACCACACAACACACACTCACATACTAAACTAGTTGCATGACCTTTTCAAACACTTCAGAACTCTCGACTATTATATACACGACACCAAATGGGCCTGAAGCCCAAATATCAAGCCCAATAAGTCCAATTTGAGTCCATTAAGGATCTAACTAGGCCCAATAAGCTTAAAAATAAGATAATAAGATCTAAAGATAAGCTAAAGTATAGTTGAAAACCTTTTTACAAAGTTTTGTTTTATAAAAGAATGTTTTCGGACTATTTTTGCAAAATATGAAACGAAGGGTCCAAAGGGTAACAAATTGTAAAGCTAAAGGATCATTTTATAAGCAAAATAAGTATTTTGTAAAAGTCTAAGGGCTGAAAAGGGTCAATGTCGAAAGTGCAAGGGTAGCATGCACGTGTGCATGTACACATGAAAACCACAAGGACCAAACCTGTAATTTACGAGAACTTGTATTATTAAACTTTTGGGTAAATTGTGACAAGTTTGAAAAGTAAAGGTTATAAGTGTATAAAACTAATTAGAGGGACTGTTTTTGTAAATTCAGTTTTACCAAGGGTTGAAAGTGTCATTTCTGAAAGTTTTACTATGAAATATATTTCGAGTGGAAATTGTCATTTTATCAAAGTTTAAGGGCTAAACTCGTACTTTTTGTAACTTGAGGGTAAAAAGTGTAAATTCGGGAAAAGTTTAGAAAATCTTATAATTCTATCATAGCCTCATAAAAATGAGTATTTTGATCATATGAGTATTTTATTTTCGGATAACGTTAAATATAATACGTATATATATATATATTTATAAGATTATAATTATATATATATATATATATATATATATATATATATATATATATATATATATATATATATATATATAATCCGATAAAACACACAGGGAATCTAAACACGTTAAAATACTCAACAAATCTATTAAGATCACAACGGGGAAAAACATTTCACTTATGCGTAACTGAGGATCATTAATTAAGGCAATGTAGCACATAAATTAACTTAAAACGTTAATCACGCACGCACACTATTGGATTGGACAATCCAATGATCTATTGAATAAGAATATTCAATGCTCTATTATTTTGGTCGCGAACCAAAATGCTCGTTTAACTGAGACTCGCCATCTCATCATTTTAGGTTTCGAGTTGGAACCTCCACTACATTGTGCTTGATCTATTTGTGCGTGTTCATTATCATCAAGGTGAGTTCATAGCCTCGCTTTTACTTTATTTTTACAAACTCCGCGAGAGAGATGCATGCTCTAAACTAGAACACAAGGTTTTTCATAAATGCTTGATCCTCTTGATTATTGGTAATGCCTAAGTTGTTAGCCACAAGTCCCCTGATCATGAACCATTAGTCACCGCGAGTGAACGTAGATATCATGAATAGTACTATGGGGATTAACGAACCCCGTTTCGGTTATAGAGAAATAACCGGGGCGCACCATATTGAATTTTCTTAGGTAATTGGCTATTACCTCCTTTGGGGCATACTTTTTAATGGTAATTCGTGTATGCGGTTGAGTCTTGGTTTCATGAGCTTAGTGCATAATAATCGTGATTTTTCTTATGATATTGTTAGTTTACAATGATCATGATCTTATACTTGTGTTCAACTTATTTTAAACCTATGGATTTCATTCAACATTTTCTTGACCTTTTTAAGCATGTTATCTCAGTGTAATCGGTGAAGATGTTGACCAAGGCGCTGAACGGGCATGGCAAGGCTTATCTGGTGGTGTAAAACATAAAAGTTATCATTTCTTTCAAACTCATGATCTTTCTTTGGGAAAACACGGATCTATTTACAACGTTTTGTAACAAACTATGAGTTTTTGATGAATGATAACTATTTTAATAAAACGTCTCTTTCGAGTCGTTTTTTATAATTATTGACTATGATCTCCATTCAAGTAACACCCGAATTAGTCTTCCGTTGTCATTAAGAATTTCGGGGGTGTTACAGATTGGCATCGAGCCAAAGTTATGGAGAACCAAAGAGTTTTCAAAACATTTGGACTATAACCGCACTTTTAAAACGGGACTATTTTACACCACTGCCTTACGCCCTTCCGTGACCGCTCTATGCATTAGGATTGATACATCTCTAGATCATAAGTAAATTGTATTCATTTTAGTTAGGCATAGAGATTTTCTTGGCAAATATGCGTAGCTAACTAAAATCTTGTTAATATATATTATTTGGCATTTTACTTACATTAATTTATGGGTTGTTACAGTACCATGTCTACATTAATCCAACATGTCTAAAAGAAATGAAATATCAAAACAATTGTTCTTCAAAATGAGTCCAAAAAGATAAGGTCAACTAAGGTCGGTTCACTTAAATGCTCCTACTCTCAGCCCATTAAATCCCAACATTCCACTTGGTACCTGCCACATGGAAAAGAAAATGCGGCTGAGCTTAAAAAGCCTAGTGAACATATATGACAAAACGAAAGCTAAACATAATAAAAATGCAAAAAATGAATCAAAGGATATTGATAACGAAATCATAACGAATGAGCACAATGAGTCTATAAGGAACCTGCAGAACACAATATTAACAGATATCCAGAAGGAACAAAAATCAAAGGAGACCAAGGCAAGGCAATACACTGAACACAATATTAACAGATATCCAGAAGGAACAAAAATCAAAGGATACCAAAGCAAGGAACACATCAGTGGACATATATAAGCACATATAAATATCCAAAACATACAAATACCAAAACATAATCAAATAGGAGTTGATGAACAACTATCATGACTAAAGCAAGTAGCCGAACAATGTAAAAGCATAACGGCCAGAGAGCAACTAAACATAAATATGGCAAACCAACAAATCAGATAATCAGGTGAGTATAAGTTAAACTAAATTCCATAAGCAGGCGGGAGCAACTGAATAGAATGTAAGCATGGCAATCACACAAGTCAGATAATCAACAATTAACAAGCTGAACAAATATTATAACAAGCGGAATTACAACCAGAAGTATAAGCATGTTAGTCCATTGTATCAGGTAGGAATACTGAACGAATATCATAATTAAATGAAGTAACTGAACAAAAATATAGCATGACAAACCAAACAAGTCAAATAAACAGATAAAATAAGTTGAACCAAATTCAATCATCAAACTGTAGCATGAACAGGAGTGTAAGCCTAGCAGGTCAACAAGTCAGGTAATCATCAATTACTATGCCGAATCAATATCATAAGCAACGGAAAATACCAAACAGAAGTACAAGCATGGTAGTCACAAATAGCAGATAGAAATACTGAATGCGAATCATAGCCAACAGAAATAACTGAGCAAAGGTAATACATTGTAAATGGATGAATCAATTAATCACATAATAGCATGGTAATAAGATGAATTAAACAATCACATAATAGCATGGTAAACGGATGGCGTGGTAATCTGAAGTATAAGCTTGGTAGCCAAAAGAAATGGAGTGAGAATATAGTAAATCAAATGAATTGGAGTATATCATGGTAGTCGGATGGATCACATAAGGATACTAAGTGAATATGTAATCAAATGGAGAACGAAATAAAATCCGACATAGCAAACAAATGAATAAGAATGTCAGAAATCACATAGTTACATAATCAGAATACTGTCCACGAGCTCAAATACTAAAGGAGATACTCCAATAGTCACATCTCAAATCACATGTGATAATCCCTCAAATCATAAGTTATACATGGAGTAGTTAGCTCCAATGTACCAAATGTGAGGGGTTGTATTGCACACACTCACCACATCACCAAAACAAATCAAAGTACATAGGATGCATCCATACGCTCCCTACAAAACAAATCAAATATACATATGCTAGTTCGAGACTGTACATACGTATTCATAATGGCCAAGTGATCACATATATCATATCATATCAAAAGGGAACGTCGTGGACTAATCACACCGCCACAGATAGTGTCATGCCACTGGTGCATCAGTGACATGGTCATGGTACCTCCATGACTAGTTAATAGCTCGGGCAACGGAACAGAACAAAACGTATTCATAGCATAATGAATCATCATATCATATCCAAACATATCATATCAAACTGAATTGAATCATATCATATCCAAACATATCATATCAAACTGAATTGAATCATATCATAGCAATTGGATATCATAACTAATGTTACAACAAAACGGATAGCAGATTAAATATCATAACGAATGAAATCGTATCAAAGGAATCATAGGAAATGATCATATCAAAGGAATCATATCAAAGTCAAGGATCGAGAAGTCAGGAGAACAAAACCCTTACTGAGAAAGGGTAGAATATTTGTACCTTAAACTTCAAATGAAACCATATCAGAAACACAAGGATCGGAAGTTACTCATTCTTCAGCGAATCTACACGAATTAATGATCGTCTTACTATTTAAGAACCATTTCATAAGTTATTGCTGATTCAGTACTGATTGTTGTTTAGATTGACATATTCATGTTTTCCTGATATTTGTAGCAACTTTCCATCATTAGTAACTTTCTAAATTTAGTAACTTTCCAAATTTAGTAAGTTGGCAGAATTAGTAACTTCCGATTACAACTCATAATTTATCAACTTAGGGTTTCGTTATCGAAATTAGGTTAACATATGACCAATTATATCATAGTTATTACTTACTGACATTTTAGAGTTCAAACACATCAAATGGTATGAATATCATAAAAACTTAGCTCCTTAACAAATTCGGATTTAGTATACTTTAGCCTTCACTTTAAAAAAATTCAAACCATATCTATACTCCAATCCAGAAGCTACAATAATTTACAAATGTTCCTATATGTCTTATGAGCTTACATAAATTTTCTCAGAATTTATTATTAAGTGCAACCACCATTTCAAAAATCGTTTATCCAAACATGCCCAGAAAGTTAACTACAGATACACATCGAAAGTTTACATTTATTAGACCCACTTGAACACTTCATAAAAATCCCCCAAAATTCTAGGAAGTCAAATATATCTTAAATATCATCCATGTAAAAGGAGAGCTCTTAACTCCATGTGGTTTGAAAATGAAAAATCAAAAACATCGACCGATTTTAAGTTCGAAGAACTCAGATTTGACAGATGATCCCATAAAATTCAAAAACATGACCAGTACAACTCCAATTCACTCCAAACCAATTGGAAAACTTAAAAAAGAAATTAAGCTAAGTTTTCATGCAAAAATAAAGAATTAAACACTTATGGAACTCGAGCGATAGTGCTCACATATTCAGCCTTCAAAATTGTTCCGTTTAAAAACCCGTATAAGACCATAATAACACATGTTTACATACACAAACGCACACGAGACCTATAATATATCATAAGAACTGTTTAAAAATCATATTAACATATATTCATAATCATTTTAACAACACTCTAACATAATTCATAACAACCCTAACCCTAATTCGGATTACAAACATATTCTAGGTTACATTTTACTATACCCGAAACAAACCCTAATTCCTTTTTTTTAACCCGACGATATCACAATGTTTAGACTGATCTGATTCATATTGAACACACACATGAGTACACCTTAAAAGAGTCCATATCAATAAAAAAGAATCATATCCATACGATATTTATATATAATCATACTGGTTCATAATTTTATGTGGCAAGTATATCATTTGTATCATCATATGAACGAGTGTTATATGTTAGGTTTTCATGTTTATACGTATGAACATCATACTAACCGAACCAAGAAAACACAAATACGATTATAAGGTTACCTCTAAGTCGAATTTAGAGATGGATAGAATAACAAGAACCAACATAAAGAACCTACGAATCTGTTTCACCGTATGATCATACCAGCTTCAAAACGCCCACACGATTACACCAACACTCGTATATCAAAGAATCCGATCACGCCACCTTGCTATATCCTTCATACGTTTTGGATCTTGAGAAAACACGATGGAGGCCGCTACTTTTGCTTTTAGGGTTTATTGTGAAAGGAGCGTACAAATGAAAAAAAAGAGAAAGAAATGTGATACACGGTTTTAACAAAAAAACAGAAGAGGAGAAATATTAGGAAGTGTCGCGACTTGTGGGTGATTAGGGTGGAATAAATCCTTCCCATAATTTAATTTAGTATTATCTCCATATATTTAAGTAAGTAGTGCAAAATAAAATAAATTGGACCCTTAACCAATAACATATGTCGATTTATATATACTTAGGATTTTATTATTTTGTAGTTTACTTAGAATTATTCTTAACATATAGTTTGTGACATTAATTATATCATTTAGAAACTTAGGTTAATTTGAAATGCGTATTAAAATGTGAATTCAAGTTTTAGGTTGTTATAGGTATGCTCTAAAATACTCTACCACTTTACCACATACATTCAAACCATCATATCACATACTTATTCGCACATTGAAAATGGTTCGCATGGTCCAACCTATGTGCATCACTTAACGTAGTGACTTTGTTTGTCTTATTTCAGGTTATGAGCAACTTGGCTAACTCATCAAATATCCCCTAATCCTTCGATCACCATCGCAAAGCCTAGTAGTGCAAAATACTATACGATCAGTAGCACCGTCAGTGAGACCCGCTACAATTAGTCCAGTTATTTCCAAGTTTGTAACCATCTAACCACATCAACTACTTTTCTGGCATAACACAAGGAAGGGAAGTTACACCCCCACCGAGTTTCTATACCTAACCCTGCCGTAGTAAATACTGATAACTTACCTCCAATAACCGCCTCTACTTTCACTACTCGACCCCATCATGAAACTCCACCCATCCACCGTCCATCAACCAAAACTAATCTGGAACCTATAATTAGCCTAACCTTCATCGAAGCTAACTTTGAAACATTAGATTCTTTGATGAGGGATCATAGAAGGAAAACACAAAACGAGGGGGTACGAATGGAGTTGGAATATTCTAGTAAAAATTATGACGACGAGATTGAAGTAGAACCCATGCCTTCTCGAAACGAACAAACACACTCACCTTTAAGGATTGGGTCCCGCTTTCTTGAAGGTCAAATAGGAGGACAATAGGTTTCGAAGGTGTGCTGGAAAGGACTCCAGGCAGGTTCGAAAGAATAGCAAAAGAGAGGAGAAAAGATTACTCGAATGGGATAACGGGTAATGGCGAGCACGTAGGGATTAACTTACCTCCGTTGTTGGCAGCACATTTGGGAAAGACTAAAGCAGGGGCTCCGTTACAGTCTTCCCTTGTTTCTGGGTTCGGAGGTCACCAGCCTTCGATTAATCAGGGGGAAAACCATCCACCTAATGGTATGTACCCTTCATTTTATACTCAGTCTTACCCTCATAGTTTATACCCTCCATTAAACGAAAAGAGAAACAACCCTAACTACCCTCAACCCTACAATCTGCCTAATGGTGGTATACCCTTTAGCTAGACTTCGGACTATCCACCGCCTCCAATAAGGGGAAACTCTTCCTTCGAAGGATCTCGCTCATACCATCCTTATCCTAATCATCAACCTAGTACCCTCACTCACAACGATAGCTCATACAATGTTGTCCCTATGTATGCACCGCCTTATAATTGCCTACACTCTGAACCTATGGGCTCTATAACACTTGTCGTAGATTGAATCCAAGACTATCTCCTACCCGATGGTTTAAAAATGCCCTCGCACATAGGCACTTATGATGGGAATGGGGATCTGGATAATTTTCTTCATTTGTTCGAAGGTGCAATAAGGATGCAAAAGTGGGTCATGCAAGACAGTGTTGTGAATTTCGATGACCTGAAAGCTAAGTTTCGATCACATTTTAGTCAATAGAAGAAATTTACGAAGACTCATTTGGCAGTACATAACATTAAGAAAAAGGGAGGGAGAAAGTACCAGAGCCTTAGTTACTAGGTATACTGATGATACTCTGCTGAGATTGGGGTTGCATGAATATCAACGAATTTCAGGCTTCATACATGGCTTGAAAACTCGAAGCCTCGTAGAGTTCTTGTCTACTGATCTTCCAACTACTTATAAAGCCCTCATGGAAAAGGCTTACACCTAGATAGAAGCCAAGGAAGTAGCAACGAATGGCCAACTAAGGATCAAACCAACAAACCAAATATAGGGCTCCCATTTGCTTTAGACCTTTTGCAAAGCAATTAGAACCCTTAAGCCTAAAATCCAAACATGTTGTTTTAGCAGATGCGTCCACTTGAGGTCTCGAAAAGTCCATGAAGGATTATCTCCCACTCAAAGTGCAAAACTACAAAGTTTTGCACCTGTCCACCGAATTTTGCGGTCTAACTCCCTTTAGAACTCCAAGAATTAATTCTTTAGTACACGTAGCTCCAACAAATCAGCTTTGCACTTCCACCTTTAACTTGACGTCCTTCCATATCAAGCAACAGTTACAACATGATATTCATCTATGACTAAGACCTAACATCCTACTATGAAGTGCCCAAGCAATGGCTACAATAATTTTAAAGGTACTAAAACAAAGCCGAAACAATGGCAAAATTCCAGAAAATTAACTACAACAATGTAAAAACAAACACGCATGTAAAAGGCTAAGGTTTTCATCGGTTTTGCACGTTCCACATATTAACACATTAATAATATGAATTCTACAAGAGGATAACTTATTATCCATGACAAACATGCATGTATTTGCCATAATTCTCAATTAAAATACAAGAAATATAAAATAAGCCAAAAATAACAAAAGATTTAAAACACGTAAAAACCCCCCGTCTTGCACATGTAAAACCCGTGACCTAGGGGTTTCAAGTACTGCTTTTTAAGACCTTATAAGGTCGATTTTTTTCATAAAAAAAATTGGCCTAAGGGCTGTTTAAAACGGGTAAAAGAGAATATGTGAAAACTCGTATTTTTGGCCAACTTTATGTGTACATATGTAACCAAAACATCATAAGACGGCTCTTGATGCCACTGTTGGGATTTATATACTTATATAACAATTATAAACATATAATTACGTAGCGGATAAGGTCCCAATGGTGGATCCGTATGATGTATAAAGATTAAAATAACTACGTTATTTACCTCTTGTAGCGTAATCGGATGATCAAACTATTGTTCCCGTTTCACAATTAGTAAAAAGATAATTTAGCACTAAGTGTGATACATGACTGAAGTAAAGTATTTGAAAAATTACAATTAAACAAGATAAGAAAACTTAAAGCACACTGAGATTTTTCAACTTTTATATCCTTTATAATAATGAATCAACAAGAATATATTACCCAAGTGCTTGCGGAACAGCACTTGGGATTGAATGACAAGTATGGTGTAGCTCCTCACGAAGCTTAGGCTAAGTCTAAGCACAACTATTCAGGTACCACTGAGCTATCTCAGGGACATAGTCATATTTGGAGGAGTGAAAGATTGCTTGTGTGTGTTTTTCAAAATTAATGCACAAGCTTAAATCTTTCACATCCTACCTTACGGCTATTTATACAAGTATGTTTTTAACTCTATCCTAGAGGAAAACCTGACAGGTTTATAGAAGACAAAATACTGATGTATTTTGTCTCTCTTTATAATGGCTATATTGATTAAGTGACAAGGTTGCTTTCTTCTTGTCAATGATGACACTGATCCTGGTTGTTAGTGTTTCAGGGAAAGTTTGACTTTGGGTTGATAACGACTTCGTCTTATCTGTTCAAACTTATTCTGCCTTGTCCCGCCATTCTTCGATCTTGTTAGCCTTCTATTGATCTTCGTCTTGTCTTCTGATAATAGTTGGTGAGGAGTTTTTGATTCAGTGAGTTATTGTCATCACCACCTGAATCCATAATCTTCTTCGACTCGTCTTCACCCCTTGAGTTCCGCCTTACTGAGTGGAGACACTTTACTTCTTAGCCTCGTATTGAGTATCCTGGAGATAGCTCACTGAGTGGCTATGCGCTAAGTGACTTGTTAGTGTTTAAGGTTATAAACACTTAAGGTATTTTCTATTCAAATCCTAGAATTAAGGGGTTTGGGTATTCACTGAACCCAACACAAACAAAGCAAATAACGGATCTAGTTCTTCCCTTCTCCGTGTATTACCCGATGCTAGTTCCATATTATTCACGATCTAGCAACGAACACCAATTGTCTTCCTTTTATGAAAAACCACCAATAAATCGATACCCTAAGGTTTTTCCTTTGTTTGGTCATTCATGGGAGAGAAAAGGGGAAGGAAGGATTATTTTTCAAGTTATAAGTATCTAGAATGATCTAAATCCTAGTATAACTAGAAGTAAACTTGGTGAACAAGTTTTGGCTCTCCCCTCCTCTTATTTATCCCCTATAGTTACCCCTCTCATCAAGTATGGGCTTCCCATACTTGTTTTAGGTTAAGTCCCTTTAACAAGTCCAATTACTTATTCGATGAAAGCCTTAATTAGTTAATTAACGCCTCTAACAGATTAGTTAATGACAGTTAAGCGATTCGTGAAATGTTAACTAATATAATTAATATACTTAATATAGATATATCAAATACATTATAATTAGTAATACCTTGGTGTATACATGTGTGACCCCATAGGTTCACATATTTTCAGCCATATAATTATTTAATATGATATAAGCACTTCCTAACAGAAGTAGCATCTGAATTGCTTGATCATCAGCGTCAAATTGCTTCATTTCATCTGTAGATAAGTTGTTCTCAGTTTGAAGGCGTGTGACGAGAGGTACTGGAGGGTCATGAGTTGCATCATCACCTTTTTCAATCATTTTGAACTGATACGGACCATTCATGATAGAGTTAACGAGCAATATACCAGTGGGCTTATTTTGTACATAACAAAGCATTCGACTAGACCACTAAACGTATTCCTTGTGGAGCATGGATTCGACCTTCTGAGTACACTCCTTATTAATAGTAGACTAGGCCAGATGGTCACGGTTACCTATCCACCCTTAACCCAATGGTCACAGTGTTAAAAAGCATTAAGCATGCATAAAGTGGTTCAACTATCAATTATTATCTATCTTGGCAATCACATACAATTGCAACTACCTGAATCCCCACGAATGGTCATCTATAAGGGTTCTCATGCTAACTTACTTACCTTAAGCATGCAATGACTAACCTAGGGACACGGTCGGCGTCTAGTCCTAATGGTTACCCCGAATGAAGCTATGTTATCACGCAAACCTACCACTATGATACGAATTATAAATCACATAAATCCGTCTATAATAAATAATCTCGAAAATAGCCACAACACTTCAATCAAGTAAATGAACGAAAATGATCATGATAGACATAAGCGATACCCAACGAAAGTGAAATTAATATATTAAATAAACCAAAATAACAAAACAGTCATAAACATGGCTAACACCCATGGGTGTTAGCCCATAATCTCAGTAACAATGTACAATGATTGAATCAAAGCTACACGAATAGAAATAAAACAATTATTAATAATGGTAAGGGATACTCGAGATGCCCTCCTGGTGATCCGTGGTGTTTCTTGACCTTCCTTGCCTCCTAAAAAAGTCTGAATGCTTTTTGGTGAGTGGTGATAGTCTCTTGAAATCGGAAGTATGAGCTCTTTATTATATTTTTCTTTCAGCAGACCGATACGACGTATTGTTCGGTCTGATTTTCAACCCAATTGTCTTTGACAAATATTTAAACATAAAATAGCCTAAGTAGATCTCTGATAAGGATCAGGGATAACAACACTCACTGATAAGGATCAAAGAGTAAAAACCCGCTAATGAAAATCAGAGGTCTTACTCGTTGTTGGTTATCAAAAAGTGTTACTCCTTGATGGTTATTAGAGAATAGCTCACTGACAGTTATTAATGAACTTTGGCCATGAACAGTAGTCCCTGATGGCTATCAGTAAGAGTGACCCACTGATAATAAGAAATCATTGATGGTTGTATAAATCTTAATCAACTGTCAAGCTTCAGGGAAGTCAAAGACCAACTGAAGAAACACTTTGTAAACTGATGTGGTGTGAGAGAGCAAGATATAAGGAGTTATAAGCAACACTAGAGGCACTAAGATCGGAAAAATATCTCTTTGACCCTGAAGACTTATCTCTGTAAGAGTTATGTAGTCTCTGATAAATGGGAGGGAAATTTGTTAAAAAGATAAGCTAAGAGTCTTATCAAAGGACGATAAAGTAAGATTTTGGTACAAAAGGTTGTAAGCATTTGGAACCCAAAGCATGATCCACCTAGTATCCTAGACACGTGTTATCTACTCCAAGGTTGGCGAACTACTATACCCATGTGCATCCATAGTATTTTCCTCACTATTTATATGAGACTTTGTAATCGATTGAAGTAGGATTCTAAACAAATACATAAAGTAGTACTTAGCAATAAGGTTTATAGGATCCCCTTTTTGAGGAACGAACTAAGTAAAGCTAGCTGCCTCTAGTCGTTCTAATAGGAGTTTTTCATTTGTCGCTCAACCAAAATATTTTTATTGAGAGCTATTCCGCTGTCAATCTTTGATTCTTTTCTAATAAGATTTATACACATTGAAAAGTACAAATGGTGTTATTATGGTTTTGGGTGATTTTGTTATTATTCTTAGTATTAGTATAAAGATATTACCATTTGCTCAAACCTTGTGGACCAACAAGTGGTATCACAGCGGGTTGGTTTCTCGTAATCCAGATCCGTTCTTGAGTGACTCCTAATAATCCATGGTCGTTCTTGAATGACGGCTAATAACACAAAACCAAAACCATTCTCTTCCAACCCCACCAAAATTTACCATCCCAAAATTCATTCTTCTTCAATTCTACAAGATCAGGGTCTATCGCAATGGTCTTGTAAAATAAAAGCTCCAGTAGCCTCCACCCTAGCTCCTATTGCCACACTCTAGTTAGCACTATCTTCTTGCAAGACTCTTTGTCCGAAATAAGTTCACCGGAAACAAGGTCCTAGGTAAAGGTTATTATCCTGAAATTTCTATTTCAAAGAGTCTCAAGAATATATGAGTACAATACTCACAAGTGATCTAGAGTGGTTATGATGGGTATGTAAAATTGGTTACCTCTAGTGGTAACCAATAAATGGAAGAAAGGAGCTTCGAGAGGTTTTAAGTGTTGGAGTATCAAGGGTGATTGCTGGAAGTATTAGGAGAAAGATGGTATTGTCTTCAGACTATACTCAATGGCGCATCACGGAGTGTTCGAGAATTCAGCAGTTCCTGATCCTCAAGAAAAGTCACTGAAGACAACTACAAAAAGGTATCATACGTTATTGATATTTTTTCTAATACTTTGTTGTTTATGAGTTTGTAAGTAGAAGCCGTTATTCTCACTTACAAACTCATTAAAATAGGCTATCTTTGTCTTTATATAGGGGGAGACTGTGGGGTAGAATAGCTGACGCAACAGTCTTTGACTATTATTTGAGATAGCTAGTTACAATCATATGGAAGTTGAACCAATGGTGACTCTGACCTATGACTACTGATAGTTTAAGGTCAGAGTCTATATCTTCTTTAGCACGCAAAGAGGAATCAAACTGTGTCTGTTTATTTTTCCTTGTTATAATTCAGTAAGTAAGAAAAAGCCATTATGTTCACTTACTACTGATTAAAAATTAGGCTATTTGTATATTTTAATAAGGGGAGATTATTGGGTCTCATTTTCAACACAATAGTCTCTGACAAATATTTAAACATAAAATAGCTTAAGTAAGATCTCTGATGATGATCAAGGAGAACAACACTCACTAATAAGGATCAAAGAGTAAGAACCCACTGATGAAAATTAGAAGTCTTACTTGGTTATCAAAAAGTGTTACTCCCTGATGGTTATTAGAGAATAGCTCGCTAAAAGTTATCAATGAACTTTGGTCACTAATGGCTATCAATAAGAGCGGCCCACTGATAATAAGAAATCAGTAAGGGTTGTATAAAGCTCAATCAACTGTCAAGCTTCAGGGAAGTCGAAGACCAACTGAATAAACACTTTGTAAACTGATGTTGTATGAGAGAGCAAGGTATAAGGAGCTATAAGTAACACGAGAGGCACTAAGATCTGAAAAATATTTCTTTGACCCTGAAGACTTATCTCTGAAAGAGTTATTTAGTCTCTGATAAATGGGTGGGAAACTTGTTGGGAAGATAAGCTAAGAGTCTTATCATAGGACGATAAAGTAAGATTTGGGTACAAAAGGTTGTCAGCATTGGAAACCTAAATCATGCTCTACCTAGTGTCCTAGACACACGCTATCTACTCAAAGGTCTGAAAACTACTATACCCATGTGCATCCATAGTATTTTCCTTCTTATTTATACGAGACTTTGTAACCGAGTTAAGTAAGATTCTAAACAAACACATAAAGTAGTACTTTGCACTATGGTTGATAGGATCCCTTCCCTGAGGAACTAACTAAGCAAAGCTAGCTACCTCTAGTTGTTCTAATCAAAGTGTTCATTTGTTGCTAAACCGGAATAGTTTTACCGAGAGCTATTCTATTGTAAATCTTTGATTCATTTCTAATAAGATTTATACACGTTGAAAAGTACAAATAGTGTTATTATAGTTTTGGGTGATGTTGTTATTAATGTATGTAGGAAGATATCGTCATTTTCTTAAACCTTGTGGACCAACACGTATGCATCTTCTCAATAAGGCGTATTGAGTGACTTAGCGTGGGATCCACTCTTAAATATTCCAGAATAATCCTTTTTAGCCACCATTGAATATGGCGTATGGCATAATCACATACGTCGTATCCCTCTCAGTTTCAAAACGGATCCAACTTAGGGGAATCTTCATCTATACGTCGTATCACCAAGGTTGGATACCTCATATTCTTCTCTTTGACTTTCTTCTCTCAAATGTGCACCAAGTTTAGTATAGAGCGTATGTTCATATAGGAATATGTCATATGGCTTCAAAGTCTGGCAAGGTCCTTTTTCATATAAGTATGATGATACTCTACAGATGGAATATCCGCGATATCCGTATTAGAAGTCACTCAATATGCATTTCCGTAACTTCTCCATTTTTTATCCAAATGATGCCGAAATACGCTCCTTTACTATAATTGCTCCGTAAACACTAAGAATCACAATAGTAAACGGTTAAGTAACTATTCTTATATAAAATGGTAGAAAATGAGCAATATATACGGGATAAATGATGCATAAATATATTGCTTATTTGATCACTTCAGCGTTGAAAATGAGCTAACATTGTCACTCTATGTGCACCCCTCCTTTGATGACCTTTCCATAGAGTTATGGCTAACTAGTGAACTTCGCTCTCTAGTGCATGTTTACGTTTCACAAGGTGAGTAAGGTTTCCCAGCTGGACTGGCCAGGGCTGGTTGTTGGTTTCAGAAACTAGAGATTGTGAGGTTTGTTCAATAGACATGTTGGTTCGAAACTTATAAAAAGGAAAAAAAATGTTGTGTTTTTTCAGATGAAAAAATGACCAAAAATAGATGAAGGTTTATGGTTATTTTGTATCATGTCCCCACGTATGGTTTCATGTTTATGTATGTGATGTAAACGTGATTAGTATAGGGTTGAGATGGTTGTCTTGTTCGGTTTCCCGTATTGAACCAAGTAAGGACCCAAGAATATGATTAGGAATTATGAGTTTAGGTAACACTCAAACAGACCTATTAAGTGTGTGTTTTACAATTTGAAATAGTATAAAAAGTGTAGAGAGACTTCAAGTGAGTCGAGATAGTCTCAATGGTGAAAGATGTCTGTTAATTAAATAAGCCGTAAAAACATTTATTTATATTTTACGATCTTTTGATGTTTTGTCGATAACAAACATAAAATCATTTTAACGAAACAATAAAATTCGTAAATGGTTTAAGCCAATAGTTTACTAACACACTTACATTTTCATATAAATCACTAAACAAGTAATAGTGTTTTCATGTTATAATAATGCATATGTATAAAAACTAGTGTTTACATATTGGGTGGATATATACATACTTAGTATGTATTATAATGAGTAGAAGTTTAAACTTTAAAGTATTTAACCCATTTACTTAATACATTGAGTGTAGTTGGGTAAACCCAAAATCCATGACCCATACCCATTAAGCAGAATCCATACCCATGACCCATTGCATGACATCATGCATAAGTCATAATGGGTACTATCCATGACCCATGGAGCTAACCCATAACCCATTGACTAGATACATTGCATCTTTTAGATACATTGTATCTACCTGGATACCCATGGTCCAAAGTCTAGGACCCATGACCCATAACCCGTGACCCGTGACCCATAACCCATGGGTAATGAGGAGCGTCTCACGGATCCCTAGTATTACACTAGACGGATCCCTCAAGTAAGGGATCCGTGGGATCCGTGAAACAGTAGCATATTTTGTCTATAAAGAGTGAGCCATTTCTTCATTGTAACTCACCCCCCTTTCACACACATTTTCTCTTAGTGTTGTAAACTCTCTAACCTCAGATCCAAGGGATCTTTCTATGTAGTTTTGTGTTTGTGTGATTCTCTAGGTTCCTCTTAAAGGCGAGATCACCACTTCTTGAAGTCGAGCAAGCTCAAGTCCATGGGTTGCCTAGCTTCGTCATCATCAAGACTACTGATGGTATCTTGTTGATAGTTCTTTCCTTTCTCATTAGAAGTGTTGTGTCGAAGACATAAGAGAAAGATGTCTAAAGGGTTAAGACAAAGACATTAGTGAAAGGTGTCAAAGAGTCGTATCAAAGGCATTAGTGAAAGGTGCCAAAGATTCCTGTCAAAGGCATTAGTGAAGAGTGTTGAAAGTCCATGTTGAAGGCATTAGTGAAGGGTGCCTAGAAGTTGAGTCGAAGGCATTAGTGAAAGGTGCCTAGGGTGTACATTCGATATGGTGTGTCGATGTACAAGATAGATTAGTATTGGGTCAAAGGATATTGATATCCTTGTTGATGTTGTCATAAGGAGTGGATCTCCTTTTGGGATAGATGTTGTGTACTGTTGGTTAGTAGTTCCTCCTTTGTATTGGAACTCGGTATCTAGCCTTGTACCGGATAAAGTGTAGGCGACGTTGTGATAGGTTTGGTTCTACCTCGTGGAAGAATCCGGTGTCTAGCCTTGAACGTAGATAAAGAGTAGCTGAAGGCTTCTCCGCCACAAGGAGTTTGTGTTGTGTAGTGATTACTAACTCTTGAGTAGGTGACTGGAAGGAGTAGGGCAAGGAAGGTGTCCTTGTAGTCGAACCACTATAAATACTCGCGTTGTGGTTTTGTGCTTCTTACTCTTTATCTTAGTTTTATTTATTCATATGCTTATCTATCAACATCCAACACACACGTTTAAATATATTGACATAAGTTGATCTAAATAGTTTAAAACCAAGTTTTAATCGGTAAAACTATTCAACCCCCCTTCCAGTTTTCCACAATGTCTTCTATTTATAGAGACACATTTAGGGTTTAAGGATAAACCTCATAATGAGCTGTAGTATCATATGCTTTTAAGGGGTCATTTAGCCTCTATATTCGTATATATTTGATCATATACTGCCCTAAATCATTTCATTTAAGTTTTAGGTACTTGATATGCATTTGCTAGAAAAGGATACGTTTTGGGCTCGATTAGATGGAAAAACAAAGAAAATAACAAAGACGTCACAAAAAGGACTTGTGATGGCGTCACAAGCTACAACGTGACACCATCACTTAATGGTGTTGACTATTCAGTAGCTGGAGATGGTTTACGCCATCACTTAAGGGTCATTTATGACGCCGCCACAATTAAGTCGGTTCAAGAACAAAACCCTAATGGGCGGGGAGTTGACGATGTCACAACCTCAATGTGACACCGTCACAACCCAAAATCTATAAATATAATCGCATTGTTTTCATTATTGTATGTGCAACTTTGGAGGAACTTACACCACCGAACCATAGTTGTTTTTAGCCGCTTTTTAGGCCTTTTTAGCCATTAAAGAATTCATGTATTGCTGAGATAAGTTATTTAACTAATCATTCAATCAAGTCTATGTGTTATTGTTTAATTTACTTAATTGCTTCTCTTTACATTACTATGCTAGGCTAAACTAATTAGTATTTACTTAGGATTACATGAAACCTAGTTATTGATTGTTATGTTGTCGTCTCTTGTTTAATAGTGTGCAAGTAGGAGCCTGGAAAACTAGCTAGGGAAAATTATACTAGCTTGAACGTCTACTAATACATGACTAGTTAATTGCTTATGTCTTAGGTTAATTAATTTGAGGCGAGTATTTATTGTGAAAGTTAGTTATTGGGTGAACTTGAAAAATCAGATAGGCGTCGTTCACTTAGGCTAGTCTATAGATGTGGGGCTGACCATACCACGATTGATAATTAGGATTACTTCACACTACATTAGACAAGGACGTGACAATTCGACAACACAATAGGAGGTAACTAGCGAGTAATGAGATTTTAGGTAAATGTGTTTTTCCTCATTTAAGAAGTTCACCATCAATTTACTTTTCTTTTTATTTTACTTTGTTGCATTTTAGTTTAATTAGTAGTTTAAAACCAACTTCTTCTAAATACCCGAGATTTTACTTACTTTCAATTAAAACATAAAAACACCAAGAATAATCTTTCCTAAACCTTTACAGTTAAATCGTTATACACTTCGAACCTACCTTACTATTCCCTAGAGAACGATCAATCCCCGAGTCTTTCCTATACTACACTACAACGATTAGGTACTCTATCTAGTAGGATTGTAAAACTTAGTGTGTTTAAAATAATCCGCATCAAGTTTTTGGCGTCGCTGTCGGGGAATAGTCTAGGTTTCAATTTCTATTTCGCTTAGGTCTACTCACTAGATTCCTATAAAGTGAGATTTTTTCTTTTTCTTTTATAGTTTTCTCGTAATCTATTTTCTTTGTTTTCGTTGTTCTTAAATCATTTCATTTGACATCATGGTCAATGAAAGTCCACTCAACCAACCCGACCCACAAAGCCCATCCAGGGCCCATACTCTAGGTGAGTACTCATGACCTAGCCACGAAGGCTATCGAAACACCATTGAGCTTGATGCGGATAATTGTAAACAGTGACGGAACCAGGGGGTGTCCCGGGGGGTCTCGGGACACCCATAGATTTTTGTTGCGTAGTGTTAATTTTGTTAAAAAACCTCGATTTTTCTTAAATGCACCCGGTCCTTAAAACTTGTGTTTGTAGCATTGCTTAGTTTATTCTAAGTGCACCTAGTCGTTTTGTATCCTGGTTCCGTCCCTGATTGTAAACACAAGAAGTTTTACAATAATCATAGGCAGAGTACCTAACCATTGTAGCATAGTATAGGTAAGACGCGGGGGATTGATCGTTCTCTTGGAGAATAGTGTTGGGAAGGCTCGAAGTGTATGACGAATTAAGTTTAAAGGTTGAGAGATGGTTATTTTTTTGTCCTTTTATATTTTTTTTTAAATCAAAGTAAAAATCTCGGGGTTTGAAGAGTTTTGTTTTATAACTATTAATTAACTAATTAAAACTAAATATGCGGAAAATTAAGTTGGTGAACATGTATGATAAGTAAATGTGTTTACTTAGAATCTTACTACTCCCTAGTTATATCCTATTGATTAGTCGAATTGTCAAGTCCTTCTTTTTAATTAGTGCATTGTATTCCTTAATATCAGTTGTAGGGAGGTGCCAAATTCTCTAACTCTATGAATGTATAGCACTCATTAAGAATCTTAATGTCATCGGCCGTAATTCCCAAAGTTAAATAATATATAGGACTCGTTAAGACCCTTAATCTCAGCGACCACATTGCACGCAATAAATACAACAAACAAACCATCTATCATACTATAGTGGAGCGTTTAGTCGGACGTTCAAGCATGCATTCGAAGATCTAGCCAGTTTTTCAACTCCTAACGCGATAGCAACTAAGTAAACAAGAGACGACAATCAATAATCAATAACTAGGTTTCATTCAATATTAAGCAAACACTAATAGATCTAGCCTAACATGTTAAAGAGAAGAGAAGATAAATAATTAATCACACAACACATAGATATATTGTAATGATTAAAGAATGAATAACTTATCTTCAATTAAAACATAGGGTTGTGGGGGCTAAAAACCTTACACTAGTTGACAAATTCATGCACCAAGAGGTCTTTCTAAAGTCTTACCAATACGTGTCACACATTATGAAAATCCTACGAAAAATATATATATTGAAAGCCTAACGGCGTCACAACCTCAACTTGACGTTGTCACAACCCAAAATCTATAAATATAAATGCATTTTTTTTATTATTGTGTGTGCAACTTTGGAGGAACTTACATCAATGAACAATAGTCATATTTAGCAGCTTCTTTAGACCTTTTTCGGACATTGAACAACTCATGTATTGTTGAGAAATGTTATTTAATTAATCATTTAATCATGTCTATGTGTTATTGTTTGATTTACTTAAATGTTTCTCTTTATATTACTATGCTAAGCTAAACTAATTAGTATTTACTTAGGATTGCATGACACCTAGTTATTGATTATTATGTTATCGTATCTTGTTTAATGGTGTGTGCGTTAAGAGCCGGAAAATTGGTTAGGGAAAACTATACTAGCTTGAACGTCCACTAAAACGTGACTAGTTAATTGCTTATGTATTAGGTTAATTAATTTGAGGTGATTATTTATTGTGTAGGTTAGTTATTGGGTGAGCTTGACAAATCAGATAGGCGTCATTTACTTAGGCTAGTCTATAGACATGGGACTGACCATACCACAACCGGTAATTAGGAATACTTCATACTACATTAGACATGGACGTGACAATTCGACAACACAATAGGATATAACTAGGGAGTAATGAAATTTTAGGTAAATAAGTTTTTCCTCCTATAAGAAGTTCACAACCACTTTATTTTTCTTGTTATTTTACTTTACTGCATTTTAGTTTAATTAGTAGTTTAAAACCAAGTTCTTCCAAATACCCGAGATTTTACTTGCTTTAAGTTAAAACATAAAAAGACCAAAAATAATCTTTCCTCAACCATTAGTCTTAAATGGTTTTACATTTCGAACCTACCTCACTATTCTCCTAGAGAACGATCAATCCCCTAAGTCTTGCCTATACTACACTACAACGATTAGGTACTCTGTGTAGGAGGATTGTAAAACTTAGTTTGTTTATAATAATGTACATCACCCCACAAGGATGATCAAGCGACTGTTAGACAGGCCACGTGTTGCTCATCTGTGGTGTAGACAAGAACGACAGGTGGCGCTCTCTCTTTGACGCGTAAAAAGTCGTGGCTGCTTCCTTTGTTATTGCTAAAGTGTCTTGCATTGTCATATGTCAAATGGTACATCTTTAACCTTTAGTGACAGTTGGGAGACAGTTATCCCATATGTGTCTATTACACGACCTGAGAAGTATTCCAAGCTAGGTGTAGCCTGGGAATGTAGTCAGGCCTTATCAAGTGTTTGATAGTGGGACTTGTTAAGCATTTGTAATGGACTTGACTTTTGCGTATAGTTAATGGGCTTGGTCCATTAATATTGATACGCTATCAGTAAGTTAAAAAATTATACGTGATATATGGTTGGAAAGCAAATGATTTGTATTTATAAATGCAAAAAATGGTGAATCATTTGGAGTTCTGCAAAAATAATTATACATATTTTACGACAACATATTGAGTGTTCGAACTTACATATTAGTGTTATATCACGTGTGATATATCATGGAAACTCGTGTACCAAAAGAACTAAAAAAAATGAAAAAAAAAGTTTGTCGAAAGTATATAAAAGTGCCCCTATGTTGAAAGATAATTAGATGGTTGTCGTAATCGTGTAATGTATTTCGCCAAACAATTAACGATTTTTTAGATATATTATTCATAAAAAAAAGGAAGAAAAATGAAAGTGGAATTTAATTAAAAAACTAAAAGTTGGTGAGGTGAAAGTTGATGTTTTGTTTAATTAAAAAAAACGGCTAGAACTAATATCTCAATCTTAATATTTTCTTTTATAGTTTTTGAAATAACTCACTTCATAAACATATACATAACCAAAACAAATAAGCAGCACCAAACACCCCTTACAACATGTCATGGGGTAGTTTGGTTTAACGATTTACTATCACAACGGGTGTTCGGTGTTGTGTTTGGTTCGCATGAATAGGTTTTAGTATAAAAACTTCAGTCGTTCAAAGATTTTTTCTTAACTAAAATGATTGTCAAAGCTCAAAAGATGATCGATAGATGCTTTGACTATTAGAATGCTCAATAGAAGAAAAAAAACAATTAATAAATTGTTATGCTAGCAATCAAAAAATTCAAAAATGAAATAGATTATTTTTTAAAAGTTTTTTCTGGAGATAAATTAGGAAACATGAACATGATAAAAGTGTGTTTAGTTGTGAAAGTCTTGATTTTTAAGAGAAAGAGGAGGAACTATTGTTTTTTCAAAAAAAAATTTAGAAACTTAGAAACCGATTTAGACGCTAATTTTAAAATAAAAGCAGAGAGCGCAAGAGAAAATTTAGAAAAGTTAAACAAAAAATAAAAGCGAAAAACTATTTTAGAAAATATACGACTAAACTAAACACGTCGTTTATTATTTATTTCTTCTTAGATGCAGCCTAAACTCTAAACAATGTGATTTCATTCTCTTTCTCCTTTTATCTGATAATGTAATTGTCCATATTTTTATTTCAGGCTATCACATATTAGTTGTCCACTTTCAAAAATAGATAGGGATTTAGTTCGATTTTATCACATTACCCTCGCTTGATATTATTATTAAAGACATTAGAAAAGTTTTAAAGTAATTAGTTAAAGGTAAAACTGTCATTCTATAAAAAAAATTAAAAATAAAACTATAATACTCCATCCGTCTCAATATAATTGTCCACATTTCCTTTTTTGATGTTCTAAAATTATCATTCCACTTTCCTTTTATAAGAAAAAGAGAATTTAGTGGAGGAATATTCCTTTTGAATGGTTGAAAATTAAAGTGGCCCCACTTTTATTAAATTGTGTGAATCTTGTCTAGTGACAATAATTTTGAGACGGAGGGAGTAATATATATTCTTTTTGTTGTTAAACCGAGTGTTTTTTGTCTTTGAACAATTTCTTTGAGATGAAAAGAGTAATATTTTAAGAGGTGTTACAATGTGGTAAATACCTTTCTAAAACAAGATGACTCCGCTAAAAACTTTGATTTCTTAGTATTTGAAAAATCACAATCCGATTGCTTTATAAGTCTTTCGACTTGAAAATATTAGATATTGAAAAAGACATGATGAAAAAAATTCAACTAAAATCAACAATTTTAGGTAAACAAGCCTAGTAGGTTCTTAAGTAACCGAGTTACCTATTTGTAACAAAAGTATCGATTTTGTAAAAGATAAGGTACATAATATATTTGTCATTCCACAAGTTAACAAACACTTAAATTATCCAAAAAATAATAACGCGTAATAACTAATAAGAAGCACCGTCCCACGTCAAAGAAAACTAGGTTTGCCGGTGGGAGTTGCTACCTTTCTTACCAACAAACCAACACGTCATCCTTAAAGTTGACTTTCACAGCCTAATTTTAGGTCGACACAAATTAATTTTAGAAAATTCTACAAGAATAAACTTAATTAAAATTATCTATATATCCCAAATTATCTTATAGCTTCATGTAAGAATTTGCGAGACGTCAAATGTTATTCAGGGTTAACTTACGTGACATGTCTTTGTTACGACTAAACAAAACAAAGTACAAGGTAATAGACGTGAAGGCTACATATACATATTCACAATGATCAAGATAATGTTATATATTGCAGGAGCGGAGCTAGTAGGGTTACTAATAGGTGCCAAGCCACCTCTAATTAACTCACTTTATTCATTAGTTATTCAGAACGATAAATAGTTTCTTAATAACTTTTGCAATCAGCCCCTCTTAATCATATCGATATGCTGATTAAAGTTAAAAAACGAACAACTTGAACAATAAAATACACACTAAAATGAATTTACTTGTCGAACTATGCTTTTCTAAAATTATTTTATCTTTAGACATTATTATAGAGTTGAATCAAGTTTGAAGAAAATATAAAATTTCATAGGTACATCATTGAGCGATTATTTTCACTATAGTTTTGACGTTAAATTCGGCCTCTCTTAACTTAAAGTCCCGACTCCGTCCCTGATATATCGTAAATACTAAGCGTCACTTGTTCTTGGGACGTGCCTAATAAAGCCTGGCGTTGAGAAAAACACATTCCCATACACGCGTAGGAAATGCAATATGAGTATGTCTTACCAGATATATCAATTTAAATAGAATTAGGCAAGTATAATGAGCTAATCTAAACATTCATTGATAATTAAGTGTAGGTCAACATATTATTTTAGAGAGGGAAAATGAAAGCTGGATTTCTATGGATAACCCTAGAAGACTTTTATGGATTCTTTAGTGCCTCGATGGTATCTAGTCATGTATGAGTCATTTGTGGAAATTGGTATTTATGAGATTCTAAAGGTTTTACGTCACCTTAAGTTACATTTGTGGAAATCCCAACCACGTTTATGCAAATTTTCAAGGTTTTGTTTTTGTTTTTGGGTAAGAGATCATCTCTGATTGTTACAGTTATAGCAACATTAAGACATCTAATGACAATTCTACATTTCCCACGAGGAGAAAAAAATGACTCGAGTATTCAAACATTGCTTTGAAAACCATAATAAGTGAATTACATGCATGGTCATGTGGTTATTATCACGTTACAAATTTGGTCTACATGTATCCAAACTTATACGAAGAGTTGCCAATTTTAAAATTTGTGTCACCTTTGGTCCTAAAAACTAATGGTCGTTACACAATTCGTTAAGTTTTGACATGTGTTTTTCGTGTTAACGCGTATCAGTTGTATTGATTTATTCATGTTTCATACTCTTTTCCCAGCGGACTCGTCAAACTTACAAAAATACAATAATAACGCTCTGCTGTCAAAAATTCAAATCAATACTTTACGAAGTACAATGCTTGTATTGTTGCCTTCCATCGTCCAACATTGATATGTTGTAATCCCCACCGAGTTGTTGCACCCCAACATTCATGCCCCTCGGCCAGCACTATATCTTGGATATAATTACACTATCTCCACACCCGCCTAATGCTCCTAAAAATCCCATTCAACTTCCGGTCTTTTTCTTCTTCATTCTTTATTAAGTATCTCTTTGTGTGTCGTCGCTAGTATTTGTGTGAGAGTTTATTAAGATCAAGATGTGTGGATCACATTTGAAATTAAACATGAGTATGGATAGAGTTTTTAAAAATTAAAACAATTTAAACTAAACACCTTAAATGGATTTGAATTCTACTGGAGTAAATTAGAGGCATTCAGAATGGCTAGGTATAGTAGTGCTAGGGTCTTGTCGATTTGGATAAAAATTTGGAGTTGGTGCATCTAAACTCCCCTACGTACTACATTCCCTTCTTTCTCCGTCAAAGATATTGCTATGGGTTGATTACGTCCCAGGGATGCCCACGTTTAAGAAATGGTTATTCATGGGGTGTTCTAGTGTGCTTTGTGAGCGATATAGAAATGAAGGAATAAGGTGATAAACTATCCGCGTGATAGTGTCAACATTGCTAAAGATGAGGACATCTTCCTTCCATACTGCGCGCGTTTAAAAATGATAATGCGTTGTGGTTCAGTTTGGTAAATTGATGAAAATTATTTCATTCTTGAAAAAGTGATATGTTATTAGTTCACTTAAGTAATTTGTTTTTGTTTCATTAATCTCAAGCTTTTCAAAAACGAGTTTTGTGATGATTATGTTTTGTGAGGGTGTTAGGTTGAACCAATAACTCGTAAAGTTGGTTGTAGTTTTAGGGACGAAACGTGTAACAAGCTTCAAATTAAAAGCATACTTGTGCAATATTAGATACTTAGCAAGTAGACGCCTTATTAGAAATGAACCGCAAGGACCTCTTTGTATAATTGACTCAAACGTTAAGGTTAATTCATGTATGATATATGTATATGCGTACCTCGGTGAGGTCTAGTCATCTATAAGTCATCTTGATTATCTAGCAATGTGTGTACATCGATGAGATAAAGTCATATATAAGTCATCTTAACTATCAGATTATACTATTTGTATCACATTAATGTAAGTCACTTGACTTTCGAAAATATACGCACCTCGATGAGATCTATTCATACATAAGTCATCCTGGCTATCTAATGTGTGTGTACCACGACGAGATTAGTCATCTTAACTTACAATATAAATATGTGATAATAAAGGTGTCATTTACAATCTGAAAGGTTGTTTCACAGCTTATAATAATGTTACAATATTTAGACATGAATGCGTGCGGGATTGAAGTATATCCAAAACTCATTGACCTATCTATCTTAATAGCATCTAATCATCTGTGAGTAAGCATGATATATCATCTATGTTTGAGTTATAATAGTTAAACAAAACAATATGAACAAACATATGTGTCATGGTCATTATATTTTGCTTAAACTATCAGTTGGTTTGTGTCTTAATGATATCTCTTTTTATGTGAGAAGCTACCTAATCAAATGATTGTAGGTTTAAGTCCTGTTTAAAACACGTGAGATAATATATTGTGAGATAGTTACTTGCCGTTCTAAAAAAGTTAACAATAAAAAGAAAAGTAAATAAATAAATAAATAAATTTGCTTAAACTTTAAGTATTACAGTATTGCGTAGCATCCTCTAGAAAGTATAATATATACAAAGCCTATCAAAGCCTATCCACGATGTATTACGTCCCACCTAATTTACACCCCGAACTTCAAACAGAATTTTGGTCAAAGGGTATTTTGGACATTTGACTCGTTTTTTTAATTCCACCTCGAACTTCAAACGCAAATAACTTTCAAACGAAAAACTTTTACAAAAAACCGATTTCACCATAATTTCTAAAATTTAATCCTCTTTAATTTGATATAAATTTTGATATATAAACGGAACTTTTTTTAAAAAAAAAATTCAAGCAAGTATGATTTTCTCGAAATTTTCTAAGATATTCGACCATACTTTTATCTAATTTAAAGGTTGATTTACGCAAAATTTAAAACACGAAAGTTGTAGATTTTAGTTCACTCTTTACACAAGTTTTTGAATCACTCAAATCCGATATGAAATAAGTGAGATATCGCACGTTAAAATGGCGTTTTAGTCATATTTGTTGCACACAATGTGTTTGATAAAATGTCTAGCTTAGATTTTTAGTGTTAAAATTGCGTTAAATGATCTAAATTTTGTACCACAACGCATCATTAATCATTTTATTAGTGTAAGATTCAAAAAGTGATGTTTTTTAGTCGTTAATTTAAAATAAAATGCACGCTTTTGTTCATCGCTAATCTTGGTTCATCATTTAATCGATGAATCGAATCAAAAGCGAACCAAACCTAACGATGAACTGATGAACTAAACTAAATCGATTAACCAAATCAAACATAGTTCATCGCTTTATTTTGGTTCATCAATCATAGTTTCATTTTAACATGTTGGTGTTTGTTTTGTTTTGTTCATCGGGGTACTTTATTTTGCTCATCAATCAGCTTTCAGCTTTACGGTTTCATCACGGCTTTGGCTTCATCATTGGGTCTCTGTTCATGAATCATAGTTTCAGTTTTGGTTTGGTTCATCGGGTTTTACCGGTTTGGTTCATCAGTATTTTGGCTTGGTTCATCACGGGCTTTAGTTCATCAATCATACGGGCTTTTGGCTGTTCATCGGCCATATTGGCTTCGTTCATCACGCTTTTGGTTTCATCAATCATACCGGTTTCAGCTTTTGGTTTGGCTCATCAGCTATTCGCTCGTTCATCGGGTTTAGTGGCCATAGGCTTCATCAGTTTTGCTTTATGCTTTTTTTTACCGTTTGATTCGGCTCATCAGCTTCATCACTTTAGTTCATCAGTTTTAATAGCTAAAAACATTAACTATTAAAACATCACTTTTTTTGAATTTTACATTAATAAAATGATTAATGATATGCTGGGGCAAAATTAGTGCATTAAGCTCAACTTTAACACTAAAAATCTAAGCTATACATTTCATCAAACACCTTGTATGCAACAAATATGAGTAAAACACCATCTTTAACGTGCGATATCTTACCCATATGACATCGAATTTGAGTGATTTAAATTTCTGGGTAAAGAGTGAACAAAAATCTATAACTTTCATGTTTTAAGTTTTTCAAGATTCGACATTTATGATGGTAAAAAATAGGGCCGAAAATGCTAAAAAAATCAAGAACTATTTGATATGTAAAAAAGAAAGTTCAAAATATTTATCAAGATTTATATCAAATTAAAGAGAATCGAATTTTAAAGATTATGGTGAAATCGGTTTTTTGTAAAAGTTTGTCGTTTAAGAGATATTTGCGTTTAAAGTTTGAGGTGGAAAAGGAAAATACGGGTCAAATTACTAATCTACCCCTTTGACCGAAATTAATTAAACAAAATAAGGTGGTTGACTAGATTTCATCCGACGGTTGAGATTGCTTTTTATACTTTGCAAATTCACTTACTTTTTAATAGATCCAGTACCTTACAGTATTATACAGTTTGTTTATTTCCATACTTACAAATTAATTTGGTCCTGATATCATACTTTGTAGATGTATCACGGGTATTTTGGTATATTTTTTAAAATTGTGACGCGTCATGAAAGTGTGATGTATAAAGAATTTTTTTTGATGGTTTGAAGCGTATAATGAAACGAGAACAAGATAATAGAAGTTATAGTTTGTTGACATTACGGGGGCGTTTGTTGAAACTAGCAGTAGCAGTTAGCAATAAACAGTTAACCGTAGCAGTTTAGTTTATAAAAATGTTTGATAGAATAGTTGTAGCTGTAATTTTAATGTGTAAAATAACGTAACGCTAAATTCTAAATGCTAAATGCTTATTCAAAGAGTATAAAGAAATGAGCGTTTTTATAATTTTATAAATACCATATGCTTTTTATCAAACGAGCTTTTTAATAATAATGCTAAATGCTAATTGGTCTAAAATGGTGTCATATGTTGTCTACCAAACACACCCTATATGGTTTAAATCAATAACTTAGTGTTGAAAATGAACGTATTTATATTGGAGTCGAAAAATATTATTTCAAAACATTCAAGAAGATAATGTGAGGGAGGTTCTTGTATATTAATGTACATCTAAGACAACTTGCAAACTACATGAAAACCCAAAGAAACAAATAGAAACAACACATTACTTTCACAAATGTTGTAAACACCTTTATTATCACATACTTGTAATGTAAACTAACCTATTTCAATTGCTTGGTACTAAAAAAATGTAGATTGTTTGATTAAGAACGGTCACTTTTAAAGTAAAATAGCACACCGTCCCTCATAAAAATTGTTGGGTGTCCAGTTGACGTCAACCCCACCATGTCCATATGACCATCCTTTTTCTTCTCCGAAACACCTGAACTTCCATGTGGGGTTTTTCCACCAAACTCACAAACTTGGTTTACATTTCACACCTTTTTCTTCTCAAATTATCAAATTAGCTCCTTGTACTTTAGAACAGTGTCAGGTATTTGTTAATTGATCTTATGTTTTTAACAAGTGAAGTTAAAAGTATAAAACTATCTAGCTTTTGATGTTGCCTTAAAGCTTAAGGTGTGGTAACTTGAGTTATGAAAAAAAAAGGAAAATGATAAATGGACCTAACTATAGAGGCCTAAAAGGAGACCTAATGCATAAATGTATTGTACAGTAACAGTACTGTACAATACATTTATGCATTAGGTCTCCTTTTAGGCCTATTTAATTAGGCCCATGTATCATCACTCAAAAAAAAATGCCGTCACATTAGCATTACTCAGTTTTAACATTTTAACATAAACAAAAAAAAACACCCCTTTTATCATAATACCACCTCAACACCATCTTTAAAAAAACATCTTTATTTAAAAACTTACAAATTATAAATTTACTCATTTAACTAATTTTTCATTCATTATATCACCTCATAAATAATATTTCATTCATTAAATAAAAGTACAAATTATTAATACTAAAAAAACATAAAATCCTTGCTTCTTCAAAAAAAAAAATACTAAAAAAACATAAGGAAATTTAAAAACATACGGAAATAAAAACATACACAAATTTAAAAACATACAAATTACAAATACTTATTCATTTTGTTCTTGTTTTTGATATTTTCGTCAAATATGCTCCATAATGTTTCGTTGGAGACTAATATACGTATTTTTGTCACGTATTTCTTTTACCTTTCAACGCTTGACATCACATCTGTTGATCCACCGTTGTTGCCTATGTGGTACCGGATTCACCCACAATTCGTTGTACTCATTTATTGCAAACTTTTGATCTTTTAAAATCATGCTATGAAATATGAAGCAAGAATACATGATTGTACTTATCCTGGTAACATGGTATTAACATGTTGGTTGTTGTATTATTCTCCAACGTCTTTGGAGAACACCAAAAGCACGTTCAACATCTTTTCGTGCACTCTCTTGTCGCTTTTTAAATTAACCATATTTATCGTCATTTGAGACCGTGAATGATTTGACGAAAGTTTTCCACTGTGGATAAATTCCTTCAGCTAAGTAATATCCCTTTTCAAACTCAACTCCATTTACATCATATGGAGCTATAGGATCAGTAGGTTCTTCATCAAGAAGCAACAATGGCAACCTATTTTTCTTCATACAAGGCTTCTTAACAGGATTCCTAACTACTAAAGAAGTAGGTTCTTCTTCATCTATTTCCTCCAAACTCAGTCCCTTTGATGTATTAAATGGTTATTTCAAATAAGTATCTAGGAGTGTAAACTCATGCTCAATGTAGACATCAATTAGTTTGACCTTATCAGCATACCCAACTAGTTTCAACACATTTGCATCACCACCTAGTGCTTCTAAGCCATGATCTAATTCAGTGTTAGGTATTCTCCAATGATAGTACATCTTACACTTTGGGCTTTTGTAACCTAACCTCCTAACCATGTCATTCACCTCGATTACAGAAAACAAGTCAACATCTACAAAGTCTATGTAATTAACCTGGCCATTTGTGTAGGTCCTCCGGAGGTTCAGTGAAAAAACCACCATGATGAATCTTCGATGAGAAAAATTTGGTTGTGTACTGTTATCACAAGTAATCTTCAATTAATAAACATCAAATGAATGTACAAACAACTTTGAATATGTATTAATCAAATTATAACTTACTATACGCTTCTTGTTCATCCACATGATCATCATAGTCATGAAGGACCCATTCCACAACCACCATTGTTGTTACTCAACAATTTAACATAGGATTTGGGTTTTTTTTTTTTTTTTTTTTTTTTCTTATGCGTTTTGCTAACTTTGGGAGGGAAACGTGTCTGGGAACCAGTGTTGGTGAGTTTGAGAGGGAAAGGAATTGTGGGTTTTAGAGTTTTTTAGGTATTAAAAGAGGTGGATGGTAGTTGGGAGTGAGAAATAGACAAACATACCCCTCACGTGACTAGTACGTGGAGGACTTAACGGGGACTTCTTTGCAGCATTCGTCCTTATGGATGATTTTGTGCCAACTTTACTAACGGATGGATGTAATTGTTCCAAAAAAAAAGTTTAGGGATGTAAACCGAGACAAAGGGCAAACCACAGGGATGTATTTTATTACTTCACTCTTTTAATAATCTCTTATAAGTTTTGTCTGTCAAACAAAGATTATTTTTTAGATAACTTATTTTTTTTTTTTAAAATAAGTATAATCTCTACATAATCTCATGTGACAAATATAGCCTAGACTACATTACTAATGTGACATAAGAGTTAAAAAATTACATGGATAGCTCATAAAAGGAAAAAAGTTGCAAACTTTTGGTCCATGGTTAAGTTATTAACAAATATTGGTTTGTTATCTTACTTGGAGTATCTGCAATACATCGTTTGAATAAAAGCTTTTCATTATTTTATAAGTTTTTGAAAAACTTTTTAGCATTGCACGTGAGAGCACCAGGTGTGGTGAAGAGCATACATTTCTTCATCACTGCCACGTCACTGCCACATCATCATAACAAACCTCCACAACTAACCACAACAAACCCCTCACTCATAACAAACCTCAACCTCTTCATTTGTGGCCCATCACTACAACTTTAATTTTTTTATTCAAATTTCCAAATAAACTATATTCATTTCATTAAAAATAAAAATACATTAAACAACCCAATAATAAGAAAAAAAACACGATACGTAAAAAAAACGACACGGGAAAAAAAATACAACACATACTAATGGATCGGATCTTCGATATCTCACTTCCGGTAATTTTTCAAAATCTCTCAAACGTGAACATACTTGAACTCCTTCCCTCCAAATCATTGCTCAAAGTTCAGTTTCGCATTCTGGAGATGATTGTGGTCATTTTCACCACTTCGACGCTGCAAATGTTTGTAAATAGCGTTGAAATTTTTGCAATCAACGTTAATCCTCGTCCATTTACCCGTGATTGAATTTTTGGTACGATGGTCATCGGTAGTCTGATCATTGAACATCTCCATAACGTCGTTCCAAAATAAATTTTCGGAATGGTTATTTTCCATATCTAGAGCTTGCGAAATTTCTATCCAAACTTGCGCAAGCAACATTTCTTCAAACTTGTTCCACTACGGATTTTGAGACATTGGTTTTTTTTAAATACAAATCAAGTAAAATAAAAATCAGATTCAAATTTCAAATTTAAAATTCAAATTCAAATTCAAAATTCAAATTCAACGGTATACTTTTGAGCGAGGTTATTTAAATTCCAAATTCAAATTCAAATTCAAAATCAGATTCAAATAGGAGCGGGATTATTTTAATTCAAAATTCAAATTCAAACGGTATAGTTTTGAGCGAGATCATATGTGCCTATATATACAACTCTACCAGTCACAAGTTACACACACAAATCACACACACAAAAATGTCTCGCAAAGATTTTTCTCAGCAATTCCCAAGTCCACAACAGTTGCCGAAAACTAGTTTTTCCAACTCCAACAGAGTTGCCTGAAACTATCTTTCCAACTCCAGAATAATTTGAAGTTTACTCAACACCACCTGAAGATGTCTTTCCGGTTTTGCAACCGGAAAACGTATTTTTAAACACTCCACATGTGTACAATCCAATTGTTAACACTCCACTTGTTAACAATCCAACTGCTAACAGTCCACATGTGGATCTTGAAAACAACCCATTCGGGTTAAGTGAGGCTTTCCTTCGTCAACTTGAACAGGACGAAGAAAACTACAGGGAGATTATGGAACAAGAAGCACGCGAGGAAGCTGCTCGTCGTGAACAAAAAGCCAGGGAAGCTCAATACCTCAGAGATAACTACTTTGGCATCATGGAGACAAAGCTCTTTAATGGCGAGTTTGATTCCTCTTCAAGTGACGAGGGTTGAAACTCAGATGATTCATATTCTTAAGTTTTAGTAGTTTTTTTTCCTCAGTATGCGTTGTAGTTTTTAATATTTAAGCGTATTATGTATTTCCTGTTTTCAGTTATATGTTCAATGTAATTTGTGTTTTTCATCAGTATGCTTTGTAGTTTTTATGTTTGCATTCTTTTTTCCTCCAAACTCATTAAATCTTTATAAAAAAAACACTTCATGTAAGCTCCCGGAAGATTTCAATGTACTTAAAGCTTTAATCAGAAATTAAGCACGATTTATTTTATCATGAAATTTTCTAAACATCACATTTGCATATCATTTGGCATATGCATGATCAACGCAGCTTAAGCATTCATAAATATACCGTTGTGATCAGAACGAAATTCCCCACGATCCTGATAATCTTAAAATATGTAACGAATACACAAAAAATTATAAAAATACGAGTTTAATTATAATACAAATATATTAAAATTCGTATTGGGCCTCGAAATTTATTGGACTTTATATCACCTCGTGACCCAACCCAACTTGTCAATGGGCCTCATAACCGAATCAAGCCCACACCGTTATCCCTTTGGGCCTCGTTAACTAACTCAAGCCCAACACACACTTGATATTTTCCTTTGGGCTTCACCTTAGTACACGGCCCAACAAATAAGCCCAACACCCTTAATAATTACTTTGGGCGTAGCCATAGTACACGAACCAACAAGAGCCCAACTCTTTTTATTGTTTCCTTGGGCCTCGTCCACTATCCCACCTCAAAGCCCACGCACCCTTAAATGTTTGTTTCGGGCCTAAGTATCGAGCCCAACGCCCAAGATTTGTAAGACTTGTGAAATTTAAGATGTATTGCTCTTGTGAGCTCCTAACCGGTCGAGCAAAGGGAGAAAACAACATCAACTAGAAAACCAAACCAAAAACTAAGTATTCATTCTTGGATCCCCCTAGTTGGCGTGTAAAGGTGTAAACAAAGGGGACACAAATCAAACTCAAACCACCCTAAGCAAATATAAAAATACCCTAAGATCACCCTAACCATTCTTTGACCTAGTTTGACATCTTTAACCAATGGTCTATATGTCCCTTGCTCCAACTCGATATGACAAGCCAAGGCATGCCATAGAAACCGGCTGCCACACACCCACGTTTTCAAGACCAAGACAAAATACAATGTAACACATGACTAGAAGCACTAGCATCTAAGTGAGACTAGAAGTAAAATAATATAAGAACCATGCTTGTATTTTCTTAAATACCATTTCAAGCACATGTCAAACTCACAATTCCACTCAACAACTTACACATTTTAAGCAACTCGTCAAAAGGAAATCGAATAGAAGTAAGAAAAGGAAATCGTATAGAAGAAAGCTAGGAAGACTTTGGGTAAATTCATTCTTGGTATAAGGAGAACAAGGGAGTTCTTTTGGTCACGTACTTCACATTCGTTCACCTTCCTTCGAAATCATCACCACTCATAACGAGTGATTGTAAGTTATTTCCAACCCATTTCCATTCGTTTTTCTTGTTTACACTTGAAATATCACACGTAGTACATGTTATACGCACCATTTCGTAACACAACCTATATGATTATGCATGTTGTGGCTCAACTAGACACCTAAACACACGAAAACACTAGCCTAAAACACTTAAGAACTCGACTCGAACAATCGTACCCTTTGTTAAACTCACGTAAACACTAACGGGCCTAAAGCCCAACTACTAAGCCCATAAAGCCCAAACGAAGTCCAATAAGAGTTTAGCCCGGCCCAATAAGTCAATAATAAGCTATTAAGCTATAAAAAGGAGTTGGAAATAAGTGGTACTCGTTTTACAAAGATTTCATATAAATAAAATGACTTTCGGACTAGATTTGCAAAATATATGAGTCCTAGGGTCAAAATGGCCACCTTTTCAAATGTAAAGGGGAGTATCTATACTAAAAGTATTATATATGAAAAGTCTAGGGACTGTAAATGTCACTTTCGAAAAGTATAAGGGTAAAATATACGTGCATGTGCACGCATGAAAACCACAAGGACCTATTGTGTAATTAACCGAAACTAGTTATAAATAAGTTTTGGGTTAAAAGTGTCAAGTTAGAAAAATGAAGGTTTCAAGCGTATAAAATAAACTAGGAGGACTGTTATTGTAAAATCAGTTTTACCGAAGGATTAAAAATGTCATTTTCTGAAAGTTTTCATATAAAATATATTTCGCGTAGAAATTGTAAACTTCTCAAACTTGAGGGACTAAACTCGTACTTTTTGTAACTTGAGGGTAAAAAGTGTAAATTCGGGAAAAGTTTAGAAAAACTTATAATCCCATCGTAACTTCATAAAAACGAGTATTTTGATCAAATGAACGTATTATTGTCGGATATTGATGAACATATTTCATATATTTCATATATATATATATATATATATATATATATATATATATATATATATATATATATAGTTAGGATCAAATAAAGGAATAAGAAGAACTATAACCGCAAATCCGAGATGCACCGACCTAAATTAGATGCATCCTTATAATCTTAGATGCATTATAACGCACCATAGTGTGTTTTCTAGCATTTAATCAGATGCATATATCTATATTAGATGCATTTCATGATTTCTCTTGTTTTTTGTTCCTCTGCACGTGCCAAAAGCATGAAAATCAATTTGCACCATCTATACATGAAATTGACTTTCGAAACTAAAGATGTAACATCTATATGAATAGAAATACATTTAATGCAAGTCGTTGCATCTCAAATGCGTGGTTTTGGTCACTTCTCACCACTTCTTATTTTAACTTACTTCTCATTGGTATATATATATATGTATATATATATATATATATATATATATATATATATATATATATATATATATATATATATATATATATATATATGTATGTATATATATATATATATATATATATATATATATATATATATATATATATATATATATATATATATATATATAGTGCGGTTCTAGAGAAAAGTATAATTAGAGAGAAAAGTGAGAAAAAAGTTATAGGGTCTAATTTGAAACATCTCAAACTTCAGGGGCAAGTTTTGAAAACCACCCCACCAATAAAAAAATTTTGGGCAAATTTTTTTCCCGCAAAATTTATAACTGTGATGCACCTTTTTTTTGTGCATAGTTATAAAATTGGTGCATCATAGTTATAACTACTTTTTACCGGGTTCACCAAAATAAAAGGTGCATCCGATCGCATATGTTATTAACTTATTCTAGAAAAGTTTTGAATTAGAACCGTTAACCTTTGTGTATAAAGAGATTTTTCAATGATTCAACACGCTTATTTTATTAATCACATTGTTAAATATACAATGAAATCAATTATCCTAACATGTTTCAAAGTCATTTTATTAATCACATGGTTAACTTACTTTTCATCAATTCACGATTGTTAATATATGCCTTAGCGTTATCCCAATGACAAAGCATGCGACGCTACCATGGATACCATAGCTCCGTCTCTTGTTGTATAACTAATGCCCCTTAAAGAGCATAGTATACTAAGTTTTTGCAATGTTATTGAAACATATAAGGTAACAATCGTTGGGTGCATCTCGGTTATAAAATTTGGTGCATCATAGTTATAACTAATTTTTATAATTGTGATGCACCAAAATAAAAAGGTGCATCACAGTTATAAAAATTTGGCGGGAAATTTTTGGCCCAAAAAAAATTTTTTTGGCCCCGAAAAACTTTGGGTAGGATACGAATTTACAAAACTTCCTTAAAGATTGAAGGAAAATACAATTAGGTCCCTGTAGTTTGGTGTGAAAAAAGGGAGGGGAAGAGGGGTGATCCAATGGTTGAGATTACTTTTCTCACTTTTCTCTTGAGATCAACTTTTTAAATGATCCAAGCTATATATATATATATATATATATATATATATATATATATATATATATTATTAGAAAATAATTATATATATACTTAATCCGATAAAACACACGGGGAATCTAAATACGTTAAAATACTCAACAAATCTATTAAGATCACAACGGGGGGAAACATTTCACTTATGCGTAAGTGAGGATCATTAATTAAGGTAATGTAGCACGTAAATTAACTTAAAACGTTAAGCACGCATGCACACTATTGGATTGGACAATCCAATGATCTATTGAATAAGAATATTCAATGCTCTATTATTTTGGTCGCGAACGAAAATGCTCATTTTACTAAGACTCGCCATCTCATCATTTTTAGGTTTCGGTTTGGAACCTCCGCTACATTGTGCTTGATCTGTCTATGCTTGTTCATTATCATCAAGGTGAGTTCATAGCCTCGATTTTACTTTTATTTTGCAAACCCCGCGAGGGAGATACATGCTCTAAACTAGAACACAAGGTTTTTCATAAATGCTCTCTTCTTGATTATTGGTACTGCCTAAGTATTTAGCCATAAGTCCCCTGATCATGAACCATTAGTCACCGCGAGTGAACGCAGATATCGTGAATAGAACTATGGGGATCAACGACCCCGTTTCGGTTATAGAGAAATAACCGGGGTGCACCATATTTGAATTTCTTTAGGTAATTGTATTGTACCCTATTCACTATCGTTTAAAAAACAATCAAGTACTTAAGACAAATTAATAGTGAACAATGACTGAGATTAACGTAAGTAAAACACACAAAGTAATTTTCAACATCATATTCTTTATTAGAAATCAATAAAAAAGAATACGTTACCCAAGTACTTGCGGAACAGTACTTGGGATTGAAATGACAAAGTTTGGTGACTCCTCTCTAAGCTCAGACTAAGTCTGAGCACAACTCTTAGAACCCACTGAGCAATCTCAGGGATTAAGTTGTATTTGGAGGATGAAAAGATGACTGCGTGTATGGTGTTTTTACAATTCACAAGCTTAACCTTTTACTCCATCTCTTATGCTATTTATACAAGTATGAGTTTTAACTCTTTCCTAAGTGACAAAACGGACATCTTCAGAAGACAAAATCTGATGTATTTTGTCTCTGTTTACAAAGACTATTTTAGGTAAGAGACAAGACTGCTTTCCTAAGGTCAGTGATGACATTGAGCCTGATCTTTTGTCATTCAGGAAAGTTGACTTTAAGTTGATAATGACTTCGTCTTATCTGATTCAAACTTATCCCGCCTTGTCCCGCTCATTCTTCAGTCTTTACATCCTTTAGTCTTCTACTCAGTTTGTCTTCTTGTAAGTAGTTGGAGAGGAGTCTTAGGGATTCAGTGAGTTATTGTCATCACTCACTGAATCCACCATCTTCTTCTTGGCGCAGTCTTCATCCTTTAAGTTCGCCTTGCTGAGTGAGAGACTATCTTGTTGCCTCGTACTGAGTATCCGAAGATGGCTCACGAGAGACTATGCACTCAGGACTGTTAGTATTTAACGGACTAAACACTTGGGCTATTTTCTATTCAAATCCTAGATTAAGAGGTTTGGGTATTTATTGAACCCAACAGTCTCCCCTATTTGGATATACAAATAGCCTAAGTGTTTGATCAGTGTAAGTGAGAAAATGGCTTCTTCTTACACTGAATGTACTAATGAATACAATCAAGAATACTGAGTAATTTAATAAAAACACACATCTTTTATTGATCAGATTACATGGCTCCTATCACTAGTACAAAAACATAAATCAAAATGATGTCAGTCCAGATGGATTCCCAGTGCTTCAAGCTTGACTTTCTTTGTGATCAGTGTTTCCCTGTCAGGATGCTCTTTTATCTTGGCATTTAAGTCAGCACAAAACTTGATATTTGCAGGAGTCTGAATTTGAGAAGCCATTGGTATGTAGCTCAGCATTGTTGCCACTCCAGCCTTATCAATATCGCTCCACCTTTGGAACGCTGGGTTTCCATATTCATCAATGAAAAATAGCCCTCTTTCAGGCTTTTCAATCACCAAACAGTTTACAAACTTAACACCTTCAGGCGGCTCCCTGTTGCATTCGAAACCAGGCACTTTTATCTCAGGCTGGAACTCAACTCTCTTCCTTTTTCCAGTGGATGATTGTGGTTGAGATCCTTGAGGTGCAGTTAAGGCAGGCTGAATTCCCAGTTGTGCTGGTGCATCCCTCAATCTTTCATATCTTTTACTGAGCATCTTCATCAGCTCCTTAACCACCGTATTTTGCTTCTTTTCAATTATTGGACCGAGTTCATCGAGTTCAGTGATCCCAAAGTCGGTGAATTTTAGGGGATCATGAACCTCGAAATGTCTTTTATCATCCCCCCTGTAGACGTTCATTGCCAGTGGTTTGGATCTGGGGATGATTTTGACATCAGTGATCTTCTCAGGCAGTCTTCTGCTTGACATTGTCCAATTATAATGGTCAATTCTTGCTTTCCTGATGGATGCAGTTCTTTTGTTCTTTTCTTCCAACTGCTTTTTCATTTCAGCCATTTTTGCTGCCTGAGCATCCTTGAACTTCTGTCCTGCCTGACCCTTTTCAAGTTTCTTAGCATCTATTCCAATATTTTCAGCTTCCTCAGCAACTACCTGTACCAGTGCTTCTCTGCTCTTTCTTTCCTCTTCAGCAAGTTTCTTTTTCCTTTCCTCCTTAACAAGGTATGAACTTAGTTGTTGTGGTGAGCAGGTATCAGTGTTGCCGATCTTAAAGGGAATCTTCTCAGGCTCAGGTGGTGTTGTCATTATGCCTTTTCCTTTGTCCTGGCCTGAAGAAGAAGATGCTACCAGGGGCGGTGTTGTTGTTGTTATTGGTGTGATCACTATCATTGCCATTGTTGTTGTTGGTGGTGGTGGTGGTACTGATGAGATGGGTATTGCTGAGACTGGTGGTGATGATGATGTTGGAGCTACTGAGATTGATGATGTTGGCTCCCCCTCAGTGTGAAGAGGAGTTTCTTCAGCAGTATTCTCTCCCTCAACTTTTGTCGGAGCGTCAGTGATGGCAAGAGTTGGTGTTGGTGCTGAGGGGGATTGAGCAGCTTGACCCTTGAAGGCCTGATAAATTTCAGTGATCATTGCCTTGATATCTGAAGTATCTGTTCGAATGCCAGTGACCTTAGCTTTCAAATTGGCCTGCGATACTTCCAAAGTAGTGATTCTGGGCCCAAGATTCCAGGCCAAGGAAGAAGATGCCTGAGCCAAAGCAGCCACCTGAGTGTTTAGAGAACCCAGTGATGATTGAAGGGACTGTACTGAACTCTGTAGACCCTGAACATTAGCAGACTGGAGTAGATCTATCAGTTCAGTGAGACGAGATGAATTTTTCACATACACCTCAGTGGCCTCCAGTACTTTGGCATTGAGTGCTGGGTCTTCTTTGACAGCATCCCTGATTTCATCAACTATAACCCCACATGTCTGAAGATGCTTGAGAAATTTAACCAGGTTTTCATCCAGTCTATGAAGGTGTTGGTACATAAGATCTCGGTGTTCATGAACATTTTCATCATAAGCCTGTACCTCAGCCTTCATATCTGCATAACTGGCACCAGCCTCAGTGTGTTGTTCCCACAATGCGTCAGTGACCCCTGAGTATAGCTTCCTTGAAGCTTTGGTGATCCACTGAAGAAGCTGCCTCTCGGTGAGTGGAAGAACATTATTAAATCTTTTGAACTCATCAGTGGAGGAAGAGGAGTCAGAGTCATTATTTTCAGGCTGGAATGGTGATTCAGTATGCTCCTGTGGATCAGGCTGAGGTCCTTGTTCAGATTGAACCTCAGCGTCCACTTCTTCCCCTGCTGATAAAATTTCATCATCACTGTCAGCAAGTTCATCTTCAGAAAATAGTATCCCAGTAACATCAGCAATAGTCAACAAGGGGTTGGTGATGGGTTCCATATCAACGGGTGGTATATTTCCCTCTGAGTCTTTGTCCCCCGTTGACCCCTCAGACACTGGTGGGTGTTTCCTAGTGCCTTCTCTAGAGTCAGGATTGGTTTTGGGTTCCGTATCGGCGGGTTGTTCCTGTCCCTCCGAGTCTTTGTCCCCCTAAGACCCCTGAGACACTGATGGGTTTTTCCCAGTGCCTTTAGCAGAGTCAGTTAAGGTGATATCCCTATCAGCGGGTTGTTTGGTTCCCTCTAAGTCTTTGGGATCATTCAGTGTGCCCTCAGACAACGGCTTTGATTTGCTAATGTCATCACTGGGCTTTGTGGAAGGCGCTCCCCTACCAGCGGGTTGTATGTTTCCCTCTGGATCTTGGGGAGTACTAGTTTGGACCAAGGGCACTGATTATGATTTATCAGTGACCTTCGTTGTCCCTTGGGTAGATGTTGCTTGGTCTCCAGTGGGTGGCAGATCAGTCTTGGGTTTTCTTTGCCTTTTGGCTAGTGTTCCTGAAGCCTCAGGGCCCTGAGACTTGGGTTTGGTCTTAGTCCCAGTCTGAGACTTCCCTTTCTCTTTTTAGGAGCAGGGTTAGGAGACACTGAATCCCTCTGGTTGTTTACATCAACCATATGGGCCGTCAATACAATATCAGTGACTTGGGATGGGTCCTTTTGAAAATTAGATTGACTCAGGGTACTAGGTAAAGCAGTATGTTTGTACTCCTGAGGATAATTACAACCCATTAACCTTTGCAAAGCACATGAGACAAACCTAGGGTACGAAACGTATTTCGCCCTAGTTTTGCTCAGTAGCTTGGTTACGAGATCACTGTAAATGATCTCTCCCATGTCGACAGTGACCCCATTCATCAAGAAGTGAGCCATCATCAACTGAATAGAGTTAACTTATTCAGTGGATGAGTGGTTCCCGCTGAGGACCTGAATCAAAAAAGTGAACAGGATCCTCCAAGCCACAGGAAATGAATTCTTGGTGACTGGGGTTCTGTCCAAAAAGTTTGGATCTAAGGAAATTTGTTTTAACCCATCCTTAACTATTGAGGGTTCAGGATGGGCAACATAGACTCCATTGTTGTAATCTAACCCTGTTGAAGTGCAAAAAGTTTTATAATCCAGGGTTAGTGACTGTTCCCCATTGAAAAAACTGAACTTAATGAGATATCCCTCTGAGAGGTCGTAGGTCGGCCTCATTAGTGAGGGTGTCGGGTCATAGGCCGTGGCTGTAGCCCAAAACTCCTTGAGGAGGTTTTGGTACAGAATTGAGGGACATTTCACAAAGGCCGTTTTTAGTGGGCAGTTAAACAAAAATTTCATAATGTCTTTATAGGCTGGGACAGTTTCAGGGTATTCAAAATTGCCTATGACATTATTTGTTTTAAATTCAACATTTGTAAGATCCCCTACCCACTGAGAAGCAAACTGGAAAGATTGTGTTCTAGCCATTTCCATTAAAAAGATTTTGGGGTTTTTTTTTGAAAAAGGTATTTTAACTAGAACAATCAAAGAGTTTTTAGATCTCTCAAGTTTGTGATAAAAAACTTTTGTAAATGTTTACAAAGACGGTTTATCAAAAGAAGGTTTGAAGAGTTTTTGAGAACACATAAATTTTTCTGGGTTTGAGAAAGGATTTTGACAGAGTTCTGTTGCAGAAAACAATTTGTGTGTGTTTTTTTTAGTTTAGAAGAGGGTATTTATAGAGTGGTGAGAGGGGTAAAATGTGCATAATTGGGAATTTATAAAGCTAGTTTATGAAAACGTTTTGAATCTCCACATTTAATGCCACCACTCCACTACCCGCAGTAAAATCCCGTTTTCAAGGGACTTGCAAAGTGCACAGTAAAAGTGCACTTTTGCAGTAATAAAATATCAATAAGATATTTCATGTGAGAGGAGGCATTTAATGCCAAGTAGGGATAAGGTAAGTTTATGAGGGACCCTTGATATGGTTGACAGTAAGACAAAGAGACATATATTCCTATATTAAATTGGCATAGTTACCAACCTAGGACATTTAAGTAACTGATACTTGGATCATTATGTTACTCATTCAATGCTCAATATTAACTGTCAGGGTCCCTGAATAAGTCTTACTCATTTAGTGAGAGGTTGTATTGTGGGTTTCGTTCAGGGAGGAGGAACCATTTCAGAGAACTTACTGAGATTGGTTTTCAGATGCCTGACTTTCAATGTCAAGCATTCCCAATTCAGCTTTCAGTCTCTTGAAGGTAGGTTAATCCAAGGGTTTGGTGAAGATATTAGCCAGTTGATATTTAGTGGGGATGAAATGGAGTTCTATGTCTCCTTTCATTATGTGGTCCCTGATGAAGTGATATCTGATATCAATGTGTTTGGTTCTTTAATGAAGGACAGGGTTGTTGGAGATTGCAATGGCACTGGTGTTGTCACAGAAGATAGGTACCATTTTGTAATGGATGTAATAGTCACTGAGTTGACTTTTCATCCATAAAACATTGGCACAGCATCCTGCAGCAGCCACATACTCAGCTTCAGATGAAGACATAGCCACTGATTGTTTCTTTTTAGCACTCAAACAAACCAGTTTTCCTCCAAGAAATTGACAGGACCTTGAGGTATTTTTTTTGTCCATGTTGCAGCCAGCATAATCAGAATCAGAGTAACCTTTAAGATCAAACCCTGAGCACTTTGGATAATAGAGTACAAGGCTTGGGGTTCCCTTCAGGTACATGAGTATTCTTTTGGCTGCAGTGAGGTGGGATTCTTTGGGGTTGGACTGATATCTTGCTATTAGACAGACTGAGAATTGTATGTCAGTGCGAAGCGTTAGATACATCAGTGAGCCAACAATCCCTCTGAAATGGGTTTGATTGACTGATTTGCCAGTGAGATCAGGTCCAAGGTTGTTAGGAGGGACCATTGGTGTCTTCACTGAGGCACAGCCAGATATCTCATATTTCTTCAAGAGATTTCTTGTGTATTTCTCTGGACTGATAGAGATTCCTTTATCAGTTTTCCTGATTTGTAGTCCAAGGAAGTATGTGAGTTCACCCATCATGCTCATTTCAAACTTTTTTGTCATCAGTTTTTCGAACTGTTTGCAAAGAGTGTAGTTTGTTGAGCCAAAGATGATGTCATCAACATATACTTGGACTAGTATCATATCTTGTTTTGTCCTTTAGATAAACAATGTGTTGTCTATCTTTCCTCTGACAAACTTGTTTTGAATCAGGAAGGCTGAGAGAGTTTCATACCATGCTCTGGGAGCTTGTTTTAGTCTATAAAGGGCTTTATCAAGTTTGGAGACATGGTCAGGAAATTCACTACTCTCAAAGCCAGAAGGTTGCTGAACATACACATCTTCCTTGAGTTCACCATTCAGGAATGCACTTTTTACATCCATCTGGTAAACTTTGAAGTTCATGTAGGTAGCAAATGCAAGGAAGATCCTGATGGCTTCCATTCTTGCAACAGGAGCAAATGTCTCATCATAGTCAATGTCTTCTTGTTGACTGTAACCTTTGGCCACAAGTCTGGATTTGTTTTTAATGACAGTGCCGTTTTCATCAGTTTTGTTTCTAAAAACCCACTTCATTCCTATGACTATGACATCTCGAGGACATTTGATCAAGGTCATGACCTTGTTTTTATCAAACTATTGAAGTTCTTCTTGCATGGCCTGAACCCAGCTTGGGTGTTTTAGAGCCTCAGTGAAACTTTTGGGTTCTATATCTGATAGGTAATCAACATATAGACATTCATTGGCTGAAGCTGTAGTTAACTTAGCAGCCATGCTTCTAGTGAGCATGCCCTTAGTGGGTTCACCAATGATGTTTACAAGCTCAATGTCCTGAGATTTTGTCCACTTACTTTGTGGTCTAGGATCTGAGCTTGAGGAGGTCACTGGAGACTCAGGAGTGAGTTCTGGTGCATGAGCCACATAATCATTAAGAACATCTGTTGAGATTTCTTGTTCAGGTTGGGTTTCATGAATCACAGGTTCCTGATCATTTGGATCAGTGTTGCCTATCCCAGCAGGGACTGATTGATTATCAATGAATTCACTAACAGTTGGTTGTGACAGGTTGTGCGGCAAGACATAATATGAGATGTCAGCATCAGCTTGGTATGAGGAATTGATTTAAGTGTTATACTCATCAGGAGGATATCTTGATGAGTTATCAATTCCTATTTCCTCCACTGAGGTGTTGGTGAACCTGATGCTTTCTGAACTCTCATCAAAGGTGACATGAAAGGTTTCCTCAACTTGTTGTCTCCTTGTGTTAAAAACCATGAAGGCTTTGGAGATCAGTGAGTAGCCTAAAAAATATCCATCATCAGCTTTAGCATCAAAGTTGCCTAGATGATCCTTGTGGTTATGAATAAACGCAGGACATCCAAACACATGAAAATAGTGATGTCGAAAGTCTACCTTTGAAGATCTCATATGGGTTTTATTATGTCTTTTGACAATGATTGACCTGTTTTGAGTGTAACGCAGTTTTGATGCTTCAAATTCGTCCAGAAATGCTTTGAGAGGGCTGAGCCATTTAACATGGTTCTTGCAGCCTCAATGAGAGTTCTGTTCATCCTTTCAGCAACCCCATTTTGTTTAGGGGTATAAGGAGATGAGAAATTTTTAGAAATTCCTTTTTCATCACAGAACCTCTCAAGCTCTTGATTTCTGAAATCAGTACCATTTTCAGTTCTTATTTGTTTAACACTAATGTCATTCTGGTTTTCAATCTTCCTGATGAATGACATTATTGTATCAGCTGCCTGACTCTTTTGGAAAGAAAGTATACCCAAGTGTATCTTGAGAACTCATCAACAATGACAAGTGTATACTTCTCATGATGGATTGATCTGGGATCGACATGTCCAAAGAGATCCATGTGTAGGAGGTGAAGGCAGCTTTTGATGGAGAAATTTTGTTTGGTTTTGAATGATGCTATGTGGTGTTTACCTTTCTCACAGGCAGAGCATGGTTTGTCTTTGCAAAACCAGTGATGGTAAGCCAAGGTCTTTGTTTTGTTTTGCCAAGTTGTTGAGGTTTTTGAAGTTTAAGTGTGAGAGTCTCTTATGCCACAGCCAATTGATAGTTTCAGTGGCTTTAGCGAAGAGGCAAGTTTCATCTTTGGAGAGTGTTGACATGTCTAACACATAAACATCATCTATCCTAGGAGCAATCAACACAACTTCCTTGTTGGCATTGAAAATGGTACATTGTTTGTCATTGAATTGCACAATGTACTTAGCATCACATAGTTGACTGACATGGATGAGATTGTATTTTAAACCATTGACATAAGCTATTCTAGAGAAAACTATTCCATTGCAGTTTATTGAACCATAACCTTCAGTGGGACATGATGAGTTATCACCAAATACTATCTTGGGTCCTGGTTCCTCTACATACTTGTGCAGATACTCCTTCACAACAGTCATGCTTCTTGAGCATCCACTGTCTAGATGCCAAATAGGCTCCCTGGCGTGTCTCTGCACAAGTAGTAAACTGAATTAGTTTCTCTTAGTGACCCACTTACTAGTGGGCTTGGGTCTCAAGGTCTTTTTGAATTTGGTAATTGACTCATGGTCAGTGGTTGAGTGCATTGTATTACCACAGGTTTTGCATTTGGAGACTGAGGATGACTCAGTGACTCTGGGTTGTTTTGTACCTCTCCTTGCATGAATGACACTGTCATGTTGGGATGTCTCATGAGCTGGATTACCGCATATATCACAGCATGTGTTCATGAGACAATCATCCTGATGATGATCATTAAACCCACAGTAAGGGCAAAGAGGAAAAGGTTTTGCTCTATTCTTGGGAGCAGCTTTAGAGGATGAAGCATACTGATGACCAACTTTGGTATAGTTTTCTTTACTGACAGAACTTACATACTGTAAGTGGTCTGCAGTTCTGTGATCATCCTTTTTGCAGATCATACAAAAAAGGATTCTATAGCAGTTGTCAGTGGTGTGACTAGTGTAATGACACAGCTCACACTTGTGCTTGGGTTTGTTGGTGGATTTTGACTTTGATGAGCTAGATGAGGCTGACTTAGTTTCCTTGATTGAATCAGGAGCTTTTTCGATGGATTCCATCTTTTCAGTAAGCTTCCTCACAAGCTCAGTCAGTTGCTGAATTTGGTCAGCTTTAGTGGGGACAGAGGATGTTGAAGTCTCGGTAGGAGTAGACTCTTGTTGAATTGGTTTTGTTGGTCTTTTCAGGATGGTTCTACCAAGTCTAGACCTTTCTTTTGGTGAGTGAGGATTGAATTGTAATGGAGTAAGCTCAGAGCTTGGTGCAGCACCCTGAAGAGGTTTCAGTGGTGGAAGTGGTGCTTGAGACTCTGCTTCAGACTCAGAGATGTGTTCAGTACTACTGGGCACATCAGGGAGTTCAAGCATGCTCTTTAGAGCTTGGCTTTCAGGCTCTAGAATCCTTCCAGAATTGAAATTTGGAAGCTTACTCTCAGGATTGACCCGTTCAATCCAATCACTGGGTTTGGGAATAGTCAACATATTGGTAATCATGCCACCAGACACAAATGGTTTAGGACCCTGGTCTTTGTTGAGAGAGCCAGGAAGATGATCTTCACCTAAGACTCTCTTCTTGCTGCTGGGGGCTACCACAGCATCAAAGACCCTGGGATTCTTAGCAGTCCAACTATTAAGGATATCTTGAACCTTTTTGAGTTCGTCTTGAAGAGCCTGATTTGTTTTAACTAGTTCAGTGTTTTGAATTTGCAAAGTGACAGCCTCAAGCTTAGCTTGTTTTAAAAGAAGCAGTTCATCCCTACACTTGTTCAATTCAAAACTTAGCTTGTTGTATTTTGAAAAAAGATTCAGTCTTTGCTCTTCTACGAACTTAAGGTCAACATTAAGATAATTCATATAAGACTGCCAATCAGAGTCATCATCCATATAAAGTAAGATATTTACCTTCTTCATTGTGATATTGACCCATTCTCCATTCTCTGCATGATTCTTTCCAACAGCTAGCTTTTCCTCTTCTCGAGAGGGCCATCATGCACCTGACTTGCACCATTTCATCATCGATGAAACTGGCTCTTCATCCCAGTCGAAGGTTTCAAAGAACGAGGCCCTTGTTTTTACCCTGCACAGATTGAACACTTTTTGTTGTTTCTGAGAGACTGGCCTCAAGCAATGCAAGCTTAGCTTTTGCTTTCTTATACTTAGCTTCATAATCAATGGTTTTATTATGATCAGATTTGTTTTGAAAGTTTTGATGAGACTGATAGATTTTTGGTTGAAATTTGCTAAAGCCTGAGGACTGATTTGACCCTGATGGTTTATAAGAGGGTTCAAAAATTGTTTTTGAAAAACAGTCTTTTGCAAAATGACCTCTTTTGTGACACTTAAAGCATTCAGTGTCCTCATTTGCTTTGGCATTTGAAAAACCTTTTTTTTCTTTTTATAAACCTTCGAGAGTTAGCAAGGAGTGCCCTTTCCTGAAATTTAGTGTTCAGGTCATTTAGGTACTCCTCACTTGATCTCTCATCAAGCTTATCATCAGAATTTTCCTGAAAATCTTGAACAACATTGTTAGAATAGAAAGCAGTTGATATTGGTGATGAGGTGGTGGTCAGGGACTTCTTGACTTCCTGAGACTTCTTTAAGTCAGGGTATCGTCTATTGATGAGGTTTTCCTCATAGACAAATTTCCCATAAATTTCAGGAAGCTCAAGATTCTGGATATGATTAGCATTCCTAAGTCCCTGAGAGAAATTCAACCACTTTTCATGGAGACTATTGACAAAACCAACATTGATTTCATGTTTGGACAACTTAACACCATCATTTGACAGTTCATTTAAAAGAGTTTTGTACCGGGTGTAAGTTTGAGAGAGAGTTTCTGAGTCCTTAGCCCTAAAGGTGTTATACTCAAGTTTCAGGTCCATTATCCTGTTTTCCTTGGTATCAGATGGGCCTTCATGACTATGAACTAGGTCATCCCATGTTTGTTTAGCTGTACTACAGCTTATAACAGACTCCATAATATCGTCAGGAAGACAAGATATTATGATGCTTTTGAGTCTTTGGTCCTGGTTGACCACTCTCCTCTCATCCTGGGTCTACTGAGCTTCAGGTTTAGGCAAACCTTCAGCAGTCTTTGGGATAAATGGACCTTCAGCAGTCTAGGGGCAACAGCTGAATAAGCTCCACCCTTTTTATCGACTAGTTGGGGTACATCAATTTCATCCATTTTAGGATCCTGATTTAAAAACGTTTAGAGCGGCTTAAAAACAGTTTTATAACCAGCCTTGCTCTGATACCACTTGTTGTACCCTATTCACTATCGTTTAAAAAAACAATCAAGTACTTAAGACAAATTAATAGTGAATAATGACTGAGATTAACGTAAGTAAAACACACAAAGTAATTTTCAACATCATATTCTTTATTAGAAATCAATCAAAAAGAATACGTTACCCAAGTACTTGCGGCATAGTACTTGGGATTGAAATGACAAAGTTTGGTGACTCCTCTCTAAGCTCAGGCTAAGTCTGAGCACAACTCTTAGAACCCACTGAGCTATCTCAGGGATTAAGTTGTATTTGGAGGAGTGAAAAGATAGCTTGCGTGTATGTGTGTTTTTACAATTCATAAGCTTAACCTTTTCACTCCATCTCTTATGCTATTTATACATGTATGAGTTTTAACTCTTTCCTAAGTGACAAACTGACATCTTACAGAAGACAAAACACTGATGTATTTTGTCTCTGTTTACAAAGACTATTTTAGGTAAGAGACAAGACTGCTTTCCTAAGGTTAGTGATGACACTGAGCCTGATCTTTTGCCATTCAGGGAAAGTTAACTTTGGTTGATAAGGACTTCGTCTTATCTGATTCAAACTTATCCCGCTTTGTCCCGCTCACTCTTCAGTCTTTACATCCTTTAGTCTTCTACTTTAGTTTGTCTTCAATGTAAGTACTTGGAGAGGAGTCTTAGGGATTCAGTGAGTTATTGTCATCACTCACTAAATCCACCATCTTCTTCTTGACTCAATCTTCACCCTTTAAGTTCCGCCTTGCTGAGTGGAGAGACTATCTTGTTGCCTCGTACTGAGTATCCTGAAGATGGATCACTGAGAGACTATGCAATCAGTGACCTGTTAGTGTTTAACGGACTAAACAATTGGGCTATTTTCTATTCAAATCCTAGATTAAGGGGTTCGGGTATTTACTAAACCCAACAAATTGGCTATTATCTCCTTTGGGGCATACTTACGTACACTGATAAATTCGGTGTATGCAGTTGAGTCTTGGTTTCATGAGCTTAGCGCATAATAATCTGTGATTTTTCTTATGATGTTGTTAGTTTACAATGATCATGCTCTTATACTTGTGTTCAACTATTTTAAACCTATGGATTTCACTCAACATTTTTGTTGACCTTTTTAAGCATATTATCTCAGGTAATCAGTGAAGATTATGACCAAGGCGCGGAATGGGGCATGGCAAGGCTTATCTGGCGGTGTAAAACATAAAAATTGTCATTTCTTTCAAACTCATGATCTTTCTTTTGGGGAAAAACACTTGATCTATTTACAACGTTTTGTAACAACTATGAGTTTTCGATGAATGATAACTATTTTAATAAAACGTCTCTTTCGAGTCGTTTTCCATAATTATTGACTATGATCTCCATTCAAGTAACACCCGAATTAGTCTTCCGTTGTCATTAAGATTTTCGGGGGTGTTACACTTCACCTTCAAAAATATTCATACTCTCCACAAATAGGGAAAAAAAAAAAGAAAAAAAAAACAAAAAAACAAAAAAAACAAGCAAAACGCTCGTCGTGCAGACGACGAGCTAACCGACGGCGAGCCACGATTAGGTACCCCGGTGTGGTGAAGAGGGACAACGAAGCTCCACGTGTACCTACGGCGAGCAAAGATATGCCAACACCGGGTGCTCTGATAAATTTTCAAACCACTTAGAAGCACTAGTTTGACAAACCTAAGTGGTTGGAGTTTGTTGGATGTTGTATTTTATTCATGACTTTACTTTTACTTTATTTTTATATAAGTTTTGTTCATGAAAATGTTTTGCAAAAGCTTTGTGTATTAGAATTGTTAGAGCATCCACAATAATTAACTTTTCCAATAGCATCTTCATGTCATCAATTTTATGAATTTTTGGTTATCAACAAGTTATACTTATAAAACACCCACAATAGTAAAAGCTTTTAACAATAGCCTTTTGGAATAGAAATGCAAGAGTAGTTAAGCGTATATCTTAATTTAAATAATAGTATAGTACAAAGCATCAAAGACTTGAAGAATTAAAGTCTTTGCAAAAAAGTATTTGAAAAAGCTCATATAAGCAATGCGAAAAGTCATTGAAAGACTTTGCAAAATAGTTAAAAGCTTTAAAAACTTTGTTGCATTTCAGATGCTATTAGTTTTCGATGGGTTAAAGTTAGTGAAAAAGATGATGTGGCAACAACAAAAAGTTATTTAACTTTTTTGCTCATAGCCTTTATCAGCTGCTAGTTTTATCATTATATTTTCACTAAAAAACTTTTAATTGTAGCTGAATCAGGCAGCTAATAGCTTGCATTCGCCTAACAAAAGTTATCAAGAAATGCATTTTTCATTTCAGAACCTTTGATTGTAACTTACAGGATATTTGTGTTCTTAGAGCCGGAGGTATTGTGGTGTTTTTGTCTAGCGCCAAGCTATCACCGTATCGGATGTGGCGCCATAGGTGATGGCGCAGTAGCCACCAGCCAGTGTTTTTTTTTCTTTTTTTTTTTTTAAAATTAGAATGTTTGGGCAAAAATATAGCCGTTTGAACCCAATTAATACTCAAAAAAATTCAAATTTTACCCCTTAAAAAATCCTATAAATAGCTCCTATTTATTTCATACTTCACACACACTTTCAATATATTTTTCCAAACAAAATGAGTAGATTTTGGAGCCAAGAAGAGGAGTCGCTTTTGGAGAGTACGACATTGAAATGAAAATACATTAAACATCGCATTGAAAATACGAATTAAAGATTAATACAAACTACGATACGGAAATGAAAATAAAATACAAATTACAATGAAAAGTCTGTGTTATAACCCTCGTCGTAAGGAGAATACCCCTCTGCAATCATACTCTCTTCCTACTCGTCGTGCAAGATGTCAAACAAGTTGTTCTTGCGGTATTCTGCTTCCCTTGCTTCCTGCTCCCTACGAGCAGCTTCGTCTCGTCGATTTCTTCCATTTCTCGCAATACTTCTTCATCCTGAGCAATTAGTTGTTGCTGTTCCTCTGTAAGTTGAAACGAATTGGCTTCGTGTTCCTCAACCGGTTCGTCTTCCATTGGGAAAACCTGAATGATATTTGTTGGTGGATTGTAAACCGTGTTTTCGGGAAATTGCTGGGAGAAGTTTTTTTCGTTGGAAAATTGCTGAGAGAAGTTTTTTTCGTTGGGAAATTGTTGTGAGAAGTTTTCTTGAGACATTGTTGAGAATCTGTGATAAGAAGTTGTGTGTGTGTGTGTGTGTGAGAAACAAAGCAGAGTGTGAGTATATATAGAGAATTTTTCGAATTTGAAATTGAAATTGAATTTAAATTTGAATTCGAATTAGTACTTTGAAAATTTTGAATTTGAAGCTGAGTGTGGGTAATATTGTGTTGTTTTTATTTTATTTTATGTAAATGAAGAAAAAAATAAAATGAAATAATGGGCAACGGCACCATATTTTCTGATGCTAACGATAACGGCACAAAATGTGGTGTCAAAAAGTTTTTGGTGCCTTACGTGTGTTTTGCTGACGTGGTAGTATTTTTTGAGAACGACTCCACCGTACCCACCGCTCTTGACATGTTTTGTGTTTGTCTGCGATACCATATATGCATGAGAAGTGGTGTGTCGAAAGTCTAAATCTACACGATGACTGTTTCTATGAACTGGAAGACTGTGCGTGAATCTAGTTTGAGAGTGTAGTAACTTGCATTCCTTAACCGAGTTTACTCTTTATCATGAAACATATTTTTTCTGATCTTTTAGGGTACTTTATTTGTCAAAGTTCCACCATGTCTTAATCAATCAAATTAAGGGGTCACAATTCACAAATATGAAATTATGGACCATAATCCTGGGTGATCTAAGTATGATTTCATAAGTAAATCATGTTCAACATCTAAGCATGTAATGAATTCACCTTGGACAAGCAATTGGACCACATGTTCATATCCCTGCCAAAGCTCAAAGTGAAAATCGGCCTAGTTGTTCAAATATTAAATTGGGGAGTGAGAAACATGATCTATCCTACAAAAAATATTATGTTTTTCTGGATCTTGCAGGTTCAATGTAAGTTGGCATGTTAGAAACATAATTTAATATATTGTACTTTGTCAGATTAATAGTTAATTTTGATAGACATAGTCAATTTCATAATTCATAATATGCAGATAATGTTGTTTATGACGAACTATAATCTTTGGTGCACAGTTTTTAGCTATATTTTCTTTTTATCTCATATTAGAAAATCTGAATTGATAAAAGTTATTCTGACCGACATTTTTTGCACACGTATGTGGTCATCATGATGATCTCGAATTCTCTAGACCACAAGAATTACACTACACCGTTCACAAGTTATTTAAGTTGTTGTACGAGTGTGTCTATAAAAGTGTATACGTGTAATCTGAGACAAATGTAATTTTTCTTTTTCACAGCTTTTTTTTTAAGTAACAGCTTAAATTTGTCAACAAATCAACATGCTTCCACATCTGATCTCCATGCCATATATAACATCAGCTTAACAACATTACTTTTTCTCGTAGTTCATGATCTTACGGGTTGAATGTATGATGAAATGTATGTTTAAAAAAAATTATATATTGTTATATGTGCTTTTTAAATTATACATTACGAGTATATTAACGTAGTAGTGATATTAAATGCTAGATTAAATAACGATTCAAAGCTTGATCAAACTTAAAGTTTGCAATATCCGTATGTTTTTGTTGAAGTTGATTATTGGAAAAATTAATTAAAAAAATATGTGGGAAAGCTATTAGGTGTAATTGGACTGTAAGACTGTAAGTTAGACACGGCTAAGTATAATGTTAGATGTGCGGGTATATAAATTTACTACACAATTTGTTTAACTGGTTTTTTTTTTATATATTACTAACCTTATTTTACTTTGGGCAAAAGTCATGAAAATGTAACTAACCTGACATTTATTTTTATTTTTATTTATTTATATTTTTTTGTATGCATTATACTTTGGAACTTCGTTGTGTATCTTATGATCATTTTGTACCTGCCTATTAATAGGTGTGTTGATAAATAACAATGGTAAAATTGTCACAAAATACGTATACTAAGCAAAATTTAAAAGTATAATATATACAATAACAAAAATAAAATGATAAACAACAAATAAAAAGTGGCAAATTGTTACATTTTCGTGCATTTATTAAATGTATCAGTTAGACAGCCTACAAGATTACTAAAGACGAAATAGGCGGGCCGCTATAAGTAACAAAAAAAAAAAAAGATTATATTACTATTTATTAATGCACAATCACCTCGGCTAAAAAATTCGCCCGCCCGAAAAAAAAAATAATTATATTACTATTTATTAATGACAATCACCTCGCTTAAAAATTCACCGCAACGCCACAAAGGCTAGCCTCAGTACACTCTAATACTATATGTTGTTGAACATATTTCAGTAAATTAAAAAAAGAAAAAGAATATATATCACTGCATAACAATGTAAATAAAATACACGCCATCGTAGCTCACATTGCATTTTGGTTTTTGAGTCACATAATTGTGATGGCTAAAAACCAAATTTTGTGCAATCACTCAATGAATTTTATGTTTTGTAACCCCATCCATGTGTTTCCAAATATCATCGGCATCTTTCGTGAAGTTCTAAAAATAACTAGGCATAAGAATACCCTAAAAATAATTCTACTTAGAGCATAAGGTGTCATAACAAGGTTCAACTTCGTTGTCGCGCATAACAAACATCAACCTCTTCATTTGGGGCCCACCACTACCACTACCACTTTATTTTTTTTATTCAATTTTCACTTCCAAATAAAAACTAAATAAATTCATTTCATTCAAATTAAAAATACAATACATAACACAATAATAAAAAAACAACACGATTAAAAAAAACAACAACACATACTACTGGATTTAATCTTCGACATCCCAATTTGGGCAATTTTTCAAAATCTCCCAAACGTGAACATATTTGAACTCTTTTCTACCAAATTGTTGGAAGCTTAGTTTCGCATTTTCGAGATGAGTGTGGTCATTTTGAGCACTTCGACACAAGAATCGTTTGTAAATTGCGTTGAACCTTTTGCAATCGTCGTTAATCCTCGTCCATTTACCCGTGATTGAATTTTTTGTACGATGGTCATCGGTTGTATGATTATTGAACATATGCATAACGTCGTTCCAAAAAATATTTTCTGAACGGTTATTTTGCATATCCATAGCTACGAAATTTCTATCCAAACTTGCGCAAGCAAGATTTCTTCAGACTTGTTCCACTTCAAATTTTGAGACATTTGTGTGTGTTTTTTTTGAATTGATGTAGATGTGAAATAAAATGGTGGTTTTATAGATGTTATTTATAAAGGTGGTTTTCAATTTCAAATTCAAATTCAAAAACTGCATGCTTGGGTAATTCAAATTTAAATTTTAAAGTCAAGCATCGTTGAGCGGGGTAATTCAAATTCAAATTTTAAATTCAAAATTCAAATTTTAAATTTTAAATTCAAATTCAAAACCGTATGTTGGTGGGTTAATTTTAAATTCAAATTCAAACGGTTAAGTTTTCTATATATAGTATCATACCAGCATTAGTTTCACACACAAATAACACAATTCACACACAAAAAAGATGTCTCGCAAAGACTTTTCTCAAGCAATTCCCGGCCAGAGAAGTTGCCGGAAACCGCTTTCCGTCCCCGGATCACTTGCTTGAAACCAACTTTCCAACTCTGCCAGAGTTTGAAGTTTACTCAACACCACCAGAAAATGTCTTTCCGGTGGGGTTTGAAAACATCCCGTACCTCCCGATTGTTCCAAGTCCACCTGTGAACAATTCCACGGTGGATTTTCAAAACCACCCAAGCGGGTTAAGTGAGGCTTCCCCCGGCAGCTTGAACAAGATGAAGAAAAAGTCGGGAGATATCGCAAGAGCATGCACGTGAAGAGGCCGCTTTCGCGTGAGCAAGAAGCACGGGAGGCTCAAGACTTCCAAGACAACTATTTCGACATAATGGAGAGTCGATACATGAATGGGGAGTTTTATTCTCCGCCAACAAGTGATGATGGTTTGGACTCGGATGACTCGTTTTTTTAAGTGTTTAGTAGTTTTATTATGTATTTCATGTTTTTATGTTGTTTTTAGGGATCCCTTTGTAGTTTTAATGTTTAAGCTTATTATGTATTTCATGTTTTTAGTTAATCTTTCAAGTTTTAGTTTTTTTTGTTTAACCACGGAAGCTCAAGACTCTACTTAACTTTTCGAAATCAATAACACTTCACCTTCACCTTATTATATAAAACTATACAAATCTTACAAAAAAAAAATCGCTTTTGTCGGAAGGTTACCTTCGTCGTCCCCACGATTTCAATCTTCACGGCGAGCCACAACGAGCAACCCCGGTGTGGCGGCGAGCCACGGCGGGGCTCCACGTCACCCACGGCGAGCCACGACCATCCCCACACCGGATGCTCTTAAGTTAAATTTCATAATTTCTTATCTTTAGACTTAACAACTACTGACAAGTGCATATACCTTGAATCTTGATGATAAAAATGCATGGCATCGTACTACAATGGAAACAACAAATACAAATCATTGCATTTTGTGTCCCACAAAAGGATTAGGCAAATCACAACTTCATGTTACTAGACAGTTTCAAGACGTGTTAAAACACATATTTTGAAACAGTATCCATGTATGTCTCCGAATTAGAGTCACAAATTGTTCATGAGGTTCTAAAGTAGCTAATCAGAATATTCTTAAAAAAATGTTTAGAATATTCAGTAAAACTTTTTGGTGTGTACCTTCTAAAACAAAGGAGCATTTTTTTTTATTTATGAGAATGGACTAATCTAATGTGCTACTGCTAAATAACTAAAAATACTTTTCGGTTCATTAAAATTTAACAGTTTACATCAATGTCACAAAAGTTAAGACACATACATCATTTCGTCAATAAATATTAGACAATATACATCCTTAATATGAAAAGATATGGGTGAATATTAAGACACTTATTCTTCAATTGTGAGTACTCTAAGAAGATATGGGTGAATATGAAAATATAAAATGAATGTCAAGGATGTAGATAATGAATGGAGAAACATCATTGAAAAACTCACTTATTTACCATGCAACAATAATATTAGAAGTGTGGTGAGGAAAATGGTACTATCTACTAGTGTCTATTGTATATGGAGAGAAAGAAATAGAAGACTGTTTTCAAATGAAAGAAAAGACCATGAAGTTATTCTTAAAGAAGTTGAAGACAGTATAAAGTTGCAATTGATGAGCATCAAAGTTAAAAATTCCACTCAAGTTAAAGCTGTGGCTACTGAATGGGATGTTCAACTTCAGATTGTTCAATAATAAAGGTCCTGAAGAAGCTGATTGAATACAGGTGAATGGCTTAACAAAAATAATCAGTGAAATGAATAAAAGATGGTATGGAATGTCTGTTAATGGGTGTTGGAATGCTACTTATATATCTAAAGTTTGCTAAATGTTCTGATATCAGACTATTGTAATTGTAAAGTACCTAGTATTTTGGAGTCCTAACTGAGTAACTGTACCTACTTTAGTCTCTTAGTCTTATCTGATTTGGCCTAGGGAGGTAATCAGTAAGCTTTGTTGGACTAAGTAGGAGGTCTATCTCTAGTAAGGATGGACCATAAAGTAGGGCTTTCTTTGTGAAGGATAAATGGTCTTGGAGGGGGATGTAAGTAGTATGGAATTGAGAGTGGTGAAAGATGACACTTCATGGTCCATACTTTACATTCCCATAGGAGGTAAGGGTGGTCATCATGGAGGGAGAGTGTTTCCAAACAACTGAAGCCTTCCTAAGAGAGGGAAATGTAGGTTGTTTTGGAAGAGGCCTCCATGGATGGGTTATGGTTCCTAGTGAAGCCATCCTCTATTTCTACTATTGCTACTGTGGTGGAAGGATGAGTGGTATAGTAGAATAGAGAGATGGAAATGTAGCTAGATGGTAGGTGCATTTAAGGTGAATTGGAGTTTTTGATAGGTTCCTGAGTTGATGGAACAAGATGGATTTCTGGAATGGAGCAGGCTGGAATCTTTAGACTTGGTCCTTTGGTTATTTTCTGTCTAGTTATAACAGACTTTAGTCTGGTTATTTTGTATGTTTTGCTTATGATTTGGGTTTGTCCAAATCTTGAATTATTATTGTTATGTTGTATAGTTTGGAAGCTAATATAATTCACCTTTTGCAAAGAAAAAAATATACATTCTTAATATAATAAAATAGTTGAGCCATGAAGCGGTATCCATAGAGATTATAATACTCAAACATATGTAGCATTGAGTTAGTTAGCCCTAAACAAGAAAAACAATGATAATTGTTTTATTTAATATAATACATATTTTTAGAAACCTTAATTACATTGTGTTTTCTAGTTCGACGTGCAAAACATTGACTACCAATACATGCTATGCTTTCTCTCATAAAATTTCGGACCGTGACATACTGTCCGTTCATGTTTCAAAGCTAACCAAAAGTTTGAGGCGTTAGCATCACTTAGACTGGAGGTATGTAGTCGCCCATGCTCTACTGACTAGAGCTCGAAACTCAACTCGAGCTCGAATGAGCCAACATTTTAAGCTAGAGCTCGATAACTAATTGACACATTTAGCTAAACTCAATTTGCTTCGAGTATATATTATTTCATATAGTTTCAATAATAAGGTATTCATATGTGTAAAAGGGTATAAATGTACATTAACTAAAACTCGATAAACCTCACAAACCTTACAAAGCCAAGTATTCTTAAAATTGAATTCGACTCGGGTTCCTACTCGAGTAAGATAGTTTGACTCGATTAAAGTCGAGCTGACTTCAAATACTTTTCAAGTGAACCTCAACAAATTACGAGTTATCCCGTCCCGTTTGCCCCCATACGTGTATATACGAATGGATTGGGATCCTCTCAAGTTTATATGAACATTATTGGTAAGGTTCTCTCATAATCAAAAAGAAAACAGGTCCTCAATAGGCCTCACTATTTTATTTGTAAAAGAACATTACCAATCATGTTCGTATAAACTTGAGAGGATATCAATACTATACGAATCTTACCAATTACATATAAAAGTCAAACAAAACTTTCTAAAAAAGTGAAGGGTTTTGTTTGTAGCTAATGGGAACTATCAACAACTTGGTGTTGACTATGATGAGACCTTCAGCCCGGTTGTTAAACCGGCCACTATTCGCACAGTTCTTAGTCTTCCTGCTTCTCGCATTGGCATGATCACCAGCTCGATGTCAAGAATGCTGTTAATACAAATAAACCGTAAAAACATTTATTAATATTTAACGATCTCTTTGTCTTTTGTTGATAACAAATATAATGTTATCATAAGTAAAATTATAAGGATACATATTATTTTTGTTAAGCATCTACACATAGTCATTTAATACAAATTGTTGTAATAATTCATTTGTTGTAATAGTTTATTAGAATGGGTAAAAACCACAACCCATGACCCATACCCATGGATCATATCCATAACCCATGGAGTTAACCCATACCCATTGTCTAGATGCATTGCATCTATTAGATACATTGTATCTATTTAGATACACATGGTTCGTAATCTAGGACCCATGACCTATAACCCAAAAACCCATGGGCAAACAGGAGCGTCTCACGGATCTCTGGAGTTACACTAGACGGATCCCTCAAGCAAGGGATCCGTGGGATCCGTGCAACAAAGGGCAAGAATTTGCCTATAAATAGAGAGTCATTTCTTCATTTTTACTTACCCCTCTTCTTACAAACTCTCTCATATATTCTTACACTCTTCTAACAAAAGATCACTTGATCTAGAAAGTAGTTCTTCTTTCTTTTATTGTGATTCTCAAATAGGTCCTTCTCTAAGGCGAGATCACGAGCATTCTACAAGTCATCCAAGCAAGGGGTCATTGATTGATTTGTTCCTCCACAAGATTTCTGTAGCGAAGATCTTGTATTTCATATTTCACATAGTTGTTGTGTTATAGTAGTGTTGGTTTGGTCCTCCGTGTTACGGACTCGGTATTTAGCTTTGTACCGGAAAAAGTGTAAGCGACGTTGTGAAGGCTTCTCTGCCAAGTTAAAGCAATTTGTTGACATAGTGCTTGAACTCTCGAGTAGGTGACTCGGGGAGTGGAGTAGGGCAAGGAAGGTGTCCTTGTAGCTGAACCACTATAAATCGGTTGTGTCATTTCTATCCTTTACTTTACCTGCTTTCCTTATTTGCATTACTCTTAGATCTATAGTTTCTCTTCATCCATACGATTTCACATAACATCGAATCTAAAGTTTTTGAAACTAACTTAAAATCGGCAAAACTATTCAACCCCCCCTTCTAGTTTTCCACAATTGGCATCAAGAGTTTAGTTTATAAAAGTTTTAAAGTAAACCTTATTTTAAAAAAAATTCGATCATTGTGGGTTCTAAAAATTACAAGGAAGAGCAATCCATGCAACGACTTTCACTACTTGAACTAACGGTTTTATATATTGAAAAAATAGATTTGAAACATATGTGAAGTCAAAAGATATTGATCTTTGGTACATAATTGTTGAAGGCGATTTTGAAGCCACTACAAAAAATGAAATTGGAAATTTAGTTAACACACCTCATGATAAACTCACCGATGATATTAAGAAAAAGCTTTCCAAAAATAGTGAAACTAAAATGGTTTTATATAATGTTTTACCCAAAAAGGAATTCGAAAGAATTTCCATGCTTAAAACCTCCAAAGAAATTTGAAATTCTTTAGTTGTAACTCATCAAGGTAATCAACAAGTTAAAAAAAATAAAATAGATTTATTTGTTCAACAATATGAACAATTTTCAATATCGGATAAGGATACTATAGATCATTCTTTTGCTAACTTTAATTCTATAATTACATCTTTACAAGCACTTGATGAGTCTTTCTCTAGTCCTAATCATGTTAGAAGATATCTAAGGGCACTTCCATCCAAGTGGAGATCTAAGGTGATGGCAATCGAAGAATCAAAAGACTTGTCAATCCTCACCCTTGATGAACTCATAGGCAATTTAAAAGTCTATGAGCTTGTCCTCGCTAAAGATTCCGAAACCTCAAAAGTGAAAGAGAAGCACAAATCTCTTGCCCTTAAAGCCAAGAAAGTCTCAAGCGATGAAGAAAACTCCTCTTCTGATAGTGATGACGAGGAGTATGCCATGGCGGTAAGGGACTTCAAGAAGTTCTTTAGAAGAAATGGAAAATACGTCAAACAACCTTATGACGACAAGAAAGGGTACCGGAAAAGCAAAGATGACGAGAAGGCAAGGGATGAACGCGCTTGTTTTAAATGTGGGTATCCCAACCACTTTATTAGTAAGTGTCCCAAACGTGATGAAAAAAGCGTTCGTGAGCAGTTCATGGGGAATGAGCGAGGAGGAGGACGAGGAAATTTGTCTCATGGCAAATGACGAGGTATGTCATGAATATTATAGTAGCTCGTCATTAGATGATGACTCATTGCATAATGAATATGATAAACTTTGCAAAATTAGTTTAAAAGTAATCAACAAAAACAAGTTTTTGAAAAAGCAAAATCAACGTTTAGAAAAGGAAGTCATTGAGCTAAAAGCAAAATTAAAACGTCTAGAAAAGGGGAAGATAGCAAGTGGGGAATGTGAACTTTGCGTTCAACTTCAAACACTAGTTGATCATCTAGACTCTAAGATTGCTAGAATGACTACTAATACTCTAGATATGATATTAGATAGTATTAAAACAAGAAACAACTAAAAAGGCTTAGGCTTTCAGCAACTTGATGCGTCAACTAGTGAAAACAAAGAAACACAATTCGTAAAAGCAATAGAAAAACAAACCATTGTAGTCACGGATCCCACAAAAAGGGAACCACTAGTGTACGAGGGATCCGTGGATCTGAAGCAAACAAAGTGGCAATAATATATCTTCCTCATCTAGAACCGATTTTTTTATTGTTAATAAGAAGAAACCTACCCATGTTACTATTAGACAACCACCTCCAAGACAAAATCAAAGTTTTACAAGAAACAAAGGTCCATCAATTTCAAGACCGAACACATCTAGGATACCTAATAATGTTTATCCGAGAAGTAACCATCAAATGGGATGGAATCCTAATATGCAAAACGGTTTTTCATTTCAAAACTTTGCACCATGGAACGCATACTCAACTTTTCCATATATGCCTAACATGAATGAAATGTTTAATACTAATGGACCCATGAACAAATGGGGACCAAACTTTTGAGTTAATTGTTTTCTTAGGTGTGCTTAAAGGTCGACCTAGATCCGGATGAGTAGATCAAGGATAGCGGGAGCACGAGGCACATGACCGGCAATAAAGATTTATTTTCCACATATGAATCCTTCAATGGAGGAAATGTGGTATTTGGAAATAGTAAAAGCAAAATCATCGGTAAAGGTACGATTTCTAACAAATCTCCAACCATTAACGATGTGTGTCACGTAGAAAACCTAAACTTTAACCTCTTAAGTATAGGAAAAATATGTGATAAGAAGTGCAACGTACTTTTTAATGAAACCGGTAGTAAGATATTGAAAAACGGTATCACTATAGGTAGAGGTATTAGGAAACATGGAGTCTACGTCATAAAAATCGATAATGAACCTAAAGACAAACTTTGTCTTACTTCTATGGATGATACTTCGACCTTATGGCATCGAAGATTGGGTCATGGCGATATGCGACTTCTTCAATCGCTATCATCCAAAGATCTAGTAAGAAATCTACCAAAATTAAAATATGAACATCACTTTTGTGATGCTTGTAACGTAGGAAAACAAGTCCATGCTAGTCAAAAAAATAAAAACATGGTCTCTAAAACTAAGTGTCTAAAATAACTACACATTGATTTATTTGGTCCATCCGCTATCCAAAGTTATGGATGCAACTACTACACTTTGGTTATAGTGGATGATTACTCTAGGTACACATGGACTAAATTTTTAAAGAACAAAACTGAAACGTTTGATTACTTTGAAATATTAAGTAAGAAAATATAAAGACAATTAGGAAGTCCTATAGTGTCTATTAGAACGGATCATGGTAGGGAATTCGATAATGAAGTGCAATTTGGAGTCTTTTGTGACGCTAATGGTATTATTCACAACTTCTCGGCTCCTCGCACTCCACAATCGAATGGGGTAGTTGAAAGAAAGAATAGAACCCTACAAGAAATGAGTCGCACCATGTTAAATGAGCAATCTATTCCTCAAAAGTTTTGGTGCAATGCCATTGATACATCAACATACATACTTAACCGAGTCTTAATTAGACCATTTTTAGGTAAAACTCCATACGAGTTACTTCGAGGCAAAAAGCCTATGTTAGATCATTTTAGAGTCTTTGGTAGCAAATGTTTTCTATTTAACACTAAAGATTACCTTACAAAATTTGATCTTACATCAACCGAAGATATCTTTTTAGGTTACTCTCCTAATAGCAAAGCTTACGTCATATTAAATAAAGAAATTTGGTTTAGAAGAGTCAAAACCCATAAGAACACCAATGTCATCCGACGCTAAACTCACAAAAGATGAAGACGGCGAATCCGTTGATAACACAAAATACCGTGGCATGATTGGTAGTCTTCTCTACCTTACGGCTAGTCGACCGGATATCATGTTTAGTGTTTGTCTATGTGATAGGTTTCAAGAAGATCCTAAAACTTCACATCTAGAAGCCGTCAAAAGAATATTTAGATACATTAAGGGTACAACTCAATTAGGATTATGGTTTCCTAAGGCTACGGGGGTAGAAACAATTGTATATGCAGATTCTGACCATACAGGTGATTATGTTGACCGGAAGAGTACAAGTGGTGTATGTACTTTCATGGGATGTTATTTAACATCTTGGTTCTCAAAGAAGCAAATGGCATTGGCCATATCAACAACCGAAGCCGAATATGTCTCCGCCGGCAAGGCATGCTAACAAGCACTATGGATGAAACAAGCGTTAGTTGACTACGACATTCACCTAAGTGAAATAGCCATTCTATGTAACAACAAAGGTGCAATCGACTTAAGCAAGAATCCGGTATTGCACTCTCGCACCAAACATATAGAGATTCTTCATCACTTCATAAGAGTCAATGTTCAAAAGAGGAACATCTCTATTGAGAAGATAGCATCCGAAGACAACATAGCAGACGTCCTCACCAATCCGTTGAAGCGGGAACAATTCAACCTACTTCGTCTTAGTCTTGGTCTCATGGAACAATCGTCATAATTAGTTTTTAAAACTCTACAAGGTATGTAAACACTAGCCTACTTTTTTTGAGTCTAGGATCTCTATTTCACACACAACTCACAAACAATACGAGAATTTTCAAAACCCAAGATAGGTTTTATTTACAACTCGTACTTTCATAAATTTTCCTTACTTTTCAAGGTAAGTTTCTCTTACAACAGGTAAGCTCATACCTATTCTTTTTAAACGTTTTCTTCAAACAAAGAAACTTTTTTTCGAAATGCTTTCTAAAAGGATACTTCCTCCCGTATCACTTTCATAAAAGCTATTTCTCACGTCTAGGACAAACCTCTTTTTCATTATTAATACAAAGTAAAAACCCGTTTTCATTGCATCTCATGTCTTTTGAATGCTAAAGAGGACACATAACTAATATGTGTTTTCGGGTACATTCATTTAAGCAACAATGAATTAGGAGCACTCGGGTTATCTCACATAATAGTATGTTTTTTCAATTCTAGCCTATTTTTCTTTTCTTTTTAGGAGTCGAGATAACCGCAACTCCAAATGGTTTGCATATAGGCACACACTAGGCACAAATGTTTCCAAAAGGAAACGTTTAAATTGCTTGAGTCCCCAGTGCCACGGATCCCAGCGTTAACGCTGGATGGTTCCCTCAAGGGAAGGATCCGTGGGATCCGTGAGACAGAAGCTGAAATTCTCTTCTATTTTTCTCACTTTGGCTAAAAACCTCTATATGTTCATCATCTTTTATTTTTACTAATGATTATGTTACTTAATGCTTGTGCTCTTATGATCACATGCCTTAAATTCATATCTAATCATTAGATTTTAATCCATATTTTGGGTCAAGCATTCATTACAATCCATTATTTTTTTTTATATAAATAGGATTCCCAAAATGCTTGCATCTTCATCCCTTTCAACCTCACAAACAACCATCATCATGTCATCCAAAAGATCTTCCACCATAGATGAATCACCTAGTGCAAACAATACTTTTCAAGAAATCTAAAATTTTGTCCTTCCACCTTCCGTAGTACCACCACCCAAATCTAGAAAAACCACACAGATTTGCATCCGGCCTTGTTGTTTAGCCAAATCACTATCAAATATTTCATCACCAACTACTCATTCACCACAAAATGCTTCCATAGTAGCCACCTCCCTCATCTCCAACAAGCACACCCACCAAGTCTCCACCTAAAGTCACTCTATTGGAACTCCTTAAGACTCCAACAAGATCCCAACAAACCAACCTAAAAGAACTACTCTTTTTAACACATCCCACATCTCCAAACACAATTTTCAAAGACCTTGAAACCTCACCACCTTTATCTCCCATTGTCTTACAAGAACATCTAGGTTCTTTTCCACCACCACTTCCAAACATTCCGGACTTTGATCCATATTTTCCAACTTTTCCACCACAACTTCCGCATCTCACAAATCAAACTAACATGGAAAACTTTCGCACACATTACCCACATCATTTACATTGTGAACATTGCCAATCCACTAGGGATCTTGCAATAGAAATTAGGGAAGAGATGCGACTCATACTTAACCTCATCCTTGATCGCATCAATATCATCACTCACCAAAACTTCCATCCATAACCTTATGCAAGCATTGAAGGAATCATTTTACTATTTTCTCTAGTATTTTATTTTTGAGTCATTTTTAGAACAAGTCTTGTTCTTAGTTTTACATGTTTGTATGTGGCATAAATGCCACTACATTTTGTTATTTTATTACAAGGCTTTGTTTACATACCTTGGATCCCATTCTTGTTCCTCGTCAATCACAAGATTATTTATGCATGTTACTACTAACCTTTTCTTTGTAGGTTTTTATATTTTCTCACTTGACGCCCCATTCTAGGGGTTGCTACCGTCAAGGGGGAGTTAGATATACGTGGACCATTTTTTCCACACTTTATTTCTTCATTAGGGTCACTTTTTGTTTCGACAAAAAGGGGGAGAAGAAGTAAAACTTATTCTTTCAAAACATACATCTAATCTTAAGTTTTACTCATCATAACATTATGTTTTGTCATCAACAAAAATGGAGAGATTGTTAATACAAATAAACCGTAAAAACGTTTATTAATATTTAGCTATCTCTTTGTGTTTTGTTGATAACAAATATAATGTTATCATAAGTAAAATTATAAGGATACATGTTATTTTTTTTAAGCATCTACACATAGCCATTTAATACAAATTGTTGTAATAGTTTATTAGGATGGGTAAAAACCACAACCCATGACCATACCCATGGATCATATCCATAACCTATGGAGTTAACCCATACCCATTGTCTAGATGCATTGCATCTATTAGATACATTGTATCTATTTAGATACCTATGGTTCATAATCTAGGACCCATGACCCATAACCCAAAAACCCATGGGCAAACAGGAGCGTCTCACGGATCCCTGGAGTTACACTAGACGGATCCCTCAAGCAAAGGATCCGTGAGATCCGTGCAACAGTGGCAAGAATTTTCCTATAAATAGAGAGCCATTTCTTCGTTTTTACTTACCCCTATTCTTACAAACTCTCTCATATATTCTTACACTCTTCTAACAAAAGATCACTTGATCTAGAGAGTAGTTCTTCTTTCTTTTATTGTGATTCTCAAATAGGTCATTCTCTAAGGCGAGATCACGAGCATTCTACAAGTCATCCAAGCAAGGGGTTCTTGATTGATTTGTTCCTCCACAAGATTTCTGTAGTGAAGATCTTGTATTTCATATTTCACATAGTTGTTGTGTTATAGTAGTGTTGGTTTGGTCCTCCGTGATACGGACTCGGTATTTAGCTTTGTACCGAAAAATGTGTAAGCAACATTGTGAAGGTTTTTCCGCCGAGTTGAAGGAGTTTGTTGACATAGTGCTTGAAATCTCGAGTAGGTGACTCGGGGAGTGGAGTAGGGCAAGGAAGGTGTCCTTGTAGCCGAACTACTCTAAATCGGTTGTGTCATTTCTATAATTTACTTTACTTGCTTTCCTTATTTGCATTACTCTTAGATCTATACTTTCTCTTCATCCATACTATTTCACATAACATCGAATCTAAAGTTTTTGAAACTAACTTACAATCGGCAAAACAATTCAACCCCCTTTCTAGTTTTCCACAAATGCTTTTTTGCATGGTACCTTGTCGGAGATGGTTTATATGCATCAGTCTTCCGGTTTTAGGGACCGACGTCGCCATGATCACGTTTGTCTTCTACAGAGATCGTTGTATGGTCTCAAATAGGCACCGTGTGCTTGGTTTCAGAGGTTTGTGAGTTATGCTACTCGTGTTGGTTTTTGCCACAGCAGATGTGATTTGTCCATGTTCATTTATAAACAGGGTTCCGATGTTGCTTACTTACTTCTTTATGTGGATGATATTTTGTTGACTGCTTATTCTACAATATTTTTACAGCGGATTATTACCTTTACATCAGGAGTTCTCCAAGGATCTTGGTCCGTTTAACTACTTTCTAGGCATCTTTGTCTCTCGCACCGACCAAAGGATGTTTCTTTCTCAGAAGAATTACGCATCTGAGGTTCTTGAGCGCGCTGGTATGCGTCACTATCACTCTTGTCGGACCACGGTTGACACGGAGCCCAAGTTAGGGGATGATGGTTCCCTAGTGTCTTATCCGACTCTCTATTGGAGCCTTGTTGGGGCTCTGTAGTACCTCACTTTTACAAGACTTGATCTGTCTTATGCTATTCAACAGGTTTGTCTCTATATGAATGATCCTCGAGAGCCTCATCTTACTCCTCTTAAGCGGATTTTACGCTATGTTCGTGGTACTTTGGAATTATGATCTTCAGCTTTATTCCTCCTCGACTTCTTCATCGGTTGCTAATTCAAATGCTGATTAGGCCGGTTGCACAACTACTCGTCGGTCTACTTCCGGATATTGTGTTTTCCTTGGCAATAGTTTACTGTCTTGGTCTTCTAAGCGACAATATACTTTGTCTCGCTCTAGTGCTGAGGCTGAGTATCATGGTGTTGCGAATGCAATGGCTGAGACTTCTTGGTTACGAAACCTTTTGCGAGAGCTTCACTCTCCTTTACACTTTGTACAGTTGTTTATTGTGATAATGTCAGTGCGGTATATTTATCTTCTAATCCCGTGCAGCATCAGTGTACGAAGCATATCGAGATTGACATACATTTTGTTCGGGATCAGGTTGCTACTGGTCAGGTTCGCGTTTTGCATGTTCCTTCACGTTATCAGTATGCAGATATTTTCACCAAAGGTCTTCCATGTGCTTTTTTTTTATGAGTTTCGCACCAGTTTGAGCGTTCGGTATCCTCCCGCTCCAACTGCGAGGGCTGTTAGTGGATATGTATTGGGCTAAGCCCATTTAGTTATTATATCTCTATTTATATTGTACGGGAACCTAATTATCATTTATCAAAGACTAGACGAGTACCGTGCATAGTAACGAGATTTTATAGCAGCATATAGTTTACTGAAAAAGAGTTTATGGGTTATATGCGAAAAGTAATAAAACTTTGAGGATTTGGGGATTAAACATGATGTTTTGAAACTCGGTTCGACCCAGGTGGTTCAACCGGTTGAACCGTTCCGGTCGATAAACGGGTTAATTTAAATCGGGTCAACCCGACGGGTTGGGTCGAAAAAATGGGTCAAATTAAACCGGGTCAACTCGCCGGATTTGAAGCGTCCCCGATCAACCCGATTTTTTATGTGTATTAATAGTTTACTTATGAACATATGTGTATTAATAGCTGAAATTGCTAATAATTAATTGTTTCAATATTTTTCTTTTAATTTTTTCAACATTTTACTTTTTTAATTTTTTACTTTTCATTTTAGGCATTTTATTTTATAGATAGTATAGATATACTATTCTAACACTTTCATGAAGTTCTAAAAATAACTTGACATAAGAATATTCTAAAATAATTCTACTTAAGTTAAATGTCATAATTTCTTATCTTTTTGTGACCACTTCATAACAACCGCATATACATTGCATTTTGTGTCGCATAATTTTGATGACTAAGGATTGGAATATTGGGCAATCACCCAATCAACTTCATGTTGCTAGACATTTTCAAGACGTGAATCATTTTAAAACATATATTTTGAGGCAGTATCCATGTATGTCTCCGAATTACAGTGACAATGTTCATGAGGTTCTAAAATAGCTAATCATAATATTCTATAAAAAATTATTTACATTATTCAGTAAAACTTTTTGGTGTACCTTCTAAAACAAAGGAGCATCTATTTATTTTTATTTTTTTATTTTTTTTAGTATGGACTAATCTAATGTACTAAATAAATAAATAAAAGAGTAAATTTCAAAGTACTTCTCGATGGTTTGTCAAATTTTACAGTTTAGATCTTTGATAGAAAAGTTGGAGATGTATACATCTATTCATCAATAAATTTTAGACAATATGCATCCTTAGTAAATAGTTGAGCCATGAAATGTTATGCACAAAGATTATAATATTCAAACATATGTACATGACGGACCTACATGAGAGCCGGGTATGTCATGGGCCACACCTTATTTTGAGTTACAAAGCTTAAGATTTTCCAAAAAATGTCATTTTTGGTATGTGCAACACCCAAAAATATGTTTTGCTACTTAGTTTCTTTATACTGCGACTTTAGTTTTAGTCCAAAAATTCTTAATGTGCAACTTTTAGTACTATGATAAAAGAAGAATTATACAAGACTTTCATGAAATTAAAAACTCTCTTAAAAATCCTGAGTTCGTCCCTGCATATGTAGCATTGAGTTAGTTAGCATAAACAAGAAATATAATGATAATTTATGTTAAAATTTATATAATACATCTTTTTAGAAACCTTTATTACATTGACCATTGTTTTTCCGATGTTCGACGTGCAAAACAATGACTAATAATACATGTTGTGCTTTCTCTCACAAAACTTCGAACCGTGACATATTGTTTGTTCATGAAAGCTAACCATAAGTTCGAGGCGTTAGTATCACTTAGATTGGAGCTATGTAGTCACCCATGCTTTAATGACTAGAGCTCAAAATTCAACTCGAGCTCGAATGAGCCCTGCATTTTAAGCTCGAGCTTGATAACTCATTGACATATTTAGCTTAACTCAATTTGCTTCAATAAATATAATTTCATATAGTTTCAATAATAAAAAGTTTATATGTATATGAGGGTAGAAATGTTCATTAAATAAAGCTCGATAAACCTGACAAACCTTACAAAGTCAAGTATTCTTAAACTTGAATTTGACTCGGGTTCCTACTCGAGTGAGGTAGCTTGACTCGATTAATGTCGATTCGACTTCAAGTTCTTTTCAAGTGAACCTCAAATAGATTACGAGTTATCTCGTCCCATTTGCATCTGTACGTGTATATACATAGGGTTGAGCATTATAGACCGCGGACTGGACCAAACCGAAAAACCGGCCCGAACCAGACCGACCAGACCGAATGTATTTCGGTCCGGTCCTCGGTCCACCCTTTTAATCTTTGTTGGATCGGACCGGAGCAACCCGGACATGGACTGAACATTTTGGCCCGATCCTCGGTCAGGTGCTTTGAGCCAAATTGGTTTCAGGTCTGGTCCGATTTTCGGACCGTGCTCAGCCCTATACGAATAGATTGAGATCCTCTCAAGTTTGTATGAACATGACCTCTAAAGTTTTCTCTAAAAAAAAATAAATAAATAAAAAATAAAATAAAAAATCCTTAACATGACTCACTATTTTGTTTATAAAAACGTTACCAATCATGTTCATATAAACGAAAAATATCTCAATCCTATATGAATCCACCCAATTACGTATAAAAGTAAAAAAGTCCAACAAAACTATCCAAAAAAGTGAAGGGTTTAGTCACATGATGCATGAGAAGAAAGTTAGAGGGGCAAAACTGTAAATACGAAAGATAAGAAAATATCAAAGGAAAGAGAACGCTCTTCGAGGATGCTTAAAACACGACAGCGAACACCCAACTGTTTTTACTCTTCTCTCTTATAAATAACCTAAAAAAAACCCCACAAAAAACATAACATCATTTTATTTCATCATTTCACCCTATTTTCTTTTTATCATTATTCCTCCCCACTAACACCTACATTTCCTCTCTCTAAAATCTGAATCTGAATACATTTTTTTTTGTTGCCCTTAGCAATGGCACCACTAAAAACATCTTCTATCAACAGATCTTCAAGCGACGGGGGAACAATAATCTTCAACAAATACCAGCTCACGCGCCTTTTGGGGCGCGGGAGCTTTGCGAAAGTATATCACGGGAAATCTTTAACCGACGACTCAGAAGTCGCGGTTAAAGTTATAGAAAAGCCTTCTATAGCTGATCCCAGCATGGAGCCCCTTCTTATTCGCGAAGTGGCTGCCATGCGGAGATTAAACCATCCTAATATATTAAAACTACACGAAGTCTTGGCGACCAAGACTAAAATATATTTAGTTATGGAGCTCGCCATAGGCGGCGAGCTTTTTTCGCAGCTTTCGCGTCGCGGAAAGATGAAAGAATCTACTGCGCGACGCTACTTTCAACAGATTGTTTCTACGCTAAATTTTTGTCATCAAAACGGGGTCGCCCATCGAGATTTGAAGCCGCAGAATTTACTTTTAGACGCGGATGGGAATTTGAAAATTTCGGATTTCGGGCTGTCCGCGCTGCCCGAGTCGCAGAAAGACGGGTTGTTGCATACCGCGTGTGGTACACCCGCGTATACCGCGCCTGAGATTGTGCGCAGGCGCGGATACGACGGGTCTAAAGCGGATATGTGGTCATGTGGGATTATTTTGTTTAGTTTTTTAGCGGGGTATCTCCCTTTTGATGATAGTAACTTAGCGGAAATGTATCGTAAGATACATCAGCGCGAATATGTGTTTCCGGATTGGATTCCAAAGCAGCCTCGGATTATTATCCAGAAGCTTTTGGACCCCAATCCGAAAACACGCATGAGTATTGACACATTGATGAATCTACCCTGGTTTAAGAAATCACTTAAACCAGTATCCGCTATTGAGGATTCCTCAATAGCGGAGCCTGAAACTACTACTAACGGAGATGAAATGAAATACAAAACTAAAATGAACGCGTTTGATATAATATCAATGTCATCCGGGTTAAACTTATCGGGTATTTTTGAGGAGAAAGTTGTGAGGAAAGAGAGGCGGTTTACGTCAAGAGCGAGTGAGGCGGAGATTGAGAAACGAGTAGTGGAAGTTGGGGAGAGATTAGGATACAGATGGAAGAAAATGAAGGATAAGGAGAATTGGAACAAGGATGTTGTCGGGTTGGTTAAAGGCCGAGTGGTGGTGTTGGCTAAGGTTTTGGAAGTTGCGTTTGAGTTGTTGTTAGTCGAGATGGTGGTTGTTGGTGGAGGTGGTGATGGATTTAGTGAAGTTGAATGGGAAGAAATGAAGGTCGGGTTTCAAGATGTGGTTGTTTCATGGCATTGTCACTGATGTAATTAGTATATATTTTTCGGACTCCTGAATCTATCTGAGATATTAGCACTGATTAGTGTTTGTTCTTTGTTTTGTTTGTAAACAAATTTTTAGATATCTAATAATGGAGTGACTAATTATTATTAATTTCTGTTTGTGTTCTTATTTCTTTCTGATACAGTATTTGTAATATCTATCTGATTGTTTGATCAATGGAGTAAAATTTTCACTAATAACACCTACGCGGATTAGTACTTCTCAAATCCGGTAAGGCCTCTTCAATGAAACATGGCAGCAAGGTTTTTACAATTTTGCCAATATAGGATAAATCATCCTGATCGGCCAAGCTAAGATAAATCAGTTGTTATTTTCAGTCTTTCAGGTTTATCTTTGAGCATGAAAGTAATATCAGATCTAATTTAAGAACATATTTCACCAATATTCATGTAACCTGTCACCTAATGAAGAAAATATATGGGTGCTACAGTTGTTGTCATAGATCAGTAAATCAGTATGGACTACTGTAATTTAAGCATCTCCAGCCACACTAGGAAGTTACTAGGAAGTCTGCAAGCTAAACTGTTGAAGTTAAAATGCAAGTATTATTTTACTGCAATTAAGAAAACGTGCAGATGAAAACAAAATATGAAAATAATGCCGACTTTGTAGTTTCTGGAGGCTTCACTTTTTAATGGAGTAAAATTTGAGTTGAAAGAGAAGTATTAGTAGTATACAAAACATTATTGGCAACTCGCATGCGGTCAACTTTGGGTTGTTGTTTACTTTCACGGCTGAGATCTAATAGGTTCGAGACTTAAAAAGTGTTTTTGAGTCCACTATGCATCAAAGTTGGATGTATGTCCAAATGAATATGCTTTCCGATGACAGATAAGTTTGACATTAAATATACACAATTTGCATAATCAGTATACACGGTTGAAATTCATCTATAAGATTTTATGAATCAAAAACAAGATAGCTGAGGTTCGGTGAAGTGTGAACATTCGTTATTTAGCCATATGTAGATGTAAGTTGTCTATTTGCTTATATGACAAGTATCAATAAGTTAATCGCTAATGATTGAGAAATCATTTTCCAGGAAACTAATTATTTGAACTTATTTGCAGCACAACTAATGCCTCAAAGAAATTATGGTGTTTAGGCGTGTTATTCTCTTAATAATTGCTTCAGTTGGTACTAAATAAACCAATCTAACAACACAACAATACTCAACTTTCAGGTTTCAACTAACCTCTTTCAATCATTAGCACAACCAAAGTTTGTCTTTTCCTTTAAATGATTAGTGATAACATAGAATAATCTGGTGATGAATTTACATCTAAAGGATATGTACTGTCAGTTAATAAAAAGTTTAACCTTTATAGTGTTCTAATCAGACTATTAATCCAGCCATGTGTGATGTGTCCAGATATCTTCCAGAACAGCGTTTATCAATTCATTTCAAGCCTTTTAGCCTGTAAGTGGGGTTGATTTATGAAAGTCAAAAAAGTGTTTTCAAATGTTAAAAAAATATATCCTTAATCACTTCATGTAAAAAGTTGAGCACTTTATAGTTTTTATAATGTTATCTAATACATTGATTGTTTATACAGTTCTAAAAAGCAGACAAAAAAAAGAAGCAAACTTTGATGGATCTACGCATGACCGTCCATTTCTCCATCTTAGATGTAACATGTTGCAAATAAAAATTTATCTTAAGAATATGCGCAGAATGATGCTTAAGACCTACTTGTATAAACGATAAATTTCTGAAGAATACTGAAATACGGAGAAAATATGTACAATAATATCATGTTAGATTGTAAAACGACAATCTTGTAGTGATTCTAATATTTTTCAGGACTGAAGACATCTATATGAACATACAACAAAGTAATCTAAGATGCACATCTGTTCTAAATATTGAACTAATAACGCAAATAATCATCATAAGTCACTAATATCATGATAAACCATACCAACTATGGAACTGAGAGTCGCCAGCCATGCCTGCAAACCGCTATCATAATCCTTTCTCCACATAACTTCAAGCCTCGTGACTGCTTTCTTTGGAACCCCACGTTTCATTAGAACAACTCCCAATGATTTAAAGGTCGAATCATCAGGTTGAACACCCGATTCAATCATCTCCTTAAAGATTGTCACTGCTTCCTTGAATCTACCATCGGATGCATAAAATCCAAGAACATGATTATAACTTAATAAATCAGTCAATAGCCCTAATTCTCTCATCTGTTTTGCTATCTCAAAGGCTTCCTCAAAACTCCCAATTTTCTTGTACATACACAACATCATTGCATAAGAAAATTCATTTGCGTTCCCATTTCTTTTTAACTTGTCAAAAATTTCCTCTGCTGGTTTCACCATTGATCGCTCGGTGTAGAGATCAATCATACAATTGGAAGAATAAATATCTGGACCACTCACGTCTAAACGTTGAAACATATAGTATGCTTCTTCTGCATCTCTTAAACACCCAACTTTCGTATAAAGCTTTATTAAAGTATTACATATAACACCATTCATCGCCAAACCCCTGCCTTTCATTTTACTCACATAATGTAAAGCTTCTTCCACGTTTCCAATATCAGCATAAGCATTGATCAAAACACCGTAAACAATCACATCAGGTTCCAAACTGAATCCAACCATTTCATCAAACAACTTCACCGCCATTTCTAGTTGACCTGATTTCACAAAACTTGAGATCACAGCACAATACTGTATGCAGTCACTCACCAACCCCGACTCCTGCATTCTCCTCAAATAGATGGTAGCTTTTTGTGGTAGGTCAGCACTTGCTAACGTTTGGATGAGTGAATTGTAGCTACATTTATCAGGGGAGACACCATGTTCATCCATACTATTGATCAATCCACATGCCTCATCGTATTTCTTGTTAATGCCATAAGCTTTAATCATGACATTGTACTCAAGCACACTTGGACTTCTTCGTTCTTGACAACATTCAAAAACTTTCTCGGCTTCCAAAATATGCCCACGTTCTCCAAAAGCATCGATAGTTGCAGAGTAACACTCGGGACTCATTTGCCCTGTAATATGAAAACGTTTAAACCATGACCATGACTTTTCAAGCATACCCATCTCTATGTACATCCTAGTAAGCGAAGATTGTGTGAATTCATCTATCTCAAGGTCCCTTTTATCCATCTCATTTACAAGTTCTTCTGCTTCACAAACCATATGTCTTATAGATAAAGCATACAAAAGAGTACGATAACTCACAGCATCAGGATCAAGAGACGCCTCTTGCATCTTCTTAAAGTACCCTGTTGCTACAGCGACATCATCATGCTTAACGTGTAGCGAAATAAGTATATTATACGTTCTTGTATCAGGTACACATTGAAGTTGTTCCATTTTCTGCATCAATGATGCAACTTCCTCTAACCGACCATGATTACCAAACATGTGAATCATTGTATTAAGCGTTACTGTATTTGGAACAATACCTTCCCTAATCATCTGCTCAAACGTTTCAGACGCATCTTCAAGCCTCCCAGCTTTCCCATAAGTATCAATCAATGTATTATACGTATACGAGCTTAAGCAAACATGACCTTGCGCATCACTACTCAAACCATCATCTTTAGTCGGCGTCCCATTGCTGAAGGCCACAACGACATCCTCAGCCACACACTTACGCGCCGACCATCTCATAAAAAACTCCTCAGCCTTTTCAAACTGTCCAGCGGTTTTAAACATCTGAACAACGATCCCCATAGTCACCTCATCCGGTTCCATCCGTCTCTTGTTCATCACATCCAACCAATACATTGCCTTCTCCCTAACCCCACCTTTACTATAAACATCAATCAAAGTCCCATACGTGGAATTAATCGCCTCAATCCCATTCACCTCCATCTCCTCTCTCACCGTCTCCAACTCCCCCCATCTGCGCGCCTTGCCCAAAATCCTAATCATAATATTATAATGAATGACATTCAGCTCGTAACAACCTTTCCTCTTAAACCACTCGAAAATCTCCAACGCCCTTTGCCACACCCTCTGCTCCTTCAAAATAATAGTCCTTTCCTTATTACTCAACCGCATTTCCCACGCCTTAAACGCCTCGTCCAAATCACTAAATCTCTCCAAACTTTCCAATATCGCGGGTATACACCCTCCGTATTTCGCCCATTTGGTCAAAAAGCTGTCGTTTCTTTTGGTCAGGAAATTGGTCGAACAGTTGGTGTGCAGGTTCTCCTTTCTTAACCAGACCTTTTTGGGTTTTTTGGCATCTGGGTTATGTTGAGAGCCATCTGGGGTTGGTTTAGGTGTGATAAAAACATGTTTTTGAGGTTGAATTTTGGTGGGGAGTGAGACTAGTCTGCCATTAATGTTATTGTTTTGGATAAAGTTGAGAAGTGGTGTTGTGTCTAAATGTTGAAACTTGACAAACATACCTTCTTCTTAATGTGAATTGGAGCAGGGTTTATGGTGCATCAGCTTAGCCGGCTTGTTCAATCCTTTCTCTGAACCCAGAAAACTAAAAATATCAGTTTGAACTAATAATGAAATTTAGTTCAAAAAAATAAAAAAAATAAAAAATAAAAAACTAATAATGAAATAATTTATTATGAATAATAATAGTATAAAAGAGCTCAACGTTGACAAAAAGCCGTTCTAGCTCAGTTGGTAGAGCGCGTGGCTTTTAACCACGTGGTCGTGGGTTCGAGTCCCACGGATGGCGTTTTTTACTTTTTGTTTTTTCTTTTAACTTGTACCCCTCAATCTCTCTCGCTTACGAAAACCAACCCCAGATGGCTTTTAAACCAACCCCTTGGCAAGGCTCCGGTCAAATCTCTCTCGCTTCTTCAGCTTGTTCCTGTTCGTCTATTGCGCAAAAGCCATAGCACAAGTTCTTTTTTCTAATTTGAATTTCTCAAAAAGTCTTTATTTTATGCTAGTTCTTGCACCGGCATGAAAGTTCCACTTCAGGAAAGGACGACGTACCATGATACTTTCTGTTTTGTCGAGCCTTACTTTGGTCTCTGGTTTGATGGTTGTACGTGCTAAAAACAGATGATAGATTGAAGAAGAAAGCGATGTATGCATTGCCTTTCCTCAAAAGGTGCTTGAGATTCTTTCGTTTTCTTCCTTATCAGAGAAGGTTGTTGAGCGGGGCTTCTTTTTGTAAAAAGGGGAGTGAGGGTTAGGGAATGTCCTGTTTGAATTTGACTTGATTGATAAAAACTGAGAATGCTTGAATTAAATCATCTATTATCTAAACACGACTTAATACAAAATATAAACAAACAAGTCTTACTTTTGAATTTGACTTACTTGATAAAACTAAGAATGTCCGAATTAAATCATTTACTATTTAAACACGACTTAATACAAAATTTAAACAAACAAGCCTTACTTTTATGCCGCTAGGATGGGTTCATTTAAAAAATTCAAATTTATAAAAAGTTTAGAAAGTGAGATGGGAGTGACATATGTCCTCACATTCCCTCCTCATTCATGATGGTTAGTCAAAACACTCTTTCATTTCTTGTTTTTCTAAATTTTTTTTTGTTCTTTTTTTCTAATGTTCATTTTTTTTATTGATGAAAAACTTTTTTATCGATGAACAATCATTTTAATTTATGAACAATTATTTTAATTGATGAACAACTCTCTTTATTAGTGAACGATTCCTATGATCAACTCGAGATGATGAACAACTCGGAATGATGAACAAGATGATGGCATGACATACAAAGTCAAAATAGTTGTATCATGTAAGAAAATTTACGTTTAATGTTATGATTTGCTTATTAGATTGATGAACAAGTTATAACTGAGAACAAAATTTTAGAGAACAAGATTGACGTAATTGATGAACAAGTTATATATGATGAACAAAATTTTGGAATGATGAACAAGACTGTCGTAACTGATGAACAAGTTATAACTCATGAACAAAATGTTGGAATGATGAACAAGATTGTCGGTATGTTCGTATGCTATGTAATTAAAAGATATGAACAAGATAGTCAAATATTCATCATTGTTCATCATCACTATCTCAATCCTCATAATTGTTGTTTTCCGTCGATTGATTTGTGATGAAAGGTTGTTTGTATAAAAATCAAAACAATGATCTAAAATATACTAGTTTCTTTATTCAAAATTAAAGAAGTTGAATTTTGAAAAAAAATGATTGATCTAAGTATGGGTGTTGAGAGTTGTGGTATGATAAGATCAAAGAGAAAAGTGAGAATGCAGTAAGTATGAAATAAATGATGAGAAAATCCCACCAACTAAGGGTCTGTTTGGTTAATCGTAATCGATTTTTAAAAGAATGTAATCGATGATGTAATAGAATGAACATAGTAATTGAATGAGTAATATTTGGTTGCTATGTTGGAATGGAATAGCGTGAAAGCTAAAAATACGCAATATATTTTTTCAAATAAACAGGTCTATGCAATGTAATTTGTAAATTGTCAAAAATACGCAATATATTTTCAAATAATCTTCGATCTAGCTAATATGACCGGTTAGCAACAGTTTATCAGGTCATCCTTGATTAAAAGTTACACCGTTGGTCCCCCAAAATGTACCAAATTCGCGCATTTAGTCCTATTTTGATAACGCTCGTTAAAAAATAATTTAAAAAACTTTTAAATTTTTTTTCTTAAAATCTACTTAAAATATTTTTAAAAAATTTTAAAATTTAAAATTTAAAAAGAAAAGAGGATAAAACTACACTTTTTTTGTATATATAAATATATAATCCGGGTAAACTTTTTTTATTTTTCTAAAAATATTGAAAATTGTAATTTTTTTAAAAATAAAAATTATCCATATTTTTCAAAAAAAAATTACAGATTTTTAGAATTTTTTTTTTTTGATTTTTATTTTTTTTAATCTGGATAAACTTTTATGTTTAAAAAAAAAGTTTTTTCAGATTTTTAACTTTTAAATCTAGATAAACTTTTATATCTAAAAAAAATATAAAAGTTTATCCCATTTAAAAAACATATAATCTAAAAAAACTTTTTTAAAAATCTGACTTTTTTTTTGGAAAAATCTGGATATTTTTATTTTTAAAAAAATAACAATTTTCAATATTTTAAAAAAAATATAAAAAGTTTATCCGGATTATATATTTAAAAAAATGTAAAAAAAGTGTATATAAAAATTTATCCATTTTTTTCTAAATTATAAATATAAAAAAAAATATTTTAAGTAGGTTTTAAAAAAAATTAAAAGTTTTTTAAATTTTTTTTTAACGAGCGTTATCAAAATAGGACTAAATGCGCGAATTTGGTCCAGTTGGGGGAGCAACGGTGTAACTTAAAATCAAGGGTGACCTGGTAACCTGCTGCTAACCGGTAATTTTAGCTAGATCGAAGATTATTTGTAGACCTGCTTATTTAGAAATATATGTTGCGTATCTTTAGTTTTCACCCAATGGAATAAAGCATTTACGCATCATGTTTGGTATGATGCAATGAACATTGAAAAGGAATGAAATAAAAAAAATATGGCAAAATGTGATTCCATGTTGTAATGGAATGAATAGAAACCAGATGGTGGCTATGTAATGAAATTGGTGGTTACAATCGTAATAGAATGAACTAATAAAAAAATCATTTCATTACAAAACTCAAAACAAACAACATTTTTTCATTAAATCATAATGATTTATTCCATTCTAACTTAGATTCATGCATACCAAACACTACGTAAATATTCGATGGCTTTATAAATTTCTTACATATCTCTTACGTGGTACTTTTTATTTGATCGCGGTGCTATGCCGCTAATGCGCCCTTTTGTAGTGTTATGAAAAGCAAACTATTTACAACGTACGTATCTCACATATATTATCTCACACGTCTCTAGAGCCGCTTGACCAGAAGGCTTGATACCTGAACAAGTTATTCTTCCATTTCTACTCTTCCAATCTGTTTTGTTTTTTGCACTTACTATACGAAAACATACGGATGCAGGTGGCTTGTTAGATTAAAAAAAAATCTCAACCCCATTATCAACATATAATCACAACATTAAGATAGCTACGTTTATCAAGATAGGTTTCTGATTCTAACGTTGTAGGTAAGAACTTCATTTCGTCAAGCCTGATCGGCTTTTATGTGTTTCGTATGACTCGATGTAAGACACAATGTGGATACCTGTTCATTTGATCATCTAAAATTATATATTGACGTAAACTTTAAGTCGAATTTATGCTTGCATTATCTTACTTCACGATCCGAGTCAAGTTGATGAGACTCGCGTCAAGTTTTTCGAATTCAAGTGTTCAACTTCAAGTCCAGTTTCTAAGATCAGGTGTTGATGCTCAAGTCATGTTTTCAAGTCTTTTTTAAACCAAGTGAAGTTCTCTGTGACAACACGCAAGAGGATGTGTGTGTGCGCGCGCTTCATCACTCTCAAAGTTTGACAAGAGGATCAGGTGTCGAAGTATTTTTTGTGGGTTGTGGCAGTTATCTTTCGGTCTTGGAGACAAGCCTCTCAGATACCTGCTAAGATGAGCAACGCGTTAGTCTCGCCCCGGGTGTTATCCCAGGACCCGACTCTGGCGTGAGAATGAGTATATGTTTAACCGAAGGGTATAGTATAAAATGTGTGTGTGTAAAAAATAATACCTTATTCCCAATTACTGTATGCGTATTTATACTACCTGATGTCACTATCTGGTCCCTGGTCTGTCGTACTTCATGGGACCGTTGATGTTGTCGAGCGATATCTGTCCCTGGCGTCGTGTCTGACATCCAGGAGAATGAGACAAAGCGTATCGAGGCTAGATGCCAAAGGTACTGTCAGGTCAGCGCGTCCTTCGGATGGATGGTTTGTCGATGTACCCTTCGGTATAGCCTTGGGCTGCTCCGGTAGAATATTGGACCGTTTTGGTAAAGTGTTGGACTCTTCGGTCATTGGACCGAAGGGGCATATACGTTGTCATGTCCCCCCAGTATCATGTTATTTGTTTATGACAAGTGACGTGATACTTACTTTTGGCTGTCCGTTGGGTTCATTCGGAGTGACTGGGCATGCTCTGGTTTTATGGGCTTCGTTATGGACAATGGGCCCAAGCCCATTGGGTAGAAGTAGGTTAAAATAATATATACCGTGTTTTGTGGGATTGTGCCACGTGGCAGATGGGTATCCGTTGACGGTTCAGATTTGTCCCTTTCTGACTCGACGCGACGCTTTGCGTCCCCATTTCTCTTGCCTATATAATCCCTTTTACCACATTTGTTAATTTTTACTTTACTCTTCTCTTTTTTACTATTTGCTTTCGAGTATTCCGACGAAACTCATGTGCGTCTCGTTTCTTCTATTTCTTTTCTGTTTGCGTTGCCTCTTCGTTATCCTATGGCTTCCGGTTCAGAGCATCCGGCTTCTGGTTTGGAACATCCGGCTTCCGACCTTGTCCCCAAATCGGACATGCATATATATTCCTCCGTGCTTTCCGAAGGGGAGTTGGAAGGTCTCATTAGTGAGTATGGGATTCCTATGGACCTACACCCTCATTTACCTCCGATGGATTTTACCATGGATAATTTACCGAAGGATGCTATTGGATTGTATGAGCAGTATCTTACATTTTCGGGAGTTAGAGTTCCGTTTTCTACCTTTCTTCTGAGGGTGATAAGGTACTTCAAGGTTCACATATCACAACTTGTGCCCATCGGGCTGAATAGGCTTGTTATGTTTGAAGTATATTGCCGAAGTCTTGAGATTGAGCCTACCGTGAATCTGTTTCGGGTTTTTTATAAGTTGAACAAGCAGGGGCACTGGTTCTCATTTGCTAGCCGGACCGGAGGGAACTCTCCGGGACATATATTTAAGGAAACGTGCTCGAGCTTGAAAAATTGGAAAGACAACTTTTTACTGATAGACCGGAGAGCTATCCCCGATGCTATGCCCTGGAGGCATCCGGACTCCAGTGTTTCAGACGATGCTCCGTCGGGGGGTTATTCGGATGCTGACGTTGCAAAGTTATGTGAGGGGGTAGTGGAGCTGAGGCTTGGTCACTCGGGTCTTTTGTACGAAGGTCTGGAAGCATTCTGGCTTTCGTCCGGAGTTTAAGGATATCGAGAAGAATAGTAACGCAATTTATATATATATATATAGAGTCCGGTTCTAGAGAAAAGTGTAATTAGAGAGAAAAGTGAGAAAAAAAGTTTCAGGGTAGATTATGTAAACAGATGAAAGTTATAGGTTAAAAAAGAAACAAGACAAAAAAAAAGAAGGAGCGGTCTTTTTTTAACCCAGAATTCCAGATACAAACATATACACCAACACCATTCAAACACTGACCTCACCATCACCACCTCCGTCGCCGCCGTCACCGTCACACCACCACATACTCTGATACATCACCAATCCCTTCTCACCATCTCCATCGCCACCATCATCATTCCCATCACCACTCCACCGTCATCATCTCCACTGTCGTCAGTTCTGTCATCATCTCCACCACTCCATTGTTGCCGTCGTACATCCGTCAAACACCTGAAGAAAATTGATATCAAGCCAGAGATATCCAAAACTGTAAGTTTTTAATTACATACTTTTTTTTATGTTATTTAGTGCATCATTCTGAAAATTATAAATTAATTAGTGTTATTGGGGAGTGGAATGACATTTAATGAATTTGTATGTTTAAAATTACATTTAGTGCATCTAAGTAAATAATATGTTATAGCACTTCTTTGTATGAATAAGTGCATCAGTATGAACATTATGTAAACAAGTGTAGATGATTAGATTATAAGGAATTTAATTTAGTGCATATTTTTGTTAGATTAGAGCATCGCGAGATAGATTAATGCATCCTTTGTGTATTGTTAGAGCATCGCGAGATAGATTAATGCATCCATTGTGTTTTATTAGACATCGCGTGACTTGTTTCATGATTTTTGTTTGATTAATGCATCAAAAATTAATGTTATGGAATCTGTTAGAATCATTAGAGCATCACTTTAAAATATTAAGGTATCGGGAGTGTATGGTTAGTTCATCAAGTGACAAATTTAGGGCATAAAATGTGTGTGATTAGAACATGAAATGAAAAAGTAAGGGCATTGAGAGTTTGTGATTAGGGCATCCCATGAAACGTTAGTGCATCAAGTGTGTATGATTAAAGCATCGTATGATACATTATGGCATCCATTGAGTATCATTAGAGCATTGGTTTGATTAATTAGTGCATCAAGTTTTCATGAATTACATATGCTTGTATGATTATTGCATCAGGAATAGTTGTTACAACATCCGTTAGTATGATTAGGGCATCAAATGACTTGTTACGGCATATTTTTGTGATTAGTGCATCAAAATATGTTTAGTGCATCGTTGAACATATTAGAGCATCAGTGAGTATGATTAGGGCATCAATGTTAGTGGTTGCCGCATCAGGCTAAATGTTTGTATTTTCGTGCACCACTGAACATATTAGAGCATGATTGAGTGTGATTAGTGCATCAATAAGTAATGATTAGAGCATCAGTGAGTAATGATTAGGGCATCAATGAGTATGATAAGTGCATCGTCAGACATATTATGGAATCAACGTGAATGTTTAGTGCATCCGTTTGTAATTTAGTGCATCGTTACATAGCTTCTTTAGGTTGGGCTTTTTTATGAGCTTCTTTCATTCCAGCTTATAAGCCCCACTTTTTTGGCTTATTATGATTATTATGATATAATATGCTTATATAAGCTTTTTCTGATATGACATGCTTATATAAGCGCATAAATCTTCAAAGCCAGAAAATTGGGTTTATGAAATATAAGCTGGAGTCAAATGAGCTTATAAGCCCACATATAAGCTTAAAAAAACACCCCCTTAGGTTTAAGTTATTAATAGGTCTTTTTGTTAATTGTAGATGTTTTACATCAATTAGTTGTTGTAGACATTAACTTGCTCGAAATTGTGTGTTTTAGTTATTAGTATTTGTTTTTAATAGTTGAGGTTTCAAAGTGATTAGTTTTGGATCTGGTTGTTTTGTTAGGGTAGCTTGATTTTTGGTGTTATATGTGATATATTGAAGTTAGATTTAGATTTGCGATGTTATTTGGCATGCAAATATCATAGTTTACAAGTTTATTGCTTGATGTTTAACTAATAAATCCATGTTTTGCGAATTGTTGATGTACTACATTAATCATTTGTTGATTGGTTTGATTTGTCGAGGCTTGTGAATTGTGACGACATAAAACATAGATTGAATAATTTGGTAAAAGTAGGTTTAGTGTTATATGTTTGAGTTGCGGTAAGTTGCACCACATACTGCACTACATGTGAATTCTCTGCACCAATCACACATGCAGGCAAAAGGTCATTTGACACAAATGCAGCCAAGTCATAACTAGATAAATTATCATATGCCACTGGTTAACTTACATCACAATAATATGGTTAATTACAGCAAAATATTGTGTCTCTTTTACCACTGCAAGCGCGCAACAAAATATGGGTTATGTTGCAACCAAATACCAACAAGATTCCACAAAATATCAGTAAATGCCACACCAACTTCTTCATAAACACCAACCACTCCACCACCGCCATCAAGAGGTTGCAAGTGAACCAATTACCTCAATTGAATCATATTAATGATGGTAATGACTTGGAAATTATACATCATACAAGAGTGATGTCTCGAAACTTTGCAGAGCAGATTCGAGCCCCTTTCCCCTAAATTGACCGGTATCAAACCTTTTGAATGTTATTGAACCTTTTGTATTTACATTCTGCACCCTAGCAACCAGGGATGCCTGGTGCCTTACGAATGTTGCATTCTAATATGAAGCCTCCCATGCGTGGTGCCCAACGACTACAATAATCAACCGAAAGGACCGATGCACTCCATGGATAACTCTCATGCACATCAGCTCAGTAATGGTGATTAAAAAACTTCTCATTGAGTTGCTCTAGAGACAATTGAATCAGAAAAAGAGGTTAAGTTTTATTTATTCCTGATAAATTTGGAATTTAATTACGCGTATATTCTCAATTTAAGCCTTGAATTTTTTAATTATTATGATGTAGAACATAAGATGCTTTATCGGCGTTATAACATGTGCCTTATTTTGTATTTAAATCAGTTAAATTTATGTAAACATATTGACATGATTGTATCGTGTTAAATCACTGATACACATAATATTAGGGATTTATGCAGGTATACATAGGTAAACTAGGAAAGTAATTAAGATAATATAATACCTAATGAATGCTTAACAATTGTGAGTTGCATCCTAATACAGCCATCACGTGAATATAATTAGTGCATCAGTGTGTGTGTGTTTAGTGTGTCCGTATTTATGTTTAGTGCATCCATGAACATATTAGGGCATCCATTTGTTGTGATCACAGAGTCTTGTTGGCGAGGTAAATATATTTGAAAATTGAATTAGGAAGTTGGAAGCATAGGAGTGAATCATATGACTGAGGCTAGTAACTTAAGTGATCATCCAAAGTGTCTAAATATTTGGTCCTTTTCACCAGCTTGGTCAGTAAGTTTTGAGCTATTAGCTTATAAGATACTAGTACACTAATTAGTAATTTACTCATATTAATAGAATCTGTGGTTATGGTTTCAACTCTCATAGAAGAGATTAATGCTACTTGCTGGTCTCAAAGAGGGATAGATATAATGGTCATTGCTTCTTTGGCTTGATGAAGTGTTAAATAATGAGTAGCAAATGGCTATAGGCCAGTAAGCTGCTTTGAAGCCGGTGGTCATGATTGAGATCGCACGTAGTGTTGTGCTTTTTACTTCGATAACGCCTTTTTAGGAAATAAATTTATGCTCAAATTCAGTGCCTTTAGCGAACTACTTGTATGCTTGACTAGGCAGAAATGATAGGGAACTATTGTTGCAAGATAGAACAGAAAAATAACGAGGACGCATTATCATTTATCATTCTTCTCTATCAATTAAGGTTGTTTAAATTCAATCATGGAATTTTACTTTGTTTTTACCTATTACCAGGTGGGCTACATGGCAGTTGTTGGTTCCTTTCCGTTCAACTCCTTCCTCTCAGGTGTACTCTCTTGTGTCGGGACAGCCGTCCTTGCTGGTAAGCTTATGGGTATTCAACATTACAAGTAGACATGCTTCATTTTAGTTAGGGTTCAGTGTCTTACAAAATCATGTATGTTATCCTTTTGGCTGCAGTTTGTCTCCGTATCCAAGTAAACAAAGAAAACAAGGAATTCAAGGTACCTTTCTTGTTTCTCTTTGGCTATGTACTTTTATATATTTTGATTGAGATAACATTGTTAGTGTTAGTAGGGTAGCAAAATGGGTGGGCCACGTGGGGTAAGTAACGGTTTGAAACACCTTCAATCAAAAGTTTATATTATCAATAAATAATTTATGTCTCAACACAAAAATTATATGATAACTTTTTAGAAAAAAAATGATTTTGGAGGTTTTATGCATCACAAATGAGCTTTGGTGACTTTTTGACCCGTTTTCTTATTAGCTAATGCTTTCATTTGATCAGTTCTGAGATAATACATAAACCTGAATTGACTCAGTTCTGAATTAATGGGTCAAATTTGCCACGTCTTTGTTCTATTGAATCCCTTGTAATATTCCTGAAATTAGTATTCCTGACTTCCCTGTATTATTGTTACCTTCATTTATCATCCCTTTACTCGTTACATCGATATTCATTTATGAAATTGTTGCAGGATTTACCTCCCGAGCGTGCTTTTGCTGATTTTGTTCTTTGCATTTGGTGATCATGAACTTCCTTGGATAACTTGTGTTCTCAGTTTATTACATCAAAAGATTATATGACTAAAATTTTGTTATCGAGTATTCACCGAATATTTCTAGGCCCTTGCTACTGATGATGCTTAATATGTGCAACATCCAAACCTATTTAATTTACGAAAGAAGAACCTTTTATATCACTGCTACTAGTTTACCAATGTTCAAGTGTTTGCGTGGATAAATCTTAGATCATGTCAACTTGAAATTATTTGTGTCAACATATAGGCTATGTTCCATATCCTGTATTGGTGATAATCGATGTCCAACCCAAGGAATTGGGAATACACACTAAAGCTTATTATGCTATTGAAGAGGTTAAAGAGGTACAATCATTTTAGGAACTCATTTATGGTGTTTGACCTTCATTTTGTATTTTGATGGTATCACTGCTCGGATGGTCACTGGTGATAATAATAATAGGGAATGTCTAACCAATGCCCTTAGGGCATTGGTTAAGCTTTGTCTTTTTGTGAGTTTTAATTATTATTTAGGTGGGTCCCCGTCCAAATATGCAATTTTGTGTAAACTACAAGGATCATTTATGTAATTAAAACCCACAAGAAGACAAAGCTTAACCAATGCCCTAAGGGCATTGGTTAGACATTCCCATAATAATACAGCTAAATCTATTGCAAAGGAATTCGGCATACTTACTGAAGGTGGGTTAGCCAATGAAGGTCCAGATTTTCGAACCAAAACCAAATAGGAATTGGATGAAATAGCACCTATAATTCAGGTACTTAATAGGGGCAGGAAATTGTGCAGCATCAGTGCAGTACCAGTTAGCGCATCAGTTCAGTATAGTGAATCGGTATCAGTTAGTGCATCAGTTTCAGTATCAGTTAGTGCATCGAGCTGGTTTTTTTTGTCATAAAACAACCTTTTATGTTGTATTATTATATTGTTTGTTTAGGAAAATTAATTTATATTTTTTCTTTTTTCTTTCTTAACTTTGGGTGTGGATTAAGATAAACAACCCAATTAAATGACTAGTATTGTTGTACACATTGGCTTCTTTAAATGTATTGAATGGATTATACACCAATGCGTCAACCAAGTGATAATCAACAAGTCATCGTCTTTCATCTCATGAAACATAAACAAGAGGTGTTGATTTGATTATGTTTAGATGCTATGAAAACTTATTTAGTATATTTAACTAGGATTTAGCAATACCTGATGAATATTGAAATTGGAAAATGCGCTATCATGATGCATGGTTTGTAAATTATGATTAAAACTCATCAACGAGCTCAACATTATATAATTTCTCCAAGATAGAAATACAAATAAAGCGAAGAAAAAATAGTATAGCAAACACATCGCAAGAAAACTACGAAATAGTACATGAGAATTACAGAAACCAACAGTATGAGGTAATTACAATTTTTCAAATTTCTGCAGATCCATATACACTTTCTAAAGGTTGCAAACACATAAAATACTAGAGTATAGAGAGTTAAAACAAAATCTTTTATCTTCAAATAACTAGTTATTAATGCATAAGAGCAACTGTAGCATATTGCATCAATGGCTCTGTCACGTGCACAAAATGCTCGGCCTCTCTCTTGACTTGCTCCCGACATTTGTGTGCATCTTTCCCTACTTTCATTTTCTTCACAAACCCCGCAAACTTCCTCCAATTAACCGTCTGGAACAATTTGGGGTTCATCATGAGATATATAAACACACACACTATCGTCGTTATCAGATAATGAAACCCCCTTCAAGATCTGATCATGTGCATGATTGTCATATCTTGGTAAAGAATTTTCTAGCCGTGTCACATGCGTTACTGTATCGATGCTGCCGCTTATTTCTCGAGTCTCATGTGCACCTAGCGCGTCCTGAGGGTGTTTGTGATCACGCATCTCGATACAAGTGCAACTTAATACAACACCATGACGACCCAACATTCTTCCAATAAGGAGGTACCCATGTTGGAAATGGGGGTTGTAGTAGCCTGTAGTGAACTCAATATCATAGGACCGTGTCTCGAAATACCAATGGATACCCGCAACCTTAACTTCGTAATACCAATGGATACCCGCAACCTTAACTGAGATCTTGACACCTCTGTTTTCAAAATAAAAAGTGACTCATGAGAGTATTATCTTTTCTCCATGATCTAACAGCATTGTGAGTACCATAAGAGGAATAAATTGCCATACTCGTTATTCCATCCACCACATTGTTTCTTGAAGAAGTTGGTGTCTTCAGTCCAATTGTTATACTCACTTGCATTTGTGGGACCCGTTTTTCCTCATTCGGGCTTGCCAAAGCTCTCAGTTGCAACTTGTAGGCTACTCAGAATATACTGCAATACACACATTTACCATGTAAGCATTGATACCACTACATACATATATAAGAACATATGCAATATCTAAATCTACCTTATAATAACACAAATAAAATATCTCACGGACCATCTAAATAGTTGCAACTTCAAATAGCCTAGAAGGAAACTATAAGTTGCTCACTATTTCAAAAACCAAGGTTTCAATATTACGCCTGTCACAATCTCGTAACTTCCATAATAAAACAATTGTATATGTTGAAATAAAGGTGCATTTATTTGAAGATAGTACATGCTAAATGAGAATTACTCTGCTCATCATACCAATGATAAAATAAAAGGTGCATCAATGTTGAAATAATGGTGCATCAATGTTAAAATAAAAGGTGCATCAATGTATATACAAACTACTCATTATATCAGTGGGTCTTTTGCTCATCATACCAATGATAAAATAAAAGGTGCATCAATGTTGAAATATGGTGCATCAATGTTAAAATAAAAGGTGCATCAATGTATAAATACAAACTACTCATTATATCAATGGGTCTTCGTGGGTCACATGGACCCACTTCCGATAATGCTACTGGTATAGAACATTCTTCTATAGTTACCACTTCCAATTTCTTGAAGGAAGTTGGTGCTAATGTGAAGTTAGAAGCCGATAATGGAGTTAATGGTAGTCGTAGCAAATCTGAGGGAGGTTCTCCTAGTCATGGGGCTGTATGTGATATTAACATGGATACTAATAGAGCCAATGTACAGACAAAGGCAGTAGGAAAACTAAGTGATGACTTGACTCAAGTTAAGACTTGCAAATTGCAGGATAAAGTCAAACCAAGTGTATTAAGTAAATAATATAGCAGTGTACATCTACCCTTTTATAGTAATCCCGTTCCTAGTGCTTGTTTTCCGAGGCATAGGAACAATGTAAAATTAGGTCTTAGAGATGATGACGAAAATTCGTTTAGTTACAATCACCATAGCACCAAGATGAAGGCATTAAGGCTCAAGTCGCGTCTGGTTATCGAAGAAAAAGGCATATGATGACTACTAAGTACTGGAAATCAATGCCGAAGCTGAAAGATTACGAGCTATCTAACACTACCAGTAAGTGGAATACTCTCAAACACTGATACTGCAATTTCATTTCATGTTATTCCTTCTAATTTGATCGTTATATTGGTTCTTCTAGGTATCGGAGTCAAACACCTTGACGACAACAGGAAAAGTGTATACAAGCGTGAACGTTGTCAAGTGGATTTGGGTGCTAAGAGAAGGAAGTTGTTCCACCATAGCCCGAAACTTGATTATGTGCATGAGGCAAGTAGTGAAAGTATATCTAATTTACCTGAGAGGAGTGCCGGTGGAGATAGGAAGCGTATGCCTGCTGCTTCACATAAAGGTCCTTAATTATTTTCCAACTTCCATTTTTATATATCACATGGAGGCAAACATTCAGCTAACGAATTGTATTATGGCCATACAGCAAAAGCAGCTACATCTTCGGTTACCAGCCATAAAAGTTCCTTTCAGTCTAAGGATGGTCATGGTATATACTCACTCAATCTGTCGTGTATATACAGTTATATTTTCGTTTGACGAGTCTCTCACGTGCATATTGTTTCTTAATTCAGTGACATTTAGCATAAAGTCATTTACAGTGCCAGAACTATATATTGGGATGCCAGAGACAGCGACAATAGGTTATTTGAAGGTATGAGTTTTGAACTTTTTTTTTTCCAATATGTACATTCTGTTTTTTTGATGATTAAGCTCAAAGAAGCTAGATGTCTGGGCTGCTGTTGCAGCAAAACAGTCATATGGGGGCTAGTTTAAGCTAGGAAAAAGCTACCTAAGGGACCACCTAAAAATTCATAAAAATAAGTTATAACTATACTACCTACCATAGATTAACCATGCAAAATTACAGGACCTAAGGCTAAATATTAAGCAAGTTAAAAATCTAAAAAGCATAAATAATTCCACATCATAAATAAAACACAGTGAAAATCAGTGTAAAATCAGTGCATCACAGTTATGAAATTTCATTCAGGCATTTTATCAAACACATTGTGTGCAAGTTTTGCAAACACGTTTACAAGTCTTTTTTTTTTCTCAAATTTGTTTCAATTAACTCAACTATATAGTGCATCATGTCACAAACTCTTAAAATCGATACATATATGAACACACATTATGATTACCAAATCAAAACTCGTAACAAAAACCATAACTCATTACAGACACGTATATCATCTTTATATTTGATCTTAGAGAACAAAACTAACAAATATATAATCGAAATAAGTTAATAAACTTACTTTGTTCAGCGATATAAGAATTATAATGAGATGATTTGGTGAGCGAGATGATGCTGAACTGTGTGGAATGGTGGGGAGATGATGGTGAACGGTGGGGAACGGTGGTAAGCGATGGGGAGATGATGGTGAACGGTGGCGATGGTGGTGAAAGCCGGTGGATATGAAGACTGAAAGAGGAGAGAAACAAATAGGCATCATGTATGATGAATCGGGAATTTATAAAAGTTACGAAACAAACCTTACAAAATAAAAGAAGTTACAATAAAGCCCCTTGAGTTGGGAAAAAAAAGGAGGGGAGGAGGAGGGGGTGATTTGTACACTTTTTATCTTTTCCACCGAGATCAATTTTTCAAATGAACCGATTTCTATATATATATATATATATATATATATATGTATCCGCTTATGATTTTCTCTTACTTTGTGCAGCTCTTACCATGTCTCGTTATTTGCGCCTAAGTTCTGATCAAGGGTCAAGATTGGGGAAAGGTCGTGCTCTTGCTGAGGGAGAGGAGATACCCCAGCATGTGACCCCCCCTTTGGAGGTGGGAACGCAGGTTCCGGAGCCCAGCCGGGTGCAGCGGATTGTTGAAAAGGCTGATCCGGCTGTCCTAAAGGCCAAAGAGAAAAAAAGAAAGCAACAGGAGAAGAGAGTGACCGGAGCGTCATCTTTGTTAAAGAGGAGGAGACCTAACACGCCTTCCATTGATCTGTCGTCAAGTCCGGACAACTCTCAGCGGACTCGCTCGGTGTCGCCTATAAATACTTTGAGACCTGAAGGTGTTGTGAATGCTACTGAGCAGGGGAGTGTGGGTGGTGGTGGTGATCAGGAGGTTGGTGGCGGGGGTGATCAGGAGACAACTTCGGTGGAGGCTCCCCCCGTTGTTTCTACGACCATTTCCTATCCCTCCGGTCAATGTATGTTTCTTAAACTTGGGATGTATCCTTCTTTTTTTTTCTCTTTTTTTTTTTTTTTTTTTACAAGCGTTTTTTCTTTGCAGAAGCTGGGACGAGCGCGACGGGGGCGAATGTTCAAGGTACCACTCGGGGCGGCACTTTTGTTGGAGGTACTTTACGGTTGGTTTGCTATTCTGGTGTTCTCTCTTTCTTGTTTTTGCAAGTCTGACTCCTCTTTTCCCAGGTGGGTTTGGCCGAATGGGTTCCGGGGAGCCGTTCATTCCTGGCTGGGGTCTGTCGGTCAACACTAGTTTGAATGATGCTGTTCAGTGTCGGGATATGATGAGCAATCTCGCCCCTCCTTTCATTTTGGCGGAACAGGAGGATTTGACTGATGACCGAGCCTTGTTTAGAGGGTGGTTCGAGTTATGTCATGGGTCTATGGCTGTGGCAGATGTGTTCAAGAGGTTCGAACGCTTGAATCATCATTATGCAGAGCTCTACAAAGCCCATTCCACCTGTTGCAGCGTCGACTCTCAGCTTTCTGAGGCTCAAAATAGTCTCCGGGTTCAAATGGAGGTTAATCAGAAACTTGTTCAAGACAATCAAGCCCTCAAAGCATCCCATCATGACTGTGGACGGAAGGAGGAGGAAATGGGTTCCCGTCTGGCCTCTTTGGAGAGGGAGCTAAATGAGTTAAAGACTAAAGATGAGGAGAGAGAGAGAGAAGAAGGTGGGATTGTTGGAAGAGGCCTTGAAGAAGAAGACCGAGGAGTTGGATGAGTCTGAGAAGGAGGTCGCGGCTTTGAGGGCTGACGTTGAGAAGTTTACCGTGAGTGCCAGCCATGAGGAGATCTTGAGGTTCAACTATGTGAAGGAACTGATTCCGGCAGTCGTTCGGCGCTTGCATGGGAGCGATGAGTACCAGCAAGCTTGGGGAAGTGTTTTTAATGCCGCCATAGACTCTGGCTATTTGGATGGTCTTAGGGAAGGTCGCGGCGAGGAGGAGGTCGGCAGGATCCTTGCTAAGCAGAAAGATTTTGATATGCAAGCGGTTGAGGGGTTTACCGCTGCATACGATGAGATGTTCGTGAGGTCTTTTCCTTATATTGAGAAGATCAAGCGCTCCTATCACCTTCCTCTTACAGACTTGATGAATATGCTCCCTGAGGGATCCGGATCAACTCCGGGTGCGGGCACTTCCGGTGGACCCTAGCTTTTATCTGGCTTTGTAAACTTTTGAATGTTAAGACAGTTTTATGTTTGTATCATGGTGGGCCTGCGTGCCCTTGAGTTGTGTAGTTGAACAATTTATATTTGTATCTTCGCAATACTGGCAATGTTATTTAGGTCGTCCGCATATCCGGACGGCCACTTTTGATTATCTGTCTGTATATGCTTGTGTATGCATTGCGTCTTTGCTAGTGACTTGGCACTTTCGGCGTTAAATTATGCCCGTAAGTAAATATACTCTGGCCTTCCCTAGTGACTTAGCACCTTTGGGGTAATGTTTCGCCTGTTGGTAAATATATCTGGGGGCTCATCCCTGGCGTCGTCACGCCTCCGGGGTATCTGCGTGCCGTTCGGGCATATATGCCTCGGCTCATCCCTTAATGACTTAGCATTATTTGGGGGTATGCAGTCGCCTTACCGAATGGTATGTGAGCCTTCCCTAGTGTCGTGGCACTTACGGGGGTATTCGCGTGCCGTTCGGGCATATATGCCTCGGCTCCTTCCTAAATGACTTAGCATTATTTGGGGGTAAAATAGTTGTGATGGTCGGGTTTTCGGGTGTGCGGTCGGAGGTAGCTAGTCTCCGTCGGCTGTGCCCTGTCCCTCTGCATGAGATGTAATCATGGAAAATTTTCCTCCTCCGTCGTAGGTAGGGGAATATATCATTGATGAAAGTGAAAACATAATAGTTTGTGCCCGTAGGCTTACATTTTGTTTGTGAATATTTAAAAGAAACATTTCTTCAAATTCATGGCGTGCCACTTCCGGGGAACTTCCTCTTCGTCCACGGTTTCTAGCTTGTACGAGCCGTTGAGATTTGCTTCCTTTATCCGGTAGGGACCTTCCCATTTAGGTCCTAACTTGCCCTGGTCCTCGGCTCTGCTGGCCTCGTTCTTCCGGTACACGAACTCTCCGGGCTTGAAGGACACCAATCGTGCTTTGCGGTTGTAGTATTTTTCCAATTGTGTTTTGTACCTTGCTTCCATCACAGCAGCCTCCTCCCTCCGTTCCTGTAGTAGGTCGAGGTTGAGGCGAATTTCCTCTTCATTTTGTTCTTCCATTCGGCGAGGATCTTCCTCCTCAAGGCCTTCTCTTATCTTCCTTACTCTGTATGTCGGCATACCTATCTCTGTCGGTATGACTGCTTCGCTTCCGTAGGTGAGGCTGAAGGGTGTTTCCCCATTGCTTGTCTTGATGGATGTTCGGTGTGCCCAGAGGACATTCGGTAGTTCATCCACCCAACCTGCCCTTGCACGCCCCAACCTTGCTTTGATTCCCTCCATCAAGCTTTTGTTCGCCCTTTCTACCAGTCCGTTGGCCTGTGGGTGGGCTACGGCTGTGTTAATCTGCTTGATGTTGAGCTTGTCGCACCATTTTTTGAAGGGTTTGTCCACGAACTGCTTTGCGTTGTCCGTGACAATAACAGCTGGAAGACCGAAGCGACACACTATATTGTCCCATACGAACCTTTTAACGTCCTTGCCTGTGATCCTTGCCAGCGGTTTGGCTTCCGTCCACTTAGTGAAGTAGTCGATGACGACCAGAAGGAACTTGACCTTTCCGGCCGCCGGGGGTAGGGGCCCTACTATGTCCATCCCCCATTGGTAGAAGGGCCACGGAGCCATGATTGGGGTCAGCTTGGTCTTTGGGAGTTGTGGTATTGGAGAATGGATCTGGCAAGAGTCGCACTTGAGTATCTCGTTCCTAGCTTCCCGGTGCATGGAGGGCCAATAATAACCTTGCTGCATGGCTTTTTCCACGATGGAGCGCGGACCCGAATGCATCCCGCAAGCCCCCATATGTATCTCCCTTATAACGTAGTTTGCTTGCAAAGGACCCACGCACCTCATCATGGGAACCAAATAAGCCTTCTTGTACAACACTCCATTTTCCATGACATACTGGCTGATTTTCATCCTCAGAGTACGAGCTTCGTTAGGATCATCTGGCCAGATTCCCTCTTCGAGACATCGAACGATAGGGGTCATCCAATTGTCCCCTTCTTCTTCCACAACATTGTTGATTTCCCTTCCTTCCGTCGATCTTTCTCTTAACACCTCTACCAACACCTCCTTCGTCAGGTGGTCGAAGGCGACGGTGGCCAGCTTGCTAAGAACATCTGCCTTTTGATTTTGACCCCGAGGGATGTTTCGGATGGTAAAACTTTTGAAGCCTGCTATGTACTCCTTTGCCTTCGCCAAGTATTTGATCATGCTTTTGTTGCTTGCCACGTAATCCCCATTTATCTGGTTGGCTACCAGCTTGGAATCCACCCGGACTTCCAGATCACAAACTTGCATGCTTTCGGCCATTCGTAACTCTGCTAGTAGCGCTTCGTACTCGGCCTCGTTGTTGGTGCTTTCAAAATCTAAGGATAGCATCGGTGAACTCCATTCCTTCGAGGCTGATTAGTACAAGACCTGCTCCGGAGCCTTTGTTATTGGATGCTCCGTCCGTGTACAAAAGCCATTTCACTTCTTCTTTCTTCTTTGTCGCCGGCAGCTCAAAATACTTGTCACCGTTTTCTCCGATCGGAGTTTCCGATAGGAAATCTGCTAGCACCTGACCCTTAATTGCGTTCCGGGGCTCATAGGAGATACTGTAAGTGCCTAGTTCCACCGAGTACTTGGCTAGCTTTCCGGATGCCTCTGCCTTGTTGAGGATCTGCTTTATGGGTTGGTCTGTGATTACCTTAATGGGGTGTGCTTCGAAGTACATTCGGAGCCTTCTTGACATGTGCAACAAACAGAGTGCTAGTTTCTCAATCGGAGCATAGTTTTTTTCTGCTTCATTGAGTGTCCGGCTTACATAACGAACTGGAAGCTGCTTTCCCTTCCTTTCTGTGAGCAAGACCGCACTGACCGCTTCCTCAGCGGCTGCAAGGTACACGTACAGTGTTTCCTTTGTCACTAGTGTTGTCAGCGAGGGTAGGTCCGTTATTAACTTCTTCATTTCTTGGAATGCTCCTTCCGCTTCTTCTGTCCACCGATATTCTTCCTTATTCTCCTTAGTAATGTTCTTGAGTGTTTCGAAGAAGGGTAGGGACCTTTCGGCTGATCGGGACAAGAAGCGATTAAGCGCCGCCAGTTTGCCGCTGAGGCTTTGCATCTCCTTCAAGGTCCTAGGTGACTGCATGTCCATTATCGCCTTTGTCTTCTTTGGGTTTGTCCGGATCCCTTCCGAAGTTACCATGTATCCTAGGAACTTTCCTTCTTCCATCCCGAAGGAGCATTTTTTGGGATTCAGCTTCATGTTGATCTTCCGAAGGTTATCAAATGTTTCGGCTATGTCCGCTAGCATTCCCTGCTCTTGATGACCATGTCATCCACATATGCTTCTAGATTCCTCCCTATCTGTGACTGGAAAGCAGAATCTATCATCCGCTGGTAGGTAACCCCTGCATTCTTCAATCCGAACGGCATCTTGGTGTAACAGTAAGTCCCTTGCTCCGTATAGAACGCAGTTTTCTCCTCATCTTCTTTTGCCATCTGTACCTGATGGTACCCTTTGTAAGCATCCAAGAAACATTTGTACTTGTATCCCATGACTGACTCGATTTTCCAGTCGATTTCTGGCAGGGGGTAGTAGTCCTTGGGGCAAGCAGAGTTGATGTTCTTGAAGTCGATGCACATCCTCCAGCTTCCATCACACTTTTTTACCAACACAGGGTTGGATATCCAAGTGGGATATTTTACTGAACTGACAATGCCGGCTCGGACCCATTCTTCTACCTCCTTTGTGACCGCCTGACTTCGATCCGCTGCCAACATTCGGCGTTTCTGATACACCGGTTCTACCGAAGGGTTAGCGTTCAGGGTGTGCTCGATTATTTCTCGGGGGACTCCCGTCATATCCGCGGGTTCCCATGCGAACACATCAAGGTTCCTCTGCAACAGCTCTTTGAGGCGCCTTTTACATTCCGAGGATAGGGAACCTCCTATCATCACGGCCTGTTTAGGAAAAGCTGGATTGATCGTCACTTCTTCCGTTAATCCCACTTCACTGGCTTTTACCTCTTCCTTCTCTTGCTCCAGAGGATGGGCTTCTAACTTTTCCAACCTTCTACACTCTGAAATGATGACGGAACACGTGACAAGGGTGGCGATTCCCCGGGGGGTTGGGAACTTCATCATGGAGTGAACTGTAGAGGGTATGGCTCGTAGGATTTTCAAACCCGTCCTACCCAAGATTACGTTGTAGGGTGACGGTGCCCGAATTACGATGAACTTCATCCTGACCTTCCTATACAGCCCCTCGTCCCCAAACGAAACGTCCAATTCAATCTTTCCTATCGGCTTGGTAACCTGTCCGGCGAATCCGAGTAAGTCTGTTTGTGTTTGCTTCAGCCGGGCTCTTATCTCTGGGGGTAAGTTGTTAAAACAGTGCTCAAACATCACTTCTACCGAAGCTCCTTCATCTACGAAGACCCTTCGTACCAAATACCCTTCCATTGTAGCTTCGATTATGAGGGGGTCGTCCGACACGTCTCCCTCGGGGAGTGGGGGAAAAGTTATGGGTACATTCATCCACCTCTCTTCTTGCTCCGACGACTTTCTCTTCCTTCGTTCGGGCCATGTCCGGATCATGTTGATAACCTTGTCTTTTGCTCCTGCTTCATTCTTAGGGTTTTCCCTCTTACCCTTCTGCCTGAGGTCCCTAACCAAGTGGTTCAACTTTCCGGAATCCAAGGCTAGCTCCAATTGTCTTTTGAGCTGGTAGCAATCATTCGTGTAATGCCCCTTTTCTCTATGATAGTCACAATACCTGTCCTGGTTTGCCTTTCGGGGTGGGTCACCCATCGGCTTCGGAGGAGGCAGACGCAACTGGTGTTCGGTGGCCAAGATTTCTTTTGGTGGTTTTATGAGTGAATCCAACGTCAAACGGGGGTGATTTCGGTTCAGGTGATCACTGCGGTGGGATATGTAAGGCGCCGACCTGTCCCCATGACGATGAGAGTTTCCGTGGTCTTTTCCCGAATACCCGTATCGTCCTTCATTCTTCCTATCTCCTCCGTAATGACTTCTAGCGGGCCTTTCGTCCTTCCGGAAAGATCCTGTTGAGGCTCTCCTGGTTGTGTCGTAGTGTTCCCCCCGAGGTAACTCAGTGCTTGCGAAAGCTTCCTCTGACCTCACAAAGTCGTCTACCCTGGCCATTATCTCCTCCACGGTCTTCGGAACTGTATCAGCGAACCGCTTGGCCAATTCTGGACATTTGCAGCCGTTCATGAATGAGGAGATCCTCATGATCTCCGGGGCACCTTGTATGAATCCCGTCTTAGTCGTCCATCTTTCTTTGAACTCGGGTAGTGTCTCATTTTCCTTTCTCACGATCTTAGCTATTTCGGTGGGGTCTTTAATACAAGCCTTGTGTAGGGAGAACCGGGTCTCGAACTGATCTCTAAGAGCTGCCCATTCGTCTATACTCCCCGGAGGGAGTCCGTCAAACCATCCTCTGGCCTTTCCGTCCAGCGTCTGCTGGAACATGCGACACCACACTGGCATCGGCCATTCTCCATGCCCTGTGGCTCCGGTGAATCTGTTGAGGTGATCTTGGGGATTCGTCGACCCATCATACAGCTTGATATGAGTGGGCATCTTGTGTTCCGGTCCGGAGAATTCGATGATGCGTCTGGTGAATGGAGATTTGGAGACTTCCTTGAAGGGCTTCCCTAGATCATCGTCTTTTATTTTACTCCCGGTCACTATCTCCTTTTTCTTGTTCGCCGTTTCACCTTTGTCGGGAGCTATCCCATCTTCAAAGTCCAGCCGTATCGGTTCGACGGTGTCCCTTCGGCTATTGTGCTCTTTTATCATTGACTTGAGTGCAGTTACAAACCCTTCCAACTGTTCTCTTGTCATTGGGGTGGAACTTCCTTCTCCTCCATCGGAAGTTACTGGGGGTGTCGAACCCGTCATCCTATAGCTCTGGTAAATTGAATGCGGGTCCCACGGATGGCGCCAATGTCGAAGTATTTTTTTGTGGGTTGTGGCAGTTATCTTTCGGTCTTGGAGACAAGCCTCTCAGATACCTGCTAAGATGAGCAACGCGTTAGTCTCGCTCCGGGTGTTATCCCAGGACCCGACTCCGGCGTGATAATGAGTACATGTTTAACCGAAGGGTATAGTATAAAATGTGTGTGTGTAAAAAATGATACCTTATTCCCAATTACTGTATGCGTATTTATACTACCTGATGTCACTATCTGGTCCCTGGGTCTGTCGTACTTCATGGGACCGTTGATGTTGTCAGAGCTGACACTGTCCCTGACACTGTCCCTGGCGTCGTGTCTGACATCCAGGAGAATGAGACAAAGCGTATCCAGGCTAGATGTCAAAGGTACTGTGAGGTCAGCGCGTCCTTCGGACGGATGGTTTGTCGATGTACCCTTCGGTATAGCCTTGGGCTGCTCCGGTAGAATATTGGACCGTTTTGGTAAAGTGTTGGACTCTTCGGTCATTGGACCGAAGGGGCATATACGTCGTCAATCAGGATCAGGTGTTGATGCTCAAGTCATGTTTTCAAGTCTTTTTTAAACCAAGTGAAGTTCTCTGTGACAACACGCAAGAGGATGTGTGTGTGCGCGCTTCATCACTCTTAAAGTTTGACAAGAAATAAATCTGACAAATTCAATAGTTGTGTGTGTGGGTTAGCAAAATAAACGCCCCTTGTATTTGTTCTTGACCAAAAAGTGGATTTTAGTATGTCACTTAGCCGAAAATTATGAAAAGGATGCAAAGGGAAGGTTAAGTGGTGAATTAAATAAGAAATTAGTGTTCAAGAAAGTGTTAGATACTTGCCCTAGTTCGAGTTATAGAAGGTGTTCGAGACTAGCGTGTGTTCAAGTTACATAGCTTTTGGACCAAAGTACTTCAACTGGTTTCCAGACTCGAATCATGTTATCAAGTTCAAATGTTTAAGCTTTTATCAACCGAAAACCAGACGGACAAACAAGCCGACCTTATTCAATTCGGTTTTCAGTTTTGTATAATTATTTCTCGATTCAGTTCAAGTCAAAACACACCTATTTGGTTCAAACTAGCTAAACAGAACCGACTTCGGTTCAGTTTCGGTTTTACTCGGTTCACGTTTTACCCTTAATCGGTCAGGTTTTGTTGGTTCGGGACGGTTTTGTAATAGAATGATATCAAACGACATAAAAGCTATCTAGTTTGCAAATATTTTTAAAATAAACTTGGTTTCAAACAAGTGAAGTTAGAACGGAAATAAAAGGCTACAGAAACAATCTTTGATTTCATGTGTTTATAAATAGTGTTGATAATTCAAGAAATTATTCATCTTTACATACACAAGTTTGTTCTCCAGGTTACCAGAGCCACCAACTTGGTAATTGATATCATTTGAACCAAATTTGACAAAATTTATGTCAAAAAAAGCTGATGAATTGATATCATTACATTGAGATTGTTTTGGGCGTTCAAGATGATGAAACTTATAACTTGCAATACTTCTTAAACCAAACTCCAGGTGTCTAAGACATTAAACATGTTACTTGCAATACTTCTTGAACCAAACTCCAATGTTCACAAAGCTTTCAAAATCTGATTGTGGTCTGCACGAAATAAAACACAAATTAGTCACCAGCTAATCAGAATATAATTCGATCAGATATATTAAATATTTTAGATAGATGGACATCAGACAAATAATGTGCTACGTTGGTGATAGATGGAGTAGCCTGATAGTTACACTCTTCGCTGGTTAAATCCATAGAGATCTTTTTTTCTGTATTTTTTCTGGTTGTGTGAAGGACGTGTCTATGGTTGATAAGAAGTGGTCATCTACCATTTCGGTTAGGGACCATCATACTCTCTTTAGTTTGTATCAAAGAAATCTATGTTTTGTGTTCTTTTATTTAATTGTTTATTCCTCTTTTGAAAGACCAAACGGTTGCATGAGTACTACTCATCCATGATCCATTACTAATATGTGCCTTAATGAAAAGGGCAGTGGATGTGTTAGTCACTATGAAGAATGAATCAGGTGCCTACATAATTTGGTATCGACGATGATTAGGGTGCCTACATAAATGGGCAGTGGGTTGTTTTAACTGCATAGTTTTGATTCGTATAAATAAATGCAACAACCGCAACTCTAAAGCATTTTTACGCTGGAGGTATGTTATTGCATGCATCCGTAATAAGTAACCCTAAAGTTTGTCCAATGAAATGTACATATTACCATAAAAATTGTTCTAATTACGATTTTTTTATATGCTTAATTTACATGCAATTTGAGGTTCCTTTATATCAATCAACTACGTTTTTTTGTCCCTTTCACCACTAGATATCCCGCTGTGGAGGGGCGGGCATTTTGCTAGTATATAGAAAGAAAAGTTTGATTGGATGGAGTCTTATAACTATTAAAACTCCAAATCCTTTCTTGGTTATAGATCACCTATTCATTAAATTTACATCTCTTATCTTCTTCACTATAACTTTTCTTTAGTATTTGACTTTTGAGAGTCAATGTTAAACAAGTATTAAAAGGAGTATTGAGTTAGCACAAAGAATGCAAGGGTTGTTTTCGTAAGTTATTTGATCGAATATTCTATTTAAAGCTTTGTATAGCATAGTTCAGGATTGTTTACCTGCTAATAGGATGTATATCTTCAGGAAAAACAATTACTTTCACCGGAACTCCTTTCTCCTTCAATGCCCGAGCAAACTTTGCACATCATATCATAATTTCACATCAGCATCAGCATAGTATATTATAACGCAAGTAAATGTATATCTATAGCTAACACATGCAAATCTTCATATTGTGGCTGTATCAGTTTACCCTTGCATCTTGGGGGACCCAACCATAATAAAACAAAATGAACGATTACTCTACAAACGATCTAACGTGAGAAGTGTTCACCATTTTTAAGAAAGAAAATACTAGGAATAACAATAGCACTTACTTGCAATCCGTTTGAAACTGGGACACGGAGATCTTTAGCACCTAAGAGGAACAGTGTAGGAGTTTTCACCTGTATCAACCAATAACCAGTAAGAAAACCAAATGCACATTAAACTAATGATAACCGAAGAGAGTAACAGACGTGAAAATGTATCGGTCAATGTAAGGCCTGCTACATGGGCGGCTTTCATAATAGTTATTATTAGCCAGGTACAATTTTGTGTGACCTTAATTTGCATGGTTACAAAATACATCCATCCATTCCACCACTTTCAGTTTTAAGATATCTAGATAATATATTTGGATTTACACCGGTTACTATAGCACTCTTACTGAAAAATATTTACTCAAGTAGCTCTTACACCCAGGAGAAGTGTCTCGTGATTTTACTACCTAATAATACATATATAATATATAGCTTACATGAGTAATGGATGTTTGTCAACATATAATAGTGTATTTGGACATGAAATATCAAAGTGATTTGTATGATTTGAAGAATTGAAATGAGATAATCAGTTGCTTAAAAGGAGGGGTAATTCCGTACTGATCTCAATAATCAGTTTTATAAAAAATACTACTCCGTACATAAGTATACTGCATACCTTTGGAAGATGTGAGATAGGGGATTTTTCATGAAAAGACGCGAGGAGTTGAGGTGAAGGGGCCTCAGTATAAGTAGAAATCCCCTCGGTTCCAAAGGTCTCGACAAAGCACCAATCTGGTATATCAGACGTACCCACCATTAAAGCCAAATTACAAACAGGGTTCCTTGCAGCAGCCGCAGCAAATCTATCTGGTGCCTGCAGAACCCATAGCACAGATAAGTAACCACTAGGAAATGGACATGAAGAATAAACAAACTTTATATGTTACCTGGCCGATCAAGTGCGTGGTTAAGAAACCACCATGGGACCCACCAAGTACGCTTATTTTGGATGGGTTTGCAAGCCCCGTGTCAATGGCATGATCTATAGCTGTGAGGACATCGTTTACATCCTTCAAACAAACACAACGTATTGTTACAGAAATGATGTTCCCAATCAAATAAAGATAAAGTAAACTATCATTAACACACAAATATTTGCCACTAGTTAATATTCGTACTTTTTATGATTGTTGATTTGTTGCACAATATTTGTACATAAAAATTTGTACTTTTTTATGATCGTTGCATAAAATTTGTTTGGTGCCTGCTGATATGGTTTTTATTTCCACTGGCGTTGATCAAATAATTAATAATTGTTGTAAATCGGAGAAAACAACATTCCTCTATAATAACATATGGTCAAACAGATACATAATTTTTCATTGATGAGATAAATGCCAAGAAAAGATACCTGTGATCCGATTTTCCCTGGAAGTGATTGCAGTGCCTCCTCACCAAATCCAATCGAACCTCTGCAATAACATTGCTATTCAGAATATGCTTTGAGCAATGATAAAACTTAATATTTAAGAACAAGACGACCATATGGTTCAACAGACGAATAAATAAAATGGTTTTTGAAGTCTTGAAGAGTTGATACAAGGTAAATTCCCAAAAAAACATGTTTGTAAACTTAACATCAACTTTGCATTTCATATGCATTAGGTTTGAGCTGGAAAGTCAAAGCAAACTACTTCTGTTACGCTGAAGGAGCACAGTAAATGAATTTCCTATTTTGAGCATCAGTATGATGATTTAGAGCAGTCTCTTACACCATATCAGAAATTCATTGAATATTAGAAGCCAAAGACTTGCCTGTAATTTACAATTAGCAAACTATAGCCAATTGAAGCAAGAAATGCCGACGTCTTGGAAAAGCTTGTCAATGTAACACCATGTGGGCCTCCATGAAGGATTACGATCATTGGGTCACAAGCATCTTGCTTAGATCTTGAGGATAAAAATATTGCTTCAAAAGGTTTGCTACCACCTATCAATTTGAAAGCAAGTGAGAAGCAAATCAAACACGAATGTAAAGAGATGACCTTGAGGGATCCCTAAATAAAGACATGAAATATGATTTTGAACTTTGTGTCCTTTAAGAAAATCGGTTCAATGTTAGATGTGAAGAAATTTCCCATTCACTCGTATACTTTTCGACCATTTCTCATTTGTGTGAGCCATGTCTTATAACTTTACTATCAAGCAAATGGAACCTGTAATTAGATCTTCATTGCTTCTATATTATACAGGACACAGAAAATAAATAATATTATATTATACAATTACATCCTCTCATCAAGAATAAAAAATCAAAATGCTGCGACTAGTGGTCGTCAAAGATTTTATGGGATACCTTTTGTGAGGTTCTCAGAGACATTCTTGACCCGTATCTTCAGAATGTCAATTTGGAGTGACGAGAGTAAAGATTTGACCTGTTTACATCATATCAAAGTACATTGTTAGAACTACCAATAGAAAAATAGGTTTTAACTGTTACCAGAAAAACTTCATATAGGAAGTAACAAGAACATACTTTCTCTTTACTTTCAGATGTAGGACTCGAAACATCTAGCCACCGCCAGATGGCATCTTGAGATTCCTCCTTAGTTACACTACCATACTTGACTTGAGGGACATCTACAAGACTGCTACATACTTCATATAGGAACAGAAAACATAAACATTTGTTAGTTAATATTTTTCAATAAATTATACATCATCGTCATTTTGTATAATTATAGTATCCATTATGGTTAGAAAACTATATTCCAAAACAATAGGCTAATTTTAAGTACTAAAAGGTTGTAGGCATCTGAATACACTTTGAAGTACTAAAAATCAGTTTGACCTGACCCATTTTCATTTGGCTGTTTTGTTTTATTGTTTTACCAATTTGTAACCATAAGAGAAAAAAATTAAAATGAAATTGACCCATTTGTAGGTAATTAGGTAGGAAATTGCCACCACTAAATATGTACCGAAGTTTTCTTAACGTAACAGGGCAATAAATAAGTAAAATTTGCTACCAGCAAGGATGTTGTTGTCATTAAGTGTAAGTAGACTCCATGAATGATTTGAATCGCCGGGAGTGACCCTTGAAACTTTCCCACTACCAATTCAGGAGTGAATTGCAAATTAGAGAAACAATCATCCAGTAAACAATATTTACTTTTTAGTGCAATCGGAATTATATTTTAAAAGAAAATGTGATTATATACCTAAGCACATTTACGGAAATTATAACTTCACTGCTGCCCCAAATGGAAGATAATATCATTGTGTATCCATCTGACAGCCATGGTTTACTTAACACATTGAAACAGTAAATCCCAGGGAAGCAACCATCCTCGGGACACATCACAACCGGAACCTATTGAAATTAGGAGTGTGTAAGTTCAAAATGCAGGATATCAAAAACAGTCGGTCAAATGCTTCTGAAATCATATTCAAGAAATTAGGAGTGTGCAACATTTTACTTGACAGTTGTGACTTGGTTACAGCAAGACATTTTTCTCTTTGGAGTAAGGATTAAATGAGTAAGACAGGAACTTTGTAGCAATTTTTCTGTTATCATTCCATTAAATAAGTCACAATAAAAAACTAGAAAGATGCATGGACTACCCTAAGCTTTAGGAGCAAAAGTACATAACATGGAAATAAAGAGGGAAACTTGGGACTATCGCACATGTGGTGGACCACTTCTTGTTTCTAAATGCATGCACGACCAACCAAACTAGGCTACTAATCCACCCCCGCTTACGCCACCAGATCCACCCTTGCTACCGGTCCTCCTCGACTACCTCAGACACTACCAATCAAGAGTTCAAACCCGACTGAGACGCAAAAGAGAGGGCTGAAGGTCTTTGTTTTAATTGGAAAAGTATCACCGGCTCACCGCGGTCATTAATGTAATCCACCTAAGTTTCGCCTTCTTTAGTCAGGACACGAACCACGTCCCGCAACAAGCCCCATGTGGGGGCTATGCACCTAAGCTTGAAGTCATGAAGACCAATCTTATGGAGTTTTTAAACAAACTTTTCCACTAGTAACACATGCACGTTGAAAGTGTATTAATCCGTACAGGCATTTAGAAACAAGAAGTGGTCCACCCAATCTGCATTAGTCCCATGTTTCTCCTTTTATTTCCATGTTCTGTAGTTTGCTCCTAAAGCTTAGGATAGTGACTATCATCTCTATAGTATTTAATCCTAACTTTTGTTTAACAGGTACAAAACATTTATCCATTTGACACAAGCCCAATTTTAGTGTTACTTAACTCACCACCCATTTTACCAACTATATAAAACAGTTCAAAGTAATATCATATATCAACTCACCACATCAATGATCTTGGCTGGAGTTGGTTCTCCTTCACTGTTCCATTCAATTTTATGAAGAGATTGTGTAGCTGAATGTGCCCCCGAGTCTACACAACTTTTGGCAGATAAAAACACAAGAAACTTTCCATCTGGGCTAAAAATCCAAAGACACGCAGAGTTACTTGTTGGAAACCACATCGTTCTAGTCCCCGTAACGGAAAAACATACACTGCAAGCCAAAAGCAATACACAGACTTACGTGAATCGTGGAAGGAGAGCACTATTTGTGGCTTCACTCAGCTTAATCACTGATTCATCATTTATAGCATTGTCCTTGACATCTGATCCAAATAATGGAGCCTTTACAGCATATAAGGCACAAGGCCTATTAAAGCAATAAATCATTCCAAATTTCCTAGTGTCTGATGGCCAGCCAACAAAAACCAGATATTGTTGTAAGCCTTTTGTTGCTGGAGCCCATACAACTTGTCCAACACTTAGTGACCTCCCAATCCCATCTACAGCATGAACATCTCCACTGAAATAACAAATATATAAGAACAAGATAAATTTTATTTTATATAATTCGTGTCATGACAAAACTAGCCAACTAGGTAATGAACCAACCTGTTAATATTAACGACAAAGAGAGCAGGTTGCCTTTTTCCAACATAGGCTTCACCCCAGTCCTCTTCCCAATCGCCTTGACCTTTCCAGCTGCTACAATCCTTATCAGTGGAACTAGCATCTTTTTTGTATCCCATATCATTGAATGTTGGTTTTGGCTGTGCTGGTTCTTCTGCAACATAAGCAATTAAACTTTCATCCGAGCTCCATGAAATTCCCTCAAACCTGATCCATCCAAAGATAAAACTCAATACTCTTTAATAATGCACAAACAAGCCACCTTAGGTTGAATGTTTTGCCAACGAATGAAGCATTGCATTAACTGGGGACTAATGTTGTTATTTATGTAGAACTCGGTGGAATCCATTAGTTTTAGAAAATCCAGTAACATATATAAATAAATTACCTCTATTTTTCTTTTTGGGCCAAGGTGCTAGCTTAAACACCAAGATAATATAAAACGTGATATAGCGATTATGAAACAGACTAAGGTAGTGTTTGGATGCTCGTTTTGAAAGCGATTATCTAATTATTATGATTTCTAGTCGCAATAATAAGTTTTTGGTTATCATTATTACCATCTAAGCATTTAGGAGTCAAATTATCAGATAGATACTAGCAATAACAAAGATGATGATCTAAAAGTAGGGAAACTACTTATGAGCTTCTTCTATCTATTACAGCCTCAAAACGATGATTACAATTTACAGCTTTTGAAGACCGATGATAAAAAAAATATTACCATCCATCTGCATACACGGATCCATGTACGGACTGAGGAACACGTATCTCCTTCTCTACCTGAGATGGACCCCAAATTTCAAACAGAGTGGGTGAATCATTTTCGGGATTTCTTACTACGAGAAGCTTTGACCCTGACGGTGAGGGGACCATCAGCGATGCACCAGTAACTTCAACCGGAAATGGTGACCACTGAACATCTAAACCACCGTTAGAATCTCCAGAGATAACGCTGGACAACATATGTTTCTTCTTCTTATTTGCTAAGAGATTTGGTTGGCTAATCGTAAACATGGTGTGCGAACCCCGACCTGCAGTATTAATTAGGCACAAGTCAGTGAACCATCTATTAGAAGATAACAACTGTAATAAGCAAAAATGGGGAGCTTTATATACCATTGGGGGAGTTGAAAGTCCATGCCTTGTCAATGGTAGCAACGCTTGTGAATTCTTTATACAATTTAGATTGAGAAACATATTCTTCCTCGTCTACACCGACTGCAGCTTCCTTCACTGGTCTAATTCCAATGCCTTCCATACTTGAGTAGACCCGGTGGCGTTTACTAGAAAATCAATTCACGCAAATAAATAATTGTAGAAGTTTTCACTTGCTATCAACAAAAACGTCCGAACTTGGAGGGAACCTTAGTAATCTATTTTTGAATACTACGGATGCAAAAATGAAACTAGCAACTTTAAGGAGTTGTTATCATATATCATACGTTTACATGATTTAAATTCTATGAAAGAACTTTTACGCACTGGCTTGTGCAATTTCCTCAAAGGGTGGCAGACGAGTTGAGAGACTATAATTAGGATAAACTAGTATTTATAGAAACTTACAACTAAAAAAACAAACTTGGAGGATCTATTTATGAATATTACGAATGCAATAACAATCGAAAAGGGCTGTTATTAAGGGGGTGTTTGTTTAGGCTTATATAGCGGGCTTGTGGCTTACTTGGTTCTCGGCTTATGTTTCATAAGCTCATTTTTTGTGGCTTATTTTGAAATCTTTCAGCTTATATAAGCTTACCATGTCATAATTACCTTATATAAGCCCAAAAATTGAGCTTGTGAAACATAAGCCATAAGTCCGCCATCTAAGCCGAAACAAACACCCCCTAAGTAAATTCTAACTATCATGTATGTTTAAACTCTATAACCAAATAAGAATCATGCATTGTATTTAGGATGTAAAGTGCCACTAGACATCTTGTTTTCTAATTCAAAAAAGTCAACTTAAAACTGAAACAGAAGATTATTATAAAAAAAAGTCAACATGATTAAATCAAGAGAAATGAGAGATAGTGGGAATGATAACGTACTGTAATTGTAACCGACGAGAAAGATGATGAGATGATGATTTATTTAAGTGTTTGACTAATGGAACTGAATGTGAAAGTGGAGTATTGAGATAATTGATAGTGATAAAAGGTGGATGAGTTGAAACCGGAGTGTTTGTTATTTTATTATATCCTCCTCGTAGCAACAGCATATTTCTTCTAGTCTACTTTTTAGATTCTTCCTTGGTGTTTCTTTCTTTATTCAAAACCAAACCCTCCCTTGGTTGGGTTAATGGCTTGGCTTGGTTTCCTTGCCCAAACCATACCTTATATCTATCCAACTCTATAGGTTTCGTTAAGTTATAGTCGAGTTAGGCTTTGTTTCTTTTTTCTTTTGAATTAAGTCCCTTATAAGATATGATGGGTCCATTCTCTTATTTCGTCTGGTTGAGGAGCACTTTACTTTTGATTCCCTGGTGATACAGACTCACTAAAGAAAAAGAAACACAATTAAATATTATTGAGCCCACTCATATTCCATTCAGACACTACAAAAACAAAAATAAACGCCCCCTTACACAACACAGTCATATCATCAAAATACTTGCAACAAATTTGATAGCGTATAGGAGTTTTGGGGCTTATCAATTAAAACCAATACGTAAATATACAAGTTTATTAGAGTCAAAACCTTGACACACTCCAGCTCTTTTCTGAAAGAAAAGAAAAAGGAATGGTAAGGTATGACAACTATTTCATAGTCTCAATATTTTTTAGAGAATAAAATAAACTATATGATACGATAAGTGGGTGACTTTTGACAATTTTTTATTCCCCCAATATTAGGATGATTGGAAAGGATACTAAATAATCTCGTTTAATGGCATAAAAGTAAATTTGTTAGTTTTATGTCCTTCTCTTGTAACTCTACAACACAAAATATATATCATGTTATTTCTTTTTATTTTCTGTTGGTTTTTTGTAGAGATGATATTGTTAATATAATTTTAGGTGTATTTTAGTTTTATATTTTTGATTAATGCATGATTATTGGCTTATTTTGTGATTATTTGATTTTTTAAATTTGCATTCTTAATGCGGATTTTATTCAGCTTTTAAACTATATTATGTGTTGTCATAAAGGTTTCAATAAATCATTTACGGTTTGTGTTTAATGGATAATATAAGAGTCTGTGATGTATTATTTGAATGTTATATTTGTTTCATTACATTTAGTTGTTGTTCCAAATAACTGAAGCGACCTATTATGACTGTTTAAAAATTGGTAAGTGTGTTAAAGATGATAGCGGATGAAATGCGTGGTGATTTTCATTTTTGTGTGGATGATGTTGTTCCATTGATTTTTTGCGTTTACCTTGACTGACTGAAGTACTCAATTGACTGCTGGCATCCAGGTTTGTCCGGTGGAAATGTCCATCAATATGTGGGTTGTGTTCCGGAAGGGAATTGCGGATGGCGTGTGGTGGTCAAATCAGCAGTTTCTGCTAAAGGGAAGGTTAGTTTCTTAAAATATAAATGTTGATATAGGATCGAAAACTATGTTGATTATTGTGGTTCAGGAGGTCGAGATTGATCAAAGTATATAAAACAAGTCATAGTTCTAGAGAGAGAAAGTGTAGAAAGAGAGTGAGGTGAAATGTGTTTTATTATTAATGAAAAGAAGACTACACACCCACACCCCTCAAGCGAAGACTTGAAGGGTATTTATAGACTCATGTCTAACTATTACACGTTTACAATATAATTCCCTACGTGTCTAGCTAGTTATGTTTCTAGTCCAATCCTGTAATGTTGTCACTTTTATAATGTTAACAATTTCCCTCCAAGTGATGACATATGGGAATTGGTTACAATGATCCATACAAGTAAAATAATGCAATCAGAGTAGCGTTGATGTGGCGGATTGAAACACCGAAGTTTTACAATCCTCCCAGGCAGAGTACCTAACTGTTTTAGTGTAGTATAGGCAAGACTCGAGGTATTGATCATTCTCAATGGGAATAGTGAGGTAGGCTCAAAGTGTATGCCGATTTAAGTCTAAGGGTTGAGAGAAAATTATTTTTAGTATTTTATATTTTATTTAAAAGCAAGTAAAAATATGCGGTTTGAGAGAGGTTGGTTTTAGACTACTACTTAAACTACTACTAAATTAAAATGCGATAAAATTAAATAACAAAAAAATTAAAGAGGTGAAGAACTTCTTATATGAGGGAAAACGTATTTACATAAAATTCCATTACTCCCCAGTTATCTCTTACTATGTTCGGTGAATTGTCACATCCTTACCTAGTGTAATGTGGAGTATTCCTAATTACCTATTGTGGTATGGCCAATCCCACGTCTATAGACTAGCCAAAGTGAAAGACACATGTCTGAATTGTCTAGCTCGCCCGATAACTAACTTACGTAATAAATACTCGCCTAATTAACAACCTAAGACATAAGTAATCAATTAGTCATGTTTTAGTGGACGTTCAAGCTAGTCTAGTTTTCCCTAGCCAGTTTCCAACTCCTAACATGCACATCATTAAACAAGAGACGACAAACAAAGCAATTAATAAATAGGTTTCATGCAATCTTAACAAAATACTAATTAATTTAGCTTAGCATAATAATAGAGAAAAGCAAGTAAACAAATCAAACAATAATACATATACATGATTGAATGATTGATTAAATAACTTAACTAAATAATACATGAGGTCATCAAGGGCCAAGAAGGCCTACAAAAGCTGTAAAAACCGACTAGGATTCGGTTGTAAAAGTTCCTCCAAATTTGCACACACCATAATGAAAAGGCAAAAATGCATATATATCCTTTGTACAAGTTTTTTATGCACATAATACAATGATTTTTATGCATGCTTTGGCTATATATGCAATTTTGCATTTTCGGGAGGATATATATGCAAAAGCCCATAATGAAAATAAAGCGTTTCTATTTATAGATTTTAGGTTTTGACGGCATCACGTTGTGGTTGTGACGCTGTCAGCTTGCCACCAATTAAGGTTTCGGTATTGCACCGACTTAGCTGTGACGGCTTCACATTGAAGTTGCGACGCTGTTAGCCTGTTCTAAATCCGTCTCCAATGGCCGTCTCCATTCACTGAACTGCCAGCTACAAGGTGACAGCGTCATGTTGTTTTTGTGACGCCGTCACGCGACCCTGCCAGGTAGTCTTTATCGTTTTCTCCGTTTTCCATCCAATCAAGCCCGAAACTTGTATTTTCCAGAAATTGCTCTCACAAATACCTAAAACTCAAATAGAAGCAAATTAGGGTAATATATGATCAAATATGTATAAGTTTAGAGTCTAAATGACCTCTAAAAAGCGTATGAAATTACACTTCATCAAATATCCCTACACTTGGGATTGGCTTGTCCTCAAGCAAATGTGCTTTTAGCCTAATCAAATTACAAGTTATGGGGCATTTAGCATTCGTTTAAGGATAGTTTATAACACAACTCGTTCGAAAATAATTTTAAAAAGCATAAAAAATATATTACCGCTTCACATAGTGTTTGGATTCTCTCATCTCTCGGGTGTATAAATGATATATCAATATGTGTTAGGAACAAGAAAGTGTGAATTAATAGTATAGGGTCTCTCTTATATATGTTGGTTAAATATGTAAACGTTAATAGTTGTTGTACCCTCCCCTTTCAACATTTTTAGAGTTGGAAGGGGGATGGGGAAAGTTGTGAACCCTCACAACTTTAGTAAAGTTGTAAGGGGGTGGAACATGTATGTACTCTATAAATACCCTCACAAGTTTTACTTGTGGGGTATGTGTGTGTGTGTGTGATAATAAAATTCTTATTACCTTCATGACTTTCCTTTCTCTTTCTCTCTCTATTTAAGAAGTGTACATGATGACACCAAATAAGTGCATATTATTAGCATCATTTGTCCTATGTATATTGCTTGTTTTATATTATTATGTATAAGATTTGATACTTAATCACTTAAATGTTCGTATTTCAGTTATTTACAAGCAATTGGTAAAAGTTAGCTATTATGGACACGTTTTGAAGCTAAAAGGATCAAGTTAGAGAAAGTCCAAAAAACAGACAAGAATACGTCGTATCATTCTAGACAGATACGCCGTATACCAAGACTTGAAAAATTATGAAGACCATTTCCTGACTTTGAAGAATACGCCGTATCCAATTATTAGATACGTCGTATAAGAAACTTTAGTCAACATGAAGATCTGACTTGTTTTAGTCCTGATATGCCGTATAAAGACAAATGAATACGCCATATCAACCTTAATGACTTTAGAATTCCAAGATAAGAAGACAGCATACGCCGTATGAAGATTTGTGATAAGCCGTATCACGATGGCGGTGTATGAATATTCCAAAATATAATAATCTTGGACCCCACGTGAAGTTACCTTGATACGCCGTATCGGATAACTTGATACGCCGTATCGACCCTGTTTGCAGAAAGTATAAATAGAAAACCCTAAGTCCGGTTTTCAAAGAGCATATAACCACCAAGTACGAGACCAGAGACATAAAGAAGACCAAGAAGGTCCTGCTAGTGCATATTTACATAGGAGAATTCACTTAATTCGTTTTAGTATACTATAATCGTTCGATTAGCGTATATTTCTCTTTTGATCTATATTTGAATCTTTCAGAACATGTTATCTTGTATTATGACTGATATTATGGGCTAATACCCATAGTTAGTATGTTCAATGATTATTTGATGTTTTGATTTGTTACTAATTCGACATGCAGCTTAAGCTTGTGCTTTGATTACGTGTATTACTTCATTAATATTGTTTTGCATGTTAATGTAAGCCCTAAAAGGGATAAATGATAACATTGATAATCATTAAGTAACTTTATGCGGGTTTCGACTAATCATGACAGGATTAGATCTACTGTAAAATGCTTAAAACGAGAATCTAGAGTCTAGGGGTCGCCTAGATTTAAGACAGACCATGCCAAGTTGTGAGTACCGTCGCTACAGGTCTTAGACTTATCAAACATCTTATATGACTAAAAACAATGGATATACGTTTTCCTTACTATCGGCTTGACCTCTTCTTTATTACATGTGTTTTTGCTTGTGTGTGTTATTTGTCTCATTACATTTATTGTTTTATTAAATTTAAACCTTTTACCAGTCTCTCAGGCTAAAAACCCCTTTGCTACGTTAAATTAGGTTTAATTAGACTAATGATAGATGTTTAAGTGTCAACTTGTAGACTAAAAATAATGATAGATGTTTAAGTGTTAACTTTCCACTCTTAGTGAAAAACCCCTTTGCTAACTTGTAGAATGAAAATAATGATAGATGTTTAAGTGTTAACGTTCCACTTTTAGAGATCGACACCCTACTTACCAACTAGCTCACCATCGACCGAATAACTGTTCGTCAGTGTTTGTTATAGTGATGCACGCGGAAGGCGCGTTCGGGGTGAAGGAAACTTCCTTTTCGTCGAGCAAGTTTTTCAACCTCCTAGGCAGTACACCTAATCGTTGTAGTGTAGTATGGGGTAAGCCTCGGGAACTGATATCGTTCTCTAGGGGAATAGGAATGCTAGCTTACATGCTTTATTTTAAACCGAACACATTGCTTTCAAACTGTATACTTATCTTATTGTTTTATTTGCACTAAGTTATCGCATTTGCCAAACATAAGTCCCTAATCATGAACCATTAATCACTAGTGAGAGTGGGCACGAATATTGTGAATAAATCTATTGGGATTGAAGAATCCCGTTTGTGTTGACTGGGTAGGCAAACAAATGCACTATATTTGAGTAACATTAGGTAAAACGGCAATTTTACCTATTAGGGCTGGTACCAACAGTTTCATCAATTAATTTTGGAACACGTTAATGCCTTAGTTGCATGAGCTTAGTGAAATAATACTCCCTCCGTCCCAAAATTATAGTCCCATTTTGACTTTTTCGGTCTTTCTTTTACAACTTTGACATTACGTATTTTTGTTTGTGTTAGATAAAACTTGATACAAAATATATGAATGGATTGAGTTTTTAATGTGTTTTCATCAACTATTGTATAACATAAACAAAAATATTTAAGGTCAAAGTTGAAAAAGAAAGACCGAAAGAGTCAAAAAGAGACTATAATTTTGGGACGGAGGTAGTAACTGTTTTGTTTTCAACATTATGGGTGTATAACAACGTAACCCACACAAACATTATGTGTTCAACTTTTAACAATAAACCTATGGATTCACTCAACCTTTGTGTTGACAGTTTTAAGCATGTATTTCAGGTCCATATTGCTGGCACGGAGGAGCACGGATACTCAAGAAGGCTATAAATTTTATTATCATTCGAAAACCAATTTAATGTATTTTGTAAGCTTGGAACCATTTGGGACCTCATCTTTGTAAACTCTGATATATTTTAATAATTCGAATCATAAATCCTTTTTAAAACAACTCCATTAGAGTTCGTTTTCTATTATATTTGTACCATGAGAAACCGTTTTGAATTGGCATTTGTGTATCACAAAAATGGGGGTGTTACACAAAGGGGCATGAAATCTCGGCACCGCTCTTTGTTACATATGTGCAAGTTTAAGTCACGAGTTCGGGTTGTTTTACTTCAGGGCCAAATTCATCATATTGGGTTTTTCTCCATCAGCTGTCACAACAAAGAGCCTACAGAATGATAATGGGGTTGATAACAAGTTTGCCAAGAGTAGTAGAAAAGAGAGAGATTATGACGTTTGAACACAACAGTTCAAGCCTCGTTCTCTAAAGAAAAGAAAAGTGTATGTTTCATTGCGCTTTATCTTCAAGAAGAAGAGAAATCTTCTTATGACATTTGAACATAACAGTTAAAGCCTCGTACTCTAAAGAAAAGAAAAGTGTACGTTTCAGTGCGCTTTATCTTCAAAAGAAGAGAAATCTTCTTATTTATGACCATTCTCATCAACATGCTTCATGCTTTTTCCATGCGCTTTCAGTTATCAAGTGAACCGAACTACCGTTGCTAGTACTCTTATTCCACTTGCTCAATTATAATGGCGATGGCGACATCATATGCAAATTTTATGGGGGAGAAGTGTGAATAGAATACATTTGGATGATTTCACTTATTCAATCAAGACTGGCAACTCCGTATGCAATTCTTGAGGGGGAGAAGAAGTGTGAATTTACTGCATGGTTGATCGACATCTTAGAGTAAACGGTCATACGGCTCCAAACTCATGTAAGAACCGAGCTTCTTCTTATCGGGTCATCTTCACATGGAGTTTCTTCTAAGAGCCGTTGGTTGACATCTTCTCAAGGGCTGATATGATTAATGACAAAGTGCTTCGATTTGTTTGATTTCCTTGATGAACATCTTTATGTTCTTGTTTGATTGGGAGGGATTTGAGTTAAGGGGATTTGCTATATACAAGTTAACGAGAATGCATTTGGTGAGACGAAGATGTTAACTTTCTATTCCACATTCGGACAATCTTGAAGAAGGTCGAGTCTACAGTCTGTTCTACATTTTCTGATGCATGTTAGAAGACTAAAGACAAGTTGCATTTGATTATCTAAATACTTCTTCATATTTCGAGAATTTATCAAAGGATTGTCAGTTTAGAGGAGAGCACTAATTGGGGGAGAGTGAAACGTCAAATTTAATCCCTAATTAGATTTGCTCACATTGTTCTTCAGCAAGTTGATTCTCACAAGACTTCAAGTGTTCTCCTAAAAGATTTCCAAGTATCAAGTGATGTGTTCGTTACTAAGCATCAAAACCAGCAAGGGGGAAGGAGACACACATCTAAACGTAAAGTGAGTAAACTTGATGAGCTTAATACTTCTAAGTTATTGAAGATATCCCGGGAAGACAAATGTCATAACCGCAAAGAAACTCAATGTTTATCTCATCATGGCGTTTAGTGCTCTTATTCCAACTACGTGGGGGAAGAGATGTAAGAGACTGTTTCTGAAGATAAAAGAGGTACACAAGTGTATGATGATCTCGATGATATCGCAATCATCAAGGGAGAGAAATGTGTACATTGGGGATGAAATGCTGTTTCACTTGAGAGCTTAATTACTTATTTCGGAGATGACATCCGCAGAGATAATCAGTGATTCAACCTGCTTCTTCAGTGTTATCGGTTATTCTCTCTTCAGGAATTTGGGTACTTCGGGCTCTTGAGCTTCATACGCTATCATCTGGGAGAAAATGTACTTCAAGGATGTTTAGCAGATTCACGTGATCGGACTTAATGATTTATTCCGGAGTTGACATCCGTATAGATGATCAATGATTCAGTCTGCTACTTCAGTGCTATTGGCTATTCTCTCTTCGGGTATATGTGTACTTCGGGTTTGTGAGCCTTATTTAAAGAGATGACTGCATCACTTCAACTACTTGGGGGAAGTGGTCTCTTGACAACTTTTGGTATGCATCACTTCGGACTTCAGTGAAAAAAATATATGAGAAGATTCATTCAAGTGTGGGATGATACGTTGTTGTTCTATCTGATGATATAACCCCGAACGAAGATTCACGGTTATCCTTCTTAAAAGGAGTAGCAAGATCGATGATAATGGTGTGCTCCTCTGTGCACCAGGCTAAGGCAAGCTTGAAAGAGAGCTTAGAATCTGCTCAAGAAGATGGTTTTTGGTTTGGGGGGAAGCTACCAAAGTCTCACTTTCAGAAGGTTCAAAGTTCTGACAACTATTCTAGAGCCTCGAAAGCTTTGGTGGTGAAAGTCTATGAGATGATGATTTCTATCTTCTACAACGGGGTGGCTCGATATCCTTATCTCGGTACTTGTATCATCATCTTCTTAAACTATATCATCTTCTTTGTATATATTTATCAAAAAAAAAAAAAAATACAAAAATATAAAACCAACAAAAAGAAAATAGAAAAATATAAAACCAACAAAAATTCATAAAAATCAGAAAATTTGAAAAAGACCAAAAATATTGTTTTTCTCAAGACATGTCTTCTTATATCGATAACATCTACGGTCTTAGAAATGTCATTCAATAATGGCACAGGACCATAGATGAAGTTCGAGCAGGAGGTGTAAATATTTTTCTTTTCAAAACATGTCCAAAATATGGCTTGCAGTTAACTCAGACTGTAACCCGTGCTTAAACTATGGTTTGCTATTATTTCAGATAGCAACCCGCTCTTCAAAAGAAGGAAAGTGTTGCGCTAAACCAATTTTCACAAATATCGAGCACTTATCCAAAATTTAAATGCGGAAAGTATGTCAAAGGACTGCTGTTCTTACTCAAATGTTTTTCTTTCTAAAATTCTTTAGAAAAATATTTGTTTCAAAAGTGGTGGTAAATGAGTTGCTTAAAAATCAATCAGTATCAGAGTTTTTATAAATTTGCAAACTCAATCAATGACTTCAGCGCTTTTAAACTTTTCAGTGAGTCATTGATTGAGGGGGAGATTGTTTTCAAATTTATATCATCTAACGAGCTTATATAATCATCCTATATGCTTATCAGAAAAATATACTTGCCTATGTTGAAGGACTAGGATTCTAGGATATGAGTGTTAGGATTAGATGACTATAGTTTGATAAACACATTATTCCGATGCTTTACATGATCTTATAGATATTTTGGATTGACTTGTATTAGTCGATTGCTGTTTGGGTAATGTCGACCACCATATATCTGTCCACTAACATATGCAGATAAAATGGTATATAAGAATGTTCCCGATCCGGATCCCACAAATGAAGATGATTGGATGCCAAAAGGAAATGGTAACTATTTCTTGGGTCGACAAAAGAATAAACGGAGCTTAATTGGATCTCTCTATGGATAGTTGGCACGATAGATGCAGCTTTAGAGGTCTGACTGCATCAGCAGATGGTTTTCTTTCATCCTCTCAGCAACAACAGAAACAACTTGTTATTCTTAACCACCTAACGTATCTTGTGCAGGAAAAGTAGTGGATGATACCAGTTTTCAACAATTTTATAAATATTGTTTTGAAAATGGAAAATTATTGTTTTGAAAATAAATTGGTCTCAAAGTTTTGAAATCAACCGGACTTCATTTTGTCAAAACTAAAGTCACTCAATCAACGACTACGGTCATCGATTGAGGGGGAGAGTGATTTGAAATTAAATATTTTCAAACAATATATCATCAAACGAATCAGAGTCCGTTTTGTACAATATAAAGTGGTGATCTAAAGATTTAATGTTATGTCATGGTATGATTTTCTTTAAAAAAACTCAAAGATCTTTCAAAATGAAATTTTTGCTGTTCTTGTTTGATTGTGAAATTGTTTTATTTTACTTAAAGATCTCTTTAAAACTATCATACCTGACACTAACAATCTTTAATGTCTTAAATTGATCCTTATCAGTCAATTTCTAAATTAAATCAAGCCACGTCTCTCCCCAAATTCTTCTAAATGATTTAAATCAATTGGCATCACAAATCTCAATTGGTTTGAAATTTTTGATTGGGGGAGACATTGTGATTTAAGTCTCTTATTTGTTTAAATAAAATTGGTTTTAGTCCTTTAAAAGGCATTCCTGCCTCCATGTGCCAAACGATTTCAATATATGATGCACATGATTGAAGAGGAGCATTTATCCAAAAATAAGATGAGTGTAACACCCCGCCTTATCTGACCACAATATTGTCCGCTTTGCCCGTAGGCTCACGGATTTGTTTTTGTTGCCTCATTTGAAGACTTCGGTGGTCACCCAAACCAGTACTACTACACATGAGCACGCTTAACGCGGTTCCTCGAAACTCCACTCATGATGAACCACAAAGCGTTGTGTCATTGTAAGGCGAATGTTATCTTTATGAGCCCAGCATCTCTCCAGGCCAAAGCCGATGTAGGATTTGCCTAGGGTGTTACAATGAGTATTTAAACCTGGCCACATTTTCTCCCATGTTTTCTACACCTAGTTAAATCACTTGAGATCAAAAATCTCAAAGGGTTTGATATTTTTGATCGGGGGAGAATTTGTGATTTAATATATGAAATCTAATAAACGGTGATCGTTTTGATTCAAATGTGCAGGCTGCTCTCCCATATGTGCTAAACTCTTTCGAATCTCGAAGCACATATTGAGGGAGAGCATTTCAAAGGAAAATAAACTATCAAGGTACAAAGATTGAAATGTTTTATCAAAAGGTACCTTGATTGATTTTGCTAATGGTTTCTTAATGGCAAGTGTGATTGTGGAAGTACATCAAATAACTCCCTCCTCTATGTGTTAAATGATTTCAAACAACCAACGCACATTCTGAGGGGGAGAATTTACCAAGAAAATCATAAGGCTTTTTCTATGGAAATGGTGATCAAGAAAATATTTCAAAGAAATATTGCCTCCATGTGCTAAACAATTTCATATACATGATGCACATGTTGAGGGGGAGCTTTTCTAAATGATCAAAACAATTAAGGTACAAAATGCTTTGATACTATATCACAAGTACCTTAATTGATTTTCCAAATGCTTTTTCAATTGGTTTCAAGAGGAAAGAAGCGTACCAAAGACCGACCAATTTACTTTATGCATGGTGTTATAAGAATGGTTAGGTTAGGTATTAGTTCCACCGATCCAGCCTGAACCGAGGGATCTACCAATGGACAATCCACTAGATAAGTCGCCGGGGTATGATGAAAAAGGAGAAAAGTGAGATAGGGAAGAGTGCCGACTGAGATTGAGTTAGAACTAGAATAAACCCAACAAAGTTCTAGTAATGAAGTCTCGTAAGCAATCAAGGGGTTGAAGAACAAAAAGAAATGAATGAAAAAGGGTGAAAAGAAATAGCCCTCCAATAATTCAACCTTAGGGCAGAACCGGGTTCAATACATATGCTACTCGTGGTTACTAAGGTAACGCCGGTATTGAAGAGAAGACGTCATGGACCCAAAGGACGCACTGCACTAAACTTCCCAAGCTACTCAAGTTCCTCTTAAAATGGCTTGTTTCATTCTCACGGGGAACCTAGATAATCTATTGACCTTCTCTTAGAGATGGTTGATATTGAAAAGGTGACCCTCTCCCTAGTCTCCGACATAGGAAACCAAATGTGCACTATTGAGTCTAGAGCCAAGAGATCATCCACAAAATCTCATTAAGACACAAAATTAATGAAGACTTGCTTCTTCACACAATGTGGAAAGTAAGTATATATTGAGAGTCCTACGCATTATCCTTGTGATATTTGCCAGAACATCCGACTGATATGTAAAATATTCACAATGAAGATGGAAATCCTTCTAGAGCCAACATCTAACAAGCTCTTGGTGGGTGACATGTAAGATCTTTTCTAAAGATCAAGCTTGTGACAACTGGATAGAAACAATGGGGGGATTCACTGTTGAATCAACCTTGGTCCAGGAAATGAATTGACGAATACTTTTGGAAAAACCGTTCGATGTGCAAATTTTCTTTTCTCTAGCACATCGAATGTGTATTCATTTTCAAACACAAAAAGTTATTTCTAATTGAAAGTTGATCTTTCTTATAAAACCTTTGTCGTATTGCAAAACTCTTTCTTCTAAGCAATACGCGATTGTTTTCAAATCAATTTTTCATCAATCAGTGAATCTCAATTCGATGGTTCACTCACTTTGTGTTGTCTACTTTGGGACGCTCCGGTTTGAGAACGGCTAGATCAAGATGCGAAACCCTGTCAAGGAGATTCTTCGAATTCTACCCATCATAGGCAGATTTATATCGATCAACGGGAACCGTGGTTCTTAAATCGTATTCAACAAAAGTGAACAAAGACACTTGTTTTATTGCTAACTGTTGTTTGTAGGAACATTGGACGGTTGCAGCTTATCGATATTGAGAAGTCAATTCATTACCGCATGCTCACAACATTCACACTTAATTAAAGAAAATCATGACCATCAAAGACATACAACAAAGATGCTTCCGCTACTCTGATGAAAAGATGTCATGATCCAGAAAGTGTGAGCATGTCGGTCCAAAAGTCACAACATCATATGAAGGCAACACAATAAAGGGTGATCCAGATTTATCTGGGTCGATGATCTTAAAGAAAGATCAAAGATCATCAAGATGTGGATCAGTTCAAAGACCTCCACTGAAAGTATAAAGCATTCAGATTTTGAAGTATCACTGCTAAAGCACAAAGATTGCGGAAGTGAAGAATTGAAGTCTACGAGCTCGAACGTAAGACAAATAGAATGCTAGGATTCAAAATGTAAATCATGGGGTGACCTCCCTAGGGAAGATTGTTAGGATTTAGAAAATCATAGTGAAGTGTCTCACCCCAACTATTGTCTCATATGATATACTCGTAGAGACATATTGTTATTTACTAGTTTATTAGTTAGTCATTAGCTTAGTTTAGCTTAGTGTAACACCGTGGAGGAAGGATGCGTCTTTACCTACTGTATACCTGATCCACAGTCCGACAGGAGGACGAGTAGTCTGGAACTATAAATACCCCTTCCATCCTTGGAAGGGTGGTGCTTCTTATTCAATATAACATTTTTTTAACTTTCTCTCTCAAGAACACCCTCTCTACTCTTTATCTCTCTAATGACTAACATGTATTTTCATCATCCAAGACCAACCGAATCATCAAACAACATAGTATTTATGATCCAACAAAACGGAGCAAAGAATACAAAGTCTCGCCTTATTGTTGGAGCGTGCAAAGTCTCCCTATATGAACGAAGCAGCAATACAACAAAGGTACAACCCGTACTTGTAATGAAAAGACCCTGTGGTACGCTTCAGCACCACAATCCTTATAAAAGGAGCGAAAGCTTCTTACTTTTGAGTAAAACTTATCAAAACTTTCATCATTTTTCAAAGTTTTGCTCAAATAAACAAGTACTTCCCCTTATACTTTCAAAACCTCAAAAGTTAGTATTACTTGTTGAGGGGGAGTATTTGTAAAATATTTTTGTTTACAAAATGTTCTTCGTGGAAATCTTCCCACAAAACTCGAAATGGTCATATTCGATATCAAAATTTCATCAAAATAACATTTATATGCCATTTTTGAGGGGGAGAAAAATTGTGTGATAGAAATATGTTGGATTGCGATTGAATCCTCATGTGCTAAGACTTAACCTATGAATTGATGAGATCTGAACTGTCATACATCGAAAATATTTGTCTTCCAAGACTTATCCGAGTAGATCGTAACAATTCGAGAAACTCTTGATAGACATGAACTTTGACGGGTTTGACAACCTTTTCAAGGTTTGTCCACACCTTCAAGGTAGTTATTAGAGCTAGTTGTCTCCTAAAAGCTGACAATGCATCTCTTTAACTATGCAACGTAAGTGTCTCAAGGGAATTGTCTATCTTAAGTCAATCAATTCAAAAGTGGGAGTTTATCTCACCGCAAGTGCATTTTGTCAAAAACTTAAGCACATGTGGAGGGGGAGTATTTCTGAAAATGCAAAACTCTCGAAGTGTTACAAAATGTTTTCATTCATAAACACTTTGAGAGATTTTCGAGAAAATGGTTTTATGGCAACAAAGGATAGTCATGGAGTTATAAGGTGACTAAGGTTAGGAATAACCGTCCTATGATCCGCCAGAGCCGGAGGGATCTACCCAAGGACACCACCAATAGTTAGTAATTAGAAGTCCTTAGGTATGATTATTAAAAAAAGGAGAAAATGAGAATCGGAGAAAGAAGGAGTTGAAGAATTAAAAAGAAAAGTAATGAAAAGGGTGAAAAGAAATATCTCTCCAAATTATTCAACTTAGGGAAGACACCGAGTTCAATTCATATGCTACTGGATTTCACTAGATGACACCGGTATTGAAGAATTAAAGTCGTCATGGACCCAATGACGCAATGCACTAAACCTTTGATACGCGTACAATGCGCGTTCGGGGTCAAAGGAAACTTCCTTTTCTTCGAGCAAGTTTTTCAACCACCTAGGCAGTGAACCTAATCGTTGTAGTGTAGTATTAGGTAAGCCTCGTGGATTGATATCGCTTCTGGGGAATAGGAATGATAGTGAGAAATTACTACGCTAAGGTTGGAGTTGAGGAAGATTATTTTTTATCTTTTTTTTTATATTTTTTAGAAAATTGAAAGGTACGATCTTAGGGTTTGGATTTGGGGGGTGGTACTTCTACCAATTACTCTCCTATTTTAATTATCTAATTAACTAAGCTAAGGGGTAGTCTATGTCTATTGATGTGTGCTCGTATGATGATTAAAAATATGTTTAACTAGATGCTATTACTCCCTAGTTATCTTTTATTGATGGTTGAATTTTCACGTCCTTATTCTTAACGCGTTGTGTCTTCTAAGGTCGTAGGGCATGCTTTTCTCCCTAACTCTTTGTGAATACCTTAAGGTTATTGCCTACAAAATCTCTAGGATTCATAAACTAACTCTAAGGTTATCTTCGGATTTTTAGCCTACAATTACTCTAGGTGATCATAAACTAAGGTTCACAAAGATTACTCAAGCATTAAAAACACAATGATGGCCTATTGCAATCCTAAGCCAATTACAATTAAGATAAGAGACAACCAATCAATATTCAATAACTAGGTTTCATAGATCTAAGCAAACACACAAGTAAATTAGCCGGACATGGTGAACATGCAAGCATACACACATACAATCGAAGATATGATGAAATCAATGAAGTAAATAACTTATCTTGATGTAAAATATGGTATTAGAACCCTAAAATACTGTCCAAGATGGACCAAAATCGTTTTAGGTTTTTACTCCACAAATCTACCTCTCCAAAAGTCGGAAAATTCGAATTCTATATATAGAGTTACAACTGCGACGATGTCACCTTTAATCGTGACCGTCCGATCGACTTATTAGGTTTCATCTTGGCAAGTCAACTTGGGACGGCGTCACACTTTGGTTGTGACGCCGCCGCCTTCAGCTTCGACATCGTCTGAGTCGATCTAGGCCGCTAGGGGAGAAATCTTCGTGACACCCTACTCTTTAAAGCCTGACGCTGTCAGGTACAAAATAGCAATTGCACTTCTGAGTCTTCACAAATGGAGGGATGGCGTTGCCCTTTATCTGTGACGCCATCGGGTGCACATCCAGCAGCTTGAGTGTCTTGATCTTGACTTTAGCCATTTTCTTCACATATTTACTCCTTTTCGTCCAAATAAGCATCATTCCAAAGATTTTGCCTTCAAGAGACCTAAAAGTGAAAACGAACGAAATTAAGCAAGAACGGATATAAAAGTGGGCGTTTAAAGGCTTAAATGACCCCTCAAAAGTGTACCTTTTAAATCCTTATCAAATATCCCTACACTTGGTATTTGCTTGTCCTCAATCAAATGTGCTTTTGGCCACAAGATAAGTTGGGGCATGAAGCATTGGTTTAGAACAATTCACAACAAGTATAAGCCCCGTAAAAGTCATAACAAGCACATAAATTATATACTAGAACCTCACAAGTGGTGTTTGGATACTCTCATCTCTCGGGTGTATATGAAATATATCAAATTGGAAATGGAAGATAAACACTCATTAACCGGTCCTAGTACATAGATTACCATAGGCTTGGATACTCTCTTTTTTTCGATTTTTTTTCACACACTTTTACTCTACCATCCTCTACGATAACATCAAAATATAAGGAATTTATAGGAACATCCCTACACTTGAGTTTTTATCACTCTAACACTAATTTGACCCAAATTGAAAAGATCAAAACACTTGGAGTACATTATTACGTAAATAAAGGGATTTTGAATTTAACGTTCTTTCCTATCACTCCATAAAATTTAACTTTACCCATGAGTCCCAATCGTCCCAAAACTGTATACAAAAGATATGACTCGACTTAGAAACCATGCAAGTAACTAGATAATTGAACTAAGAGTTTAGTATGATAACAATAATGCACTAAAAGTGAGTGCATACAAGGTAGGCTAAGGCGATTTGGGTGTACATTTGGGGGTGGATTGTAAACAATGCTCTTCATTGATATTCTAGAAAATCAAACATCACGAGAACCAAAAGGATAGGCTCTAAGGGGTTAACTAGGGTATTGTGTACTAAAGATGAGTACATCGAAGCATGTGGGGAATTACTCAACCGATGTGGAAGAAGTAATTATAATACGGGTATCAAACAAAAGTTATCCTAATGCCTCTTATCATTTAGTTATTCCTAACTACACAAGTGTAGTCTCACTAGCGATCTCGCGATGCATCACAAAACAAGTTCTAGAATCTATTATACTACCGGTACACTCTCGAAGCATTAAAGGTGAATGATTTAATTCCTACAAATCTAGGGGCGAACCTCACATTTTTGGGGTGGAATTTGAGTGGTAAAGGGTTTTTTGTGCTAGTCATATAACTTCACATCCATGAGACGCTTTGTTAAGACTAATGGCCCACTCCTACATGTCATGAAAAATTTTAAATTTGGTGCCAAAATTACCCTAACCAATAATTCTCATGGTTTATTACACAAATGAAATAGGACAAGACAAATAGTTAAGGATAAGCATAGTTTCAAAGTTCCCGTTTAATTCTCCCTCCCTACACTTAAGCTTAACATTGTCCCCAATGTTCCCCGAAAGTATCAAAGTTATGATAACGGAAGGTAGTTAAAAGAGAAAGAAACTAATACTCCCCTGATTAGCTCGGTAAGATCCGTGTGAAGTAGTGGTTAAATTATTCTCCAAGAAGAAGGTATGCTTGAAAAGCTCCATCCAATCTTATGTTTCTTCTTCTTGATAAATAAAACCTGCACACTTTAAGAAAATAGACGAAACCTTCGCGTAAAATCGGCGATAAAACTATGTATGACTATACTAAACTAAGATATAATGCTTGTGGAATGGATGTTTGCAGATTTTCTGGAAAATTAAGACCTGGGAAATTCCAAAAATTTATAAGTAGCACAGAAAACAAGATTAGATAAGTTGTTTCTGCTCCTCCTGACGCCGTCAGGTTATCCTGACAGATTCTGGTCTGCTGCGTTTTTCTGGAAAATTTCTGGAAAAATTACATCTTTAGAATCTAGAAAAATTCCTGCAAAACATCCATTATGACTCGATACAAGCATTTGACTCTAACAAACACACATATATATCTTTTTCAAGAATTGTTATTCTCATGTTCACGTTCTTTTAAAAACGTGTGTAATCCTCCCTACACTTATCCTTTTTGTAAAATATCTTTATATGTAATTAAGACGAGGTTAAAGACAAAATAAAGCATTTTCACAAATTCAAACATGAGAATAAACAATCAATGAAAAGATATACGACACACAAACAAGCAAACAATTAAGCATAGGTTTCCTCCCACGGTTTTCTTTATTTATGAGTCTTGTAGCTAGACTCGAAGTCGTGCCCCTATGTACCTATGTAAGTAAGCTTGTCCTCAAGAATTTCATAAGGATCAAACTTATCCATTAAGTTCCTAGTGGTACGCTTAGTTTGGTATGCCTTTTCAAACTTTTCTCCATTAGGGTCGTAGATCGTCATCCTAATGTGCCACTCTCCATTACCATCACTAGGTGGTCTATCCTAATTCCACTTATTCTTAGGCTTATTACTCTCAACTTTCCACTTATTCATGATAAGATTGACGGGCAAGCTTCCTAGGAACTCGGTCATCTTCCTAAACACTAAGGGCTCTCTAAGCGGGTTCACTTCCATGTCTCTAGCCAATTCTTTTTCATGGAAAGTTGCTCTACTAGCAAAGGCCTCTTCTAGATAGAAAGGTCGTTGAGGGCCTATGAAGTCTTTATTAATCCAAGGCCCATATCTAGATGACGTTCTATCTAACATGATCTCATGGGGGATTTCCTCCTCCTTGTAGTAGATATGCTTTTTGACATCGTAAATTGACCTAGCACTCCCTTCTCCTACTACTATCTTAGACATCTTTCAATTAATTATGGCACTAGCGGTAGCTAAGAATCCTCTTCCTACTAACAATGGGCATGTCGGGTCTTTATTCATATCTAGCACATGGAAATACACCAAAAGAGTCAATTCTCCTACGTTCACTACCATGTCTTTTATTATCCCTACCGGATATGCAATACTACCGTCCGCTAGACCTAAGATGGTTTCCATTGGCTCTATCTTACCTAGGTTAAGGCTTCTATGGAGGGACAACGGAATAAGATTAATGCATGATCCTAAGCCGGCTAAAGCGTCCAAAGGTATGGAGGTTCCAAGCCTACACGGAAGAGTGAATAGCCTAGGATCATCTAACTTCTTAGGTAACTTATTTTGCACAAATGCGGACCCATGTTTTCCTAACTTTAGTTCTTGCTCATAATTTTCTTTTAAAGCATTATAGTAAGGTGCATGAGCCAAGACTTCAAGAATCGGTTTTTCTTGGTGGAGTTCCTTGTACTCCTCTAGATTAGATTTGGGTTATTGGTTCATGGGTTTCTCAAGGGTTGGTTGTACCAATGGTGCAGGTCCTTGGTACCTCATTTGGGGTCGCTTGGAACCCGTGTTGATAGCATTTACCGAGTGGACCTTTGGGTGTGAAGGACATGGATGTGCACTCTCCTATGGTGAACAAGAACATGAAGTCGATGAAATCGAATTCACTTTTAGGTTCTTTATAGTATCACTTGGGAGCTTCATTTCTGGTCATTGAAGGCTTTTCAAGAGCGTCAAGTTTGTTTGTCATCTCACCTTGTCGTTGCTTGAAATCAGCTTCAAGCTTAGTCAATCAAGTTTCTTGAGATGACATGAATCTAGACACAATTGCCTCAAGACTAGCTGAGTTCCCTATTTGGAGGGTTGAACCTATTAGGTAGACTAGATGAGCTTTGGGGTGGGTTTGAGTTTTGGTTCCACTTAAGGTTAGGGTGATTCCTCCATGAGGGATTGTAGGAGTTTCCTAAGTTGTTTTGTTCGGGCTTGAAAGTGTACCACTTCTCTCCCGCCCGTCAGACGTGGAGGCGTAGTCCGCAAAAGCTTGTTCGGGGAGTCTTGTGCAATCACGAGTGTCGTGGGGACCACTACACAACTCACAAGGTAGAGTGATTTTGTTCACTTGATGCGAAGACTTAGGATTTTCGTAAGAGCTCATTTGGAATTTGACTTGATCTTCAAGTTCGAGCATCCTATGATCGGAAGTTTGTGAGTCAATAAGAGGCAAGGAGATTGCCTTGACGGTTTTGGGCAACTCACGGGGGTCATTCCAACTTTCGTTGTCATAGAGAGCAAGGTCCTCTATTGTACCCCACGATTCTTCTGCGGTGAGATCACTAAGTTTACCACCGGCCGCTTGGTCGATGGATGCTTAGTGATGAAGTTGACATGATCATAAAAGATTTGGACTTAGCGAAATATCAATCGCGTGATGAGGGACTTTATGGATCAAGTCCTTGAATCGAGTCCATGCTTCAGAGATTCACCTTGACGTTGTTGGAACATCAAGATTTCATTCCTAAGCTTAGTAGTTCTCCCCGGTGGAAAAAATTGGGCAAGGAAACGAGTGGTAAAGATCATCCCAAATTAAGATAGAGCCTGGGGAAGTCACTCAAGCCAATTACTAGCTTGGTCCCGTAGATAGAATTGGAAGAGACGCAAGCACGTGGTTCCCCGAAAGTAGCATCGAGGTCGATGGAATCGACGATTTTAGGAAATCCTTAAGATGCCGATTAGATCTTCGAATGAAGTCCATGGAATGCACATCCGCTTTTGCACCAACCGATGGTGTCGGATCGCAGGCCGTAGTTTGAGCTTTATCGGAGCTCAATGGTGTTCCTATAGCCTGTGGCTTGGTTCTGAGTATTCACCAAGAGTACGGGCTCTTGGGGGGTCATTTGGTGGTGAGTTGATGAGTGGTGGTTGATTATCACCTTCCATGATAGAAAGTGATAGGATTATGAACAAATTCACGAAGAAGGGGATAGACTACGAGGAAGCTAAGAATGGGAAAAAATAGCTTACTTGATAGGAATCAAGAAAGAAACCTTGTAGGATCATAATATTATTGTGTTGATGATTCGGGTGGTCTTGGATGATGGAAATACATGATAGCCATAGTTAGAGAGTTAGTAGAGAGAGAGGGTGTTCTTGCTAGAGGTTTACTCAAATGTTGAATGTTAGATTATGAGAAGCACCACCCCTTCCATGGATGGAAGGGGTATTTATACTTACAGACCACACGACCTCCTATCGGCCCGTGGATCGTGGATACAAGTGGGTAAAGACCCGCCCTTCCTCCACGGTGTTGCACTAAACTATGTTACTAATGACTAACTAATTAACAACTTAAAAACGTAAATAACGACAAGTCTACGAGCTAACTTAAGCTAGATAACATTTGGGGTGACCGACTCTTCACTAAGGAATTTTCTAATTCCTAACAATCTCCCCCTAAGGGAGGTCACCCCATTTTTTTTACATTTTAAATCCTAGCATTCTATTCTTGTCTTTGATCTTGAGCTCGTAGACTTCAATTCTTCATTTCAGCAATCTTTGTGCATTAGTAGTGATTCTTCAAAGTCCGCATTGATTTGTACTTTCAGTGGAGGCCTTTAACTGATCCACATCTTTGATGATTTTCGAGCTTTTCTTTGAGATCATCACCACAAGAAATCTCTCTCGATCATCCATAGTAGTGTTGCCTTCATGTGAAGTTGTGACTTTTGGACCGACATGCTCACACTTTCTAGATCATGACATCTTTCCATCGAGTAGCGAAGCCTTAATCGTTCAAGATATTTGCAGCAAGCAAGCGTAACAAGTATAGAAATATCCGAGCCGTGTTATGTAGATATGCACCAGTCATGATTTCTTCAAATTAAGTGTGGATGCTGTGAGCATGCGCTTTGAATGACTCAATTCGATCACCGCAACCGCCCAAATGTACCGCAAAACAACAAGCATGATAAAACACACGAAGTGTCTTTGATCACTTTCGCTGAATTGAGGTACAGGCCCACGGTTCCCTCGCTGATCAAGCATAAGTACGCTCATCGGTAGGATTCCTAAGAATCTCCTGGATGGTTTCTAAATGTTTCTAGCCGTTCTCAAACCGAACGCCTCAAAGAAGACAACACGGAGTGAGTGAACCAAATAATTGAGATTCACCGATTGATGAAAAATGATTTGAAAACAATCGCGTATTGCTTAGAAGAAAGAGTTTTGCAATACGACGAAGGTTTTATGAGAAAGATCAATTTTCAATCAAAATACCTTTTGTATTTAAAGAGTACACATTCGACGTGCTAGAGAAAAGAAGATTTGCACATCGAACGGTTTTTCCAAAAGTATTTTTCAATCGTGAGATACTTTTGAGTTTGAAAATGAATACACATTCGATGTGCTAGAGAAAAGAAAAGATTTGCACATCGAACGATTTTTCCAAAAGCATCCACAATCCATTTCTCGACCAAGGTTGATTCAACGAGTGAATCCCCATCGCTTCTATCCAAGTTGTCACATGGTTGATCTATAGAATAGATCTCACATGCCACCTACCAAGAGCTTGTTTGATGTTGGCTCCATAAGGATTTCCATCTTCATTGTGAATATGTATGCATATCACTCAGATGTTCTGCAATACCACAAGGATAATGCGTAGGACTCTTAAGATATATTCTCACTTTTCACATTGTGTGAAACAAAGAAGTCTTCATTAACTTTGTGTCCTAATGAGATATTGTGGATGATCTCTTGGCTCTAGACTCAATAGTGCACATTTGGTTCCTATGCCAGAGACTAGGAGAGGGTCTCCTTCTTCAATATCAACAATCTCTAAGAGAAAGTCGATATATAATGTAGGTTCCCTCGGAGAATGAAACAAGTCCTTTTAAGAGGAACTTGAGTAGTTTGGGAAGTTGTAGTGCAAAGGCATCACCGTCCATGATGTCTTGTCTTCAATACCAATGTTACCTTAGTAAACACAAAGAGCATATGTATTGAACCCGGTTTCTGCCCTAAGGTTGAATTATTGGAGGGCTATTTCTTTTCACCCTTTCACATTCAATTCTTTTTCATTCTTCAACCCCTTCGCAATGAGACTTCATATTACTAGAACCTTGTTGGGTTTATTACAGTAGTAGCTCTGTCTCAGTCCGCACTCTTCCCATATTCTCATTTTTCTCCTTTTTTTCATCATACCTAAGGACTTCTACACTATCTAGTGGATTGTCCCTCGGTAGATCCCTCCTACCGGGCGATCGTGAACTAATACCTAACCTAACCATCCTTATAACACCATGCATAAAGTAAATTGGTCGGTCTTTTGGTACAGTTCATTCTTCCTTAAAACCAATTGAAAAATCATTTGGAAAAACAATCAAGGTACTTGTGATACGAGATCAAAGCATTTTGTACCTTAATAGTTTTGATCATTTAGAAAACCTCCCCTCAACATGTGCATATGATTTAGAAATTGTTTAGCAGATGGAGGCAAGAGGGCTTTGAAATATTTTCTTTGATCACAATTTTCATACGAAAAAGCCATTTGATTTTCTTGGTAAATTCTCCCCTCAATATGTGCATAGGATATTTAAAATCATTTTATCACATAGAGGCAAGAGTTCTTTTGAAGTACATCCACGATCACAAAAGCCATTTAGAAACCATCTGAAAACTCAATCAAGGTACTTTATAAATCACTTTAAAAGCTTTGTACTCGATAGTTTGTTTGCTCCTCAATATGTGCTTCGAGATTCAAATCGCTTAGCACATATGAGAGAGCACATATTAAATCAAAACGATCAACATTTATCAAATTTCATTATTAAATCACAAATTCTCCCCGATCAAAAATATCAAACCCTTTGAGATTTTGGATCCCAAGTGATTTAATACGGTTTAGAAAACATGGGAGAATATGTGGCCCGGTTTAAATACTCATCATGTTTTTGGATAAATCCTCCTCCTCAACATGTGCATTGTGTATGAAATCCTTTGGCACATGGAGGCAGGAGTGCCTTTAAAGGACTAAAACCAATTCCATTTAAACAGATAAGAGATTTAACTTACTATCTCTACCCCGATCAAAATTTCAAACCTTTTGAGATTTGTGATCCCAATTGATTTAAATCATTTAAAAAAAATTTTGGGGAAAGACGTGGCTTGATTTAACTTTGAAAAATGACAGATAAGGACCATTTAAAAACATTAAAGATTGTTGTCGTGTATGATTGTTTTAAAAGACCTAAGTAAAATAAAACAATTTCACAATCAAACAAGAAAGTAAAAATTTCATTTTGACAGATCTTTGAGTTCTAAAGAAAATCATACCATAACATAACATTAAATCTTTAGATCACCACATTTTTTCGTACAAACGGACTCCTTTGAAGATATATTGTTTGAAAATATTTTAAATTAAATCACTCTCCCCCTCAATCGATGACCCAAGTCGATAATTGAGTGACTTAAATTTTGATAAAATGAAGTCCGGTGATTTTCAAAATTTAGTCCAATATATTTTCAAAACAATATTTTTTCAAAGTTTTAGAAAAATGGTATCGTCAAGATTATCATGCACAAAGATATGTTAGGTGGTTGAGAAGCTTCTGTTGTTGCTGTAAGGCTGGAAGAAAACCGTCTGCAGATGCAAGAAGATTTCTTTACGCTGCATTTTGAATGCCAACCGAGGTCAAATTAAGCCCGCTTCTTCAATCAATTAGAAGAAAACCATCTCACGATGCGTTGAGACCTCTTACGCTTCATTTATGCCAACTCTCCATAGAAGTCCAATTAAGCTCCATTTCTTCATTTGTCAACCCAAGATATATTTACCCTTTCCTTTCATCGCATCCATATTATGTGGGATCCCGATCGGGAACATTTTATACCAAGATAGTCGCATACGTTAGTGAACACACATACAGATATATGGTGGTCGACATCACCCAAACAAAAATCGACTAATAAAAGTCAATTCAACATATCAATCAGTTCATATAAGGTATGGGAATTATGTGTTCATCAAACTCTAATCATCTAAACCTAACAATCATATCCTAGAAACCTAGTCCTTCAACATAGGCAATTATATTTTTTAGATAAGCACGTAGGATGATTAAGATAGTCCGTTAGATGATATAAATTTGAAAACATTCTCCCCCTCAATCAATGACTCATTTTATAAAAGATTTAAAAGCTCTGAAGTCATTGATTGAGTTTTCAAATTATACAAAACTCATTCTCGATTGATTTTTCAAGCAACTCATTTTCCACCATTTTGAAATACAACAAATATTTTTCTGAAGAATTTTAGACGAAAGAACATTTGTGTAGGAAGAAAAAATCCTTCGACATACTTTCCTCAAATTTGTTTTAGGATAAGTGCACTATATTTTGAAAATATGTTTAGTGCAAAGACTTTCCTTTCTTGAAAAAACGGGTTGCTATCCAAATAATAACAAGCAATAGTTTTAAGCTGGTTACAGCTCAAATAACGCAGCCATTATTTAGCCCGTTACAACAAATAATCGAAGCCATTATTTGAAGCACTGCCACGCCTCAAATAACTGTAAGCCATTATTTGAAGCACGGGTTATCAAATAACCGTAGCCATATTTTAAGACATAAGAAAGAATATTTACACCTCCTGCCGAACTTCATCTATGGTCCCGTGCCATTATTGAATGACATTTCTAAGACCGTAGATGTTATCGATACCATAAGACATGTCATAGAAAAACATATTTTTGGTCTTTTTCAAATTTTCTGATTTTTATGGGTTTTTTGAAGGTTTTATATTTTTCTATTTTTCTTTTTGATGGTTTTATATTATTGTATTTTGTTTTCTGATAAATATATACAAGGATAGAGTAGATGATATAGTATAAGAAGATGATGATACGAGTACTGAGATAAGGATATCAAGCGTACCTGTTGAAGAAGAAATCGTCATCTCTTAAACATTCACCACCAAAGCTTCCAAGGCTCCAGAATAGAAGATAGAACATGAGCCTTCGAGGAAAAAACTTTAAGCTTCCCCAAATCGAAGATCCATTAGATGAGCAGATTCAAGCTCTATTTCAAGCTTTCTTAGCCAGTGCACAAAAAAGCACACCATTGTCATAAATCCCATCGCTCCATTTAAGAACGATAATCAAGGTTCTCCATTCGGGTTATATCATCAACAAGAATAACAAGAAAGTATCATCCCACATAAAACAATCTTCTCAAATTTTTACCGACGCTCAAGCAATCCATTCCAAAAGGTGTCAAGAGACCACTTCCCCACGTAGTTGAATTGATGCAGTAAATCTCTTAGACTAGAGCTCACGAACCCGAATACACATACCCGAAGACAAAGAAACTTATACCATCGAGTAGCAGATTAAGTCCAATAGCCAAAGAATAACCTCATGTATACTTTTCTCTCCCCTCAAGAAAGTGTATGAAGCTCAAGAACCCGGCAACCAATGCCCAAAGAGAGAACAACCGATAACATTGAAGAAGCAGTCAATCACCGATTATCTCGGATGACAATCACTGCGATGTCCACCCGAATAAGTGATTATATCTCAATCACGATTAAGCCCTCAAGTGAATATAGCCGAGCATCCCCAATGTACAACAATCTCCTCCTGATGAATGCGATAGCATCATCACACCAGTGTACCTCTTTTATCATCGAAACTAACTCTTCCATCTCTTCCCCACATAGTTGGAATAAAAACACCTAACGCTATGAGTCAAATCTTGAGTTTCTCTTCGGTAATGACAATAGTCTTCCCGGGATATCTTCAATCACTTAGAAGTATTAAGCTCGTCAAGATTACTCGTGTATAGATGTGTGTCTCCTTCCCCTTGGTGGTTTTGACACCTCGAGTCACAAATCATTATAAGCCGTGATACTAGAAATTTTGAGAAGAACACTTGAACTCTTGTGAGAATCAACTTGCTGAATAATGTGAGCAAATCTAATTGGGGATTAAATTCGGCATTTCAAACTCTCCCAACTAGTGCTTCCCCTTAACCGACAACTTGCATTATAAATGCCATGAATTAAGAAGAAGTCTTTAGATCGTTAAATGCAACTCGTCTTTAGTCTTCTAACATGTAGAAGAATATGTAGAACCCATCAAGACTGACCTTCTTCAAGATTGTCCGGGGGAATAGATAGTTAACATCTTCATTTCACCAAAACACAAGAACATCACCAAAAGCATCCCATTAACTTACATCTTGCAATCCTCTTAATTAAGATCCTCCCAATCAAACAAGAAAGTAAAGATGTTCATCAAGGAAATCTCAAGCAGCGAACACACACAAAATGGTAACACCAAACAAACAATCACATCAAACAAGAAACGAAGGTTGTTCGAATCATCATGTTAATGTGCACGTGAAGCATTAACCGTAAGCACTTTGTCAATAAACTCATATCAGCTTGTGAAGATGTCAACCAACGCTCTTAGAAGAGAAAAAACCATGTGAAGATGACCCGATAAGAAGAAGCTCGGTTCTTACATGAGTTTTGAGCCGTATGACCATTTATATTCTCAAATATCAATCAACAATGCAAAAAAAAATTCACACTTCTTTCTCCCCTCAAGAATTGCATACGGAGATGCCATTCTTGATTAAATAAGTGAACATTATCCAAATGTAGTCTATTCACACTTCTCCCCCAAAATAGCACAGTGATGTCGCCATCGCATTATAGTTGAGAAAGTGGAATCGAAAACAATCAACAAGAGTCCAGTTCACTTGATGACTGCGCATAGAAAAGTATGAAGCATGTTGATGAGAATGGTCATAATAAGAAGATTTCTCTTCTTCGTAAGATAAAGCGACCGACACGCATAATTTTCTTTCTTTGGAGAACGAGGCATGAATCTGTTGTGTTCATACGTCATAAGAAGATTTCTTCTTAAGATAATGCGACCTAAACGCATTCTTTTTGAGTACGAGGCTCGAATCATGTGAACAGACGCTATTCTCTCTTCACGCTTCTCTTAGCAAAACATGCAATCATCCCCATTATCATTCTCAGAGGCTCTTGTTGTGACAACCGATGAGAAAACCCAATATGATGAATTTGACCAAGTAAAATACCCGAACTCGCGGACTTAAACTTGCACATATGTAACAAAGAGCGGTGCCGAGACTTCATGCCCATTTGAATCTCTAAGTACTCTATACTCTTCAACCAACCAACCATCAAGTATTAGACGTATATCACCTCTTGAAAATCCACAATTGAATGTGACACCGAGCACTACAACGTAACTCCTTTAAGTGATAGTTATTTTGAGGTGATAAGAGCCCAATACCCCCAAGTGGTAAAAGAAAAGGTAAAAGTCACCCAACAATAACTAGATTTCCAAGTCTTCGTTTTGATACTAAGCTTGAACAAGGATCTGAAGTATCTTCATCCAACCATCCCCATACCTTCGTGATACTAAGCACTCGCCCGTGATATTTCACTTCAACCTCAAATAAATAATAGTGAATTAATCTTGTTGTCACATCTTCTTAAATCGCTCAAATCTAGCCTTCTTTGACATTTAAATGAACTTTGATAATGGTTTCATCCGCACCATGGTCAAAAGCACATAAAACCATGTAATAACCAAACCGCCATGACAAAATCCAAACACACATCCAATTTATGAAGTACACCCTTTATCCCTTCTTCAAACAAAACCCGTAACACCAGCATCGAAGACCCCTAGATACTTTCTCCAAGATGGTTCCATCATCACGGATTTTACAATTCTATAGTTTAAACCGAAATCTTTCTTTCAGGATTTTACAAAACCAAGAATAAACCGTAAGATAGATCCGGAAATGCACTTTACAATTACCGGGATGTTTCCATTGTCACAGGATTTTACAAGTCTATAATTTAAACCGAGAAATAGATTCTTTCGCGGGATTTTACAAAATCAAGACAAAACCGTAAACAATGTCAGATTGAATATGTTATGACAACTTTGGTTTCGTGAATATCCTGTTTTAAGGGAACATGCAAATGTTCATCAACGGTTCATTAACCAACATCCACAACATCATCAACAATCCAATACAAACTTTGGTAAACACATCATTCATTCCATTCTCGCCAATTTGAAGTGACCATATTGAGATGTAAACCCGATATGCCAAACTTGATCATGAAGTAAATTCCCCGATTTTTACTTAACCTTGTACTAATCCTTGTGAAGAAGAAACGGTGTACCCAATGTACAAAACCTCTTGACATTCTCAATAGAGTGAGACACCAAAGTGATAGCTACGTTGTGGGTTAAGTGAGAAAAATCACAAACGCAACTAAATAGCCAAGTCTTTATCACACTCTATAAAAGCCCAAACAAGTTATCTTCGCGAAAGGGTAGAAAGAAAGAAGACGAAATAAGTAGACGCTACCGAAAACCTCACTTCAATTCCAAATAAGACATATCGTACAATCAACTCCGTAGTCGAATTTGTTCAATTAAATCAAGCCGTGACAAGATATTTTCCGTGAAAAGGTATACACCAAAGTATCAAACCCTATAGCCCAAAGAAATCTCATCATCAAATCTCATCACACACCAAATCATATCGAATCTCAACGAATTCAAATCATCTTCAACAAGTCTCATATAATCCATGATCCAATTTTGAGAAGCCCATCCGCAACTAGGAAACCGATCCAATACCCGATCAATTTTAAGCTTTATAAGACCCATAATCAATTATGCTCATGTTCCGGTTTAATTAATCAAGGTTTTATCAAGGTCATGTTCACTATCAATAATAGTCCATATAACTCAAATAAACTCCAACTCACATCTAGCAGATGAGATCCCACGTTAAACACACATCACAAAACTTCATATTTGTGTTCAACATTAAGCAGATTCAAAGTGTATGTCTATAAATGTGATGTAAAATCAAGTGACATATATAAGGATTACTCTCGGCCCATGATTAAATCTCTTAATACCCACTGTAAGGCAAGCTCATTACCAATTAATTTATCTCGGTCCATGAATGACTAACGTGGCCCATGTCCAAGTGTCCAATATTGGCATATAGTAGTAAACCATCTAGGCCCAAGTTAAAATGGTAAAGCCATGTCCAATCGAAATCTCCAATCCAACCTCAGAAAACGCACGGGAGTATTTAAAGGCTTATATCATACTTCATAACCCTAAAATACTTTTACCAACCCTAAATACTTTCTCAAACACAGTCCGCCTCTCACCTTCTCACACCAATCCAAACCCTAATCAAATAATAGTCCGCCTCCAACAAACAGATCACTCAAACCCCATCACACAAAATAATACTCTCCTCTACTCTATCTCATCACTTCTTGTATCAGTCCATACCAGATTTATCATCACACGATCAATATATCCTCGCCACAGAGATGGCACGCAGGGTATAATCTAATATGTCACGTGGATGGCAATGAGTCCTCAATCGAATAAACCACAGAGATGGTACGAGGCAAATGACAAGGCCACAAGGATGGCTAGAACCCTTTATCATAGCCACGGCAGCCCTTGACATCACACAAAGTTTCAAGGTAGGTTTCATATCCTTTTGGTAAACATGCTTTTGAATATGAAACGAATCAAGAAAATGGATTAACAAAGTTGTTAACATCATTTCTTAAATTCGAAAATTGTCACAAACAAATTGATCTATGATGTAAGTTTATTTCGTGATAAGGGCTCTTGGAAGTCTTGATATATCGTTTGAGTGCCAACGAAATAATTCTTGAGATCTTGTATATGTCATTTTGTTTTTCATTTTAACCGAACAAGACTTGTGACCCATGTAAATGATGAGATCTATGATGTGCAAACCATTCGTGTGATTAGACCCTCGAGGTCTTGGTGAATTTTATACCCACGAATTTGACTGAGATCATGAGATACGGATATTGAATGTAATATGGTTAGCTTAAGTTTAACCCGAACCCAAGGTGAGATGAAATCGTCATGATTTTGTCTTCCTTTAAATGGTTCAATATCAAGAGAAATTTGTCTTCCAAAGGCTAGATCGATGATGTAGTAGTGGATATGGATCTAAAAGGATCTTTGAGATCTCATGAGAGATTCGATTCACCACAAGACTGAGATCATTAAGATTTTATTTTCATTTTAGTTTAGAATCGCTTGAACTTATGATGGTGGTAAACCGAGGTTCGAGTATTTTGGTATTTGGTATTGTAGTCATGGTCTTATAGCTCTTCTTCATCCTTTCTGTTGTGTCCAAGTCGCTAGCCAATATTTTCAAAGCAAGTCGCTAGATTTAAGATATGAACCAAGTCGCTAGCGAGTTTATAGAGTCAAGTCGCTAGCTTAGCTTTATAAGTAACTCGCTATTGACTTTCAATAAAGTCAACTATAACCAAGTCGCTAAATGATGGTCAAATCGCTACGACTTGTAAATACAAATCGCTAGCAGGATTCAATGAATCAGGACAAATAGTGATAAGTCGCTACCATGAAATTTGACATTTTTCGATGAGTTTTCCGACCATATTCCGACCATGTTCATGATAAACCCGAAAATGCGAAAATTTGCTTCTTTGACCCATTTGATCAGAAAAACTCCACCAAACAAACCATCTGATGTTTTGACAGTTACCAAAAGAGATATTTGGACAATATTTTGAGACAAGACACGAAAGACTTAACCATATGAACTTTTGACCAAAACCAACTACACAATATTTCAACACAATATTAGATAAACACTGTTGCCAAAAACACTTTTCCGACCAAAAGTAATACCAAAACAAGAATAACATGGTACAATAGACCACAAATCAACACAACACAATAACTGCCTGGTACCACTTGTGGATCATAATATTATTGTGTTGATGATTCGGGTGGTCTTGGATGATGGAAATACATGATAGCCATAGTTAGAGAGTTAGTAGAGAGAGAGGGTGTTCTTGCTAGAGGTTTACTCAAATGTTGAATGTTAGATTATGAGAAGCACCACCCCTTCCATGGATGGAAGGGGTATTTATAGTTACAAATACACGACTCCTATCGCCCGTGGATCGTGGATAATGGGTAAAGACCCGTCCTTCCTCCACGGTGTTGCACTAAACTATGTTACGCCATCGACTAACTAATTAACAACTTAAAAACGTAAATAACGACAAGTCTACGAGCTAACTTAAGCTAGATAACATTTGGGGTGACCGACTCTTCACTAAGGAATTTTCTAATTCCTAACAAACCTAAACGAGATAGAGATCTAACTAGCTATTCTATTCCCCAGCAGCGACGCCAAAAACTTGATATGCGTACGACGCGCGTTCGGGGTCAAAGGAAACTTCCTTTTCTTCGAGCAAGTTTTTCAACCACCTAGGTAGTAAACCTAATCATTGTAGTGTAGTATTTGGGTAAGCCTCGGGATTGATATCATTCTCTAGGGGAATAGGAATGCTAGTGAGAAATTACTAAGCTAAGGTTGGGGTTGAGGAAGATTATTTTTTTTCTTTTTTTTTAAATATTTTTTAGAAAATTGAAAGGTATGATCTCGGGGTTTGGATTTAGGGGGTGGTACTTCTACCAATTACTCTACTATTCTAATTATCTAATTAACTAATCTAAGGGGTAGTCTATGTCGATTGATGCGTGCTCGTATGATGATTAAAAATGTGTTTACCTAGATGCTATTACTCCCTATTTATCTTTTATTGATGGTTGAATTGTCACGTCCTTATTCTTAACGCGTTGTGTCTTCTAAGGTCGTAGGGTATGCTTTTCTCCCCAACTCTTTGAGAATACCTTAAGGTTATTGCCTACAAAATCTCTAGGATTCATAAACTAACTCTAAGGTTATCTTCGGATTTTTAGCCTACAATTACTCTAGGTGATCATAAACTAAGGTTCACAAAGATTACTCAAGCATTAAAAACTGTTGGGTTCAGTAAATACCCAAACCCCTTAATCTAGGATTTGAATAGAAAATAGTCCAAGTGTCTAGTCCGTTAAACACTAACAGGTCACTGAGTGCATAGTCTGTCAGTGAGTCATCTTCGGATACTCAAGATATGAGGCAATGAAGAAGTCTCTCCACTCAGTAGGAGGAACTTAAAGGGTGAAGAATGAGTCAAGAAGAAGATGATGGATTCAGTGAGTGATGACAATAACTCACCGAATCCCTAAGACTCCTCTCCAACTACTACATCAAGACAAACTGAAGTAGAAGGCGAAGAATGTAAAGATCTGAAGAATGAGCGGACAAGGCGGGATAAGTTTAAATCGATAAGAGCAAGTACTTATCAACCAAAGTCAACTTTCCCTGAATGGCAAAGATCGTGCTCTGTCATCACTGACCTTAGGAAAGTAGTCTTGTCTTTACCTAGAATAGTTTTGTAAACAGAGACAAAATGCATCATATTTTGTCTCTCGTAAGATGTCAGCTTGTCACTTAGGAAAGAGTTAAAACTCATGCATGTATAAATAGCATAAGAGATGGAGTGAAAAGGTTAAGCTTGTGAATTGTAAAACACACATACACGCAAGCCATCTTTTCACTCCTCCAAATACAACTTAATCCCTGAGATAGCTCAGTGGGTTCTAAGAGTTGTGCTCGGACTTAGCCTGAGCTTAGAGAGGAGTCACTAAACTTTGTCATTTCAATCCCAAGTACTATTCCGCAAGTACTTGGGTAACGTATTCTTTTTGATTGATTTCTAATAAAGAATATGATGTTGAAAATTACTTTGTGTGTTTTACTTATGTTAATTTCAGTCATTGTTCATTATTAACTTGTTTTATATTCTTAAAACTGTTTTAAATGATAGTGAACGGGGAACAACAAGTGGTATCAGAGCCAGGCTAATTATAAAACATTTTTTTTAGGCCGCTCTAAAAGTTTTTAAATTAGGATCCTAAATGGCTGAAATTGATGTACCCCAACTAGTCGATAATAAGGGTGGAGCTTATTTAGTCATTGTTGCTAGACTTGAAGTTGGCAAATTCAACAAATGGAAAAGCGAATGCTTTGCTATTTGATTGGGATGGAACCTTATTATATCAAATGTATAAATGAAGGTCCATTTGTCCCAAAGATTGCTGAAGGTTTGCCTAAACCTCAAGCTCTGAACCCAAGATGAAAGGAGAGTGGTCAACCGTGACCAAAGACTCAAAAGTATAATAATATCTTTTCTTCCTGACGATATTATGGAGTCTGTTATAAGTCTGTACTACGACTAAACAAACCTGGGATGACCTAGTTCATAGTCATGAAGGCCCATCGATACCAAGGAAAACAGGATAATGGACCTGAAACTTGAGTATAACACCTTCAGGGCTAAGGACTCTGAAACTCTCTCTCAAACTTACACCCAGTACAAAACTCTTTTAAATGAACTGTCAAATGATGGTGTTAAGTTGTCCAAACATGAAATCATTGTTGGTTTTGTCAACCCCCCGAGAAGTGGTTAAATTTCTCTCGGGACTTAGGAATGCTAATCATATCCGAATCTTGAACTTCAAATTTATGGGAAATTTGTCTATGAGGAAAACCTCATCAACAGACGATACCCTGACTTAAAGAAGTCTCAGGAAGTCAAGAAGTCCCTCACCACCACCTCATCACCAATATCAACTGCTTTCTATTCTAACAATGTTGTTCAATATTTTCAGGAAAATTCGATGATGAGCCGATGAGAGATCAAGTGAGGAGTACCTAAATGACCGAACACTGAATTTCGTGAAAGGGCACTCCTTGCTAACTCTCGAAGGTTTATAAAAGAAACAAAGGTTTTTCAAATGCCAAAGCAAATGAGGACAATGAATGCTTTAAGTGTCACAAAAGAGGTCACTTTGCAAAAGACTGTTTTTCAAAAACAATTTCTGAACCCTCTTATAAACCATTAGGGTCAAATCGGTCCTCGCTTTAGCAAATTTCAACCAAAAATCATCGGTCTCATCAAAACTTTCAAAACAAATCGATCAAAACAAACTGTTGATTTTGAAGCTAAGTATAAGAAAGTCAAAGCTAAGCTTGCATTGCTCGAGGCCAGTCCCTCAAAAACAACAAAAAGTGTTCAATCGCAGGTGGTAAAAACAAAGGTCTTGTTGATGAAACCTTTGATTGGGATGAAGAGCCAGTGTCATGATGATGAAATGGTGCATGTCACAGTAATCGATGGCCCTCTCGAAGAGGACAAGCTGGTTGTTGGAAACAATCATGCCGTGAATGGAGAACGGGTCAATATCACAATGAAGAAGGTAAATATTCTACTTTCTATGGATGATGACTTTGATTGGCAGTCTTACATGAATTATCTTAATGTTGACCTTAAGTTCGTAGATGAGCAAAGACTGAATCTTTTTTCAAAATACAACAAGCTAAGTTTTGAATTAAACAAGTGTAGGGATGAACTACTTCTTTTAAAACAAGCTAAGCTTGAGGCTATCACTTTGCAAATTCAAAACACTGAACTAGTTAAAAGAAATCAGACTCTTCAAGACGAACTAGGAAAGAAAAAAAACACTAAGAACGATGATGTGGGAGCCCCAAAGAGAAGAAGAGAGTCTTAGGTGAAGATCATCTTCCTGACACTCTCAACAAAGACCAGGGTCCTAAGCCATTTGTGTCTGGTGGTATGATTACCAATATGTTGACTATTCCCTAACCTAGTGATTGGATTGAAAGGGTCAATCTCGAGTAAGCTTCCAAATTTCGATTCTTGAAAGATTCTAGAGCCTGAAAGTCAAGCTCTAAAGAGCATGCTTGAATCCCCTGATGCCCAGATATCAACACATCTCCGAGTCCAAGGTAATCTCAAGCACCGCTTCCACCACTGAAACCTCTTCGGGGCTGCACCAAGCTCGAGCTTACTCCATTACAATTCAATCCTCACTCACCAAAAGAAAGGTCTGGACTTGGTAGAACCATCCTGAAAAGACCAATAAAACCAACTCAACAAGAGTCTACTCCTACTGAGACTTCAACATCCTCTGTTCCCACCAAGCTTGACCAAATTCAAGAACTAAGCGAGCTTGTGAGGAAGCGAAAAGATGGAATCCATCGAAAAGCTCCCCGATTTAATCAAGGAAACTAAGTCAGCCTCATCTAGCTCATCAAAGTCAAAATCCACCAACAAACCCAAAGCAGTAAGTGTGAGCGTGTCATTATACCGCCACACCATCGACAACCGCTATAGAAACCTTTTTGTATGATATGCAAAAAGGATGATCACGAACCTCTGCAGATCACTTACAAGTATGTAAGTTCTGTCATCAAGCAAACTATACCAAAGTTGGTCATAAGTATGCTTCATCCTCCAAAACTGCTCCCAAGAATAGAGCAAAACCCTTTCCTCTTTGCCCTCATGTGGTTTAATGATCATCATCAAGATGATTGTCTCATGAACAAATGTTGTGATATATGCGGTAATCCAGCTCATGAGACTTCCCAACATGACAGTGTCATTCATGCAAGGAGAGGTACAAAACAACCCAGAGTGAGTCTTCCTCGGTCTCCAAATGCAAAACCTATGGTAGCACAATGCACTCAACCACTGACCATGAGTCAATTACCAAATTCAAAGAGACCTTGAGACCCAAACCCACTAGTAAGTGGGTCACTAAGAGAAACTAATTCAGTTTACTACTTGTGCAGAGACACGCCAGGGAGCCTATTTAGCATCTAGACAGTGGATGCTCAAGAAGCATGACTGGTGTGAAGGAGTATCTGCACAAGTATATAGAGGAACCAGGACCCAAAGTAGTGTTTGGTGATAACTCATCATGTCCCACTGAAGGTTATGGTTCAAGAACGCAATGGAATAGTTTTCTCTAGAATAGCTTATGTCAATGGTCTAAAATACAATCTCATTAGTCTCAGTCAACTATGTGATGCTAAGTACATTGTGCAATTCAATGACAAACAATGTACCATCTTCAATGCCAACAAGGAAGTTGTGTTGATAGCTCCTAGGAGAGATGATGTTTATGTGTTAGACATGTCAACACTCTTCCAAGATGGAACTTGCCTCTTTGCTAAAGCCACCAAAATCTATCAATTGGTCGGTGGCATAAGAGACTCTCACACTTAAACTTCAAAACCTCAACAACTTGGCAAAACAAAACAAGGTCCTTGGCTTACCATCGCTGGTTTTGCAAAGACAAACCATGCTCACTCAGTGAAAAAGGTAAACACCACAGAGCATCATTCAAAACCAAACAAAATTTCTCCATCATAAGCTGCCTTCACCTCCTCTGCATGGATCTCTTTGGACCTGTCATTCCAAGATCAATCCAAAGATGAGAAGTATACACTTGTCATTATTGATGAGTTTTCAAGATACACTTGGGTATACTTTCTTTCCAAAAGAGTCAGTAATGATACAATAATGTCATTCATCGGAAGATTGAAAACCGAATGACATTACTGTTAAACAAATCGAATCGACAATGGTACCGAGTTCGAAATCAAGAGCTTGAGAGTTTCGTGATGAAAAGGAATTTCTCAAAATTTCTCATCTCCTTATACCCCGAACAAAATGGGATCGCCGAAAGGAAAACAGAACTCTCATTGAGGTCGCTAGAACCATGCTAAATGGCTCAGCCCTCTCAAAGCATTTCGACCTGGGCAAAACTTCTGTTACACTCAAAACAGTTCAATCATTGTCAAAATACATAATAAAACCCCATATGAGATTTTCAAAGGTAGACTTCCGACATCACTATTTTCATGTGTTTGGATGTCCTGTGTTCATTCATAACCACAAGGATCATCTAGGCAAGTTTGATGCAAAAGCCGATGATGGATATTTCTTAGGCTATTCACCGATCTCCAAAGCCTTCGTGGTTTTTAACACAAGGAAACAACAATTTGAGGAAACCTTTCATGTCACCTTTGATGAAAGTGCTGAAAGCATCAGGTTTACCAACACCTCCGTGGAGGAAATAGGAATTGATGACTCATCAAGATATCCTCCTAATGAGTACAAAATCAATTCAATTCCTCATATCAAGTGATGCCTGACATCTCATTTTATGTCTTACCTCACAACCTTCCCCAACCAACTATCAGTGAATTCATTGATAATAAATCACCCTACTGGATAGGTAATACTTAACTAAATATTCAGGAACCTGTGAATCAAGAATCCCAACTCGAACAAGACATCTCAACAGATGTTCTTAATGATTATGTGGCTCAAGCACCGTAACTCACTCCGAGTCTCCAGTGACCTCTTCAAGCTCCGATCCTAGACCACAAAGTAAGTGGACAAAATCTCAGGACATTGAGCTTGTAAACATTATTGGTGAACCCACTGAGGGCATGCTCACTAGAAGCATGGTTGTTAAGTTAACTGCAGCCTTCACCAATGAATGTCTATATGCTGATTACCTATCAGAAATAGAACCCAAAAGTGTCACTGAGGCTCTAAAGCACCCAAGCTGGGTTCAGGCTATGCAAGAAGAACTACAACAGTTTATAAAAACAAGGTCATGACCTTGATCAAATGTCCTCAGGATGTCATTGTCATAGGAATGAAGTGGGTTTTCAGAAACAAAATTGATGAAAACGGCACTCTCATTAAAACAAAGCGCGACTTGTAGCCAAAGGTTACAGACAACAAGAAGGCATTGACTATGATGAGACATTTGCTCCTGTTGCAAGAATGGAAGCAATCAGGATATTCCTTGCATATGAAACATACATGAACTTCGTGGTCTATCAAATGGATGTTAAAAGTGCATTCCTAAATGGTGATCTCAAGGAAGATGTGTATGTTCAGACCACCGGCTTTGAGAGTAGCGAATTCCTGACTATGTCTCGCAAAGCTTGACAAAGCTCTTTATGGACTTAAACAAGCTCCTAGGGCATGGTATGAAACTCTCTCAGCCTTCCTGATACAAAACAAGTTTGTCAAAGGAAAGATAGACAATACCTGTTTGTCTATAGAACACAACAGATGTGATACTTGGTCCAAGTATATGTTGATGACATCATCTTTGGCTCAACAAACTACAAACTTTGCAAACATTTTGAAAAACTAATGACAAAGAAGTTTGAAATGAGCATGATGGGTGAACTCACATATTTCCTTGGACTACAAATCAGGAAAACTGAGAAAGGAATCTCCATCACCAAGAGAAATACACCAAAATCTCTTGAAGAAATATGAGATATCGATCTGCCTCGTGAAGACACCAATGGTCCCTCCTAACAACCTTGGACCTGATCTCACCTGGCAAATCATCAATCAAACCCATTTCAGAGGGATTGTTGGCTCATCGATGTATCTAATCGCTGCTAGACCGGATATACAATTCTCGGTCGTCTAATAGCAAGGTATATCGCCCAATCCCAAAGAATCCCACCTCACTGCAGCCAAAAGAATACTCAGGTACCTAAAGGGAACCCCAAACCTTGGACTATATTATCCAAAGTGCTCGTGGTTTGATCTCAAAGGTTACTCGATTCGATTATGCTGTGCAACATGGACGAGAAAAAGTACCTCGTGGTCCTGTCAATTTCTTGGAGGAAATGTTGGAGTGCTAAAAGCAATAATCAATGGCTATGTCTTCACCTGAAGCGAATATGTGGCCTAGGATGCGGTTGCCAATGTTTTATGGATGAAAAGTCAACTCGGTGACTATGACATCCATTACAAAATGGTACCCATCTTCTGTGACAACACCAATGCAATTGCAATCTCCAACAACCCCGTCCTTCATCAAAGAACCAAACATATTGATATCGATATCACTTCATCGGGACCACATTATGAAAGGAGACATAGAACTCCATTTCATCCCTATGAATATCAATTGGCCTGATATCTTCACCAAACCCTTGGATGAACCTACCTTGAGAGACTAAAAGCTGAATTGGGAATGCTTGACATTGAAAGTCGCATCTCAAAATCAATCTCAGAAGTTCTCAAATGGTTCCTCCTCCCTGAACGAAACCCATAATACAACCTCTCACTGAATGAGTAAGACTCATTCAGGGACCCTAACAGTTAAAATTAAGCATTGAATGAGTAACTAAATGATCCAAGTATCGCTACTTAAATGTCCTAGGTTGGTAACCATGCCAATTTAATATAGGAATATATATATGTCTCTTTGTCTTATCACAACCATATCAAGGGTCCCTCACAAACTTACCTCATCCCCACTTGGCATTAAATGCCTCCTCTCACATAAAATATCTTATTGATATTTTATTACTACAAAAGTGCACTTTTATCAGTAATGCAACTATTCCCTTAAAAACCGGGATTTTATCATGGGTAGTGGAGTGGTGGCATTAAATGTGGAAATTCAAACGTTTTCTAAAACCGACTCTAAATATTCCCATTTGTGCACAAACCACCCCTCTCACCACTCTATAAATACCCTCTTCAAAACCTCATAAACACACAAAAGATTTCGCTAACAAAACTCTCAAAATCTCTTTTAAAACCAGAAATCTTTGTGCTCTTCAAAACCTTTCTAAAAATCTTCTCAAACCTTTACAAAAGTTTTTCATCACAACTTAAGAGATTCAAACCTTTGATTGTTCTTGTAAAGAAGTTTCTTTTCAAAACCCTAAAAACCCTTTTAATGGAAATGGCAAGAACACAATCTCTTCTTGCTTCACAAAGGGTAGGTGATCTTAGCAATGTTGAATTTAAAACAAATAATGTTATAGGCAAATTTGAATATCCTCAAACCTGCCCTAGCCTATAAGGACATTATGAAATTTTATATAATCGCTTGCCCACTAAAAACGGCCTTTATTCGTCCTTCATCTGTACCAAAACCTCCTCGGGAGTTTTGGGCAACAACCGTAAGGCCTTTGACCCGACACCCTCTACTAATGAGAACAACCTTAGACCTCTCAAGGAATATCTCATCGTTGGTCTTGGGAGCAACAATCACCCTGGATTATAAAACTTTTGCACCTCCACGTGGTTAGACTACAACAAAGGTGTTTATGTCGCCCATCCGAACCCTCCACGGAAGGATGGGTTAAAACAAATCGTTTTAGATCCAACGTTTTTGGACAAGACCCCAGTCACCAAGAGTTCATTTCCCGTGGCTTGGAGGATCCTATTCACATTTGTGATTCAGGTCCTCGGCGGGAACCACTCATCCACCGAACAAGTTAACTCTATTCAGTTGATGATGGCATACCGCTTGATGAATGGGGTCACTGTCGACATAGGGGAGATCATTTACAGTGATTCAGTAACCAAGCTACAGAGCAAAACTAGGACGATATACGTTTCGTATCCTAGGTTTGTCTCTTGTGCTTTGCAAGTGTTACTGGGTACAAATTATCCTCAGGAAGAAAAATTTGGTGCTTTACCTGGCATCCTAAGCCAATCAAATTTTCAAAAGGACTCATCCCTTGTCACAAATATTGAATTAACGGCCCATATGGTTGCATAAAAACCGAGGGAATCGGTGTCTCCTAACCCCGCTCCTATAAAGAGAAAAGGGAAGTCTCGGATGGGACTAAGACCAAACCCAAGTCTCAGGGCCCTGAGGCTTCAGGAGCACAGCCTAAAAGGCAAAAGAAGCCCCCGACTCAACAGACACCCACTTGAGACCAAGCAACATCTACCCATGGGACAACGAAGGACACCGATAAATCACGGCCAGTGCCCTTGGTCCAACTACTACTCCCAAGATCCGTAGGGAAACATACAACCTACCGGTAGAACGCCTTCCACAACGCCCCGTGATGACATTAGCAAATCAAAGCCTTAGTCTGAGGGCACACTGAATGATCCCAATGACTCAGAGGGAACCAAACAACCCCGATAGGGATACCACCTTCATCGACTCTACTAAAGGCACCGGAAAAACCCATCGTGTCTCGGGTCTCGGGGACAAAGACTCGGAGGGACGAAACAACCCTCCGATATGGAACCCAAAACCAATCCTCGACTCCAGAGAAGGCACTGGAAACGCCCACCGTGTCCGAGGGGTCAACGGGGACAAAGACTCGAGGGAAATATACCACCCACGATATGGAACCCATCACCAACCCCTTGTTAATGGCGATGTTACTAGGTACTATTTTCGAAGATGAACTTGCCTGACAGATGATGGTGAAATTTTATCGTGGGGAAGAAGTGGACGAGGTTCAAGCTAAACAAGGACCCCACGATCCATAGGAGCATACCAATCACCATTCAAGCCTGACAATGATGACTCATCTTCCTCCACTATGAGTTCAAAAGATTTGATAATGTTCTTCCACTCACCGAGAGCTTGTTCATGGATCACCAAAGCTTCAAGGAAGTTATACTCGGGTCACTGAAACATTGTGGGAACAACACACCGAGGTCTGCCAGCTTATGCCTTGATCTAAAGGTTGAGGTACAAGCCTTTGATGAAAATGTTCATGAGCACAGGGATTTGATGTATGACAATCTTCACAGACTGGACGAAAACTTGGCTAAATTTCTCAGCACCTTCGTGGTGTAGGCACAAAGATAGATGAAATCAGGAATTTGTCAAAGAAGATCCAACGCCAACTCTCAAGTGTGAAGGCTACCGAGGCTTACTTGAAACAATCCTCCAGTTCACTAAACTGGTTGAAATGCTCCAATCTGCAAATGTTCGTGGTCTTCAATCTTCATCCAGCCTCTTCAAGCTACATTGGGCTTTGTGAATACTTAGGTAGCTACTTTGGCTCAGCATCTTCTTCCTGCCGGAATCTCGCCCGAATGACCGCTTTGGAAGTTTCGGACAAATTTGGAAGCAAAAGTCACGGTATTCAAACCGACACTTCGACATCAAGGCTATGATCTCGGAAATTTATCAGCCTTCAAGGGTCAAGGAGCTTAGTCCCCCTCAGCACCACACCAACTCTTGCCCTCACCGACGCTCCGGAAACAGTTGAGGGAGAAAGGTCTGAAGAAACTCCTCTTCACACTAAGGGGAGACAACACCACCAGTATCTGTAGCTCCAATCTCATCATCACCACCAGTCTCAGCAATACCTATCTCATCAATCCCACCACCAACATCAACAACAACAACACTGACAGTGATCACACCAATAATAACAACAACACCGCCCCTGGTAGCATCTTCTTCTTTAGGCCGTGACAAAGGAAAAGGCATAATGACAACACCACCAGCCCTGAGAAGATTCCCTTTAAAATCGGCAACATGAATACTGCCACACCACAACAAAGTGCCTATCTTGCAAAAGAAGAAAGGAAACAGAAACTTGTTGAGGAAGAAATAAAAAGCAAAGAGGCACTGTAAAGGTGGTCGCTGAAGAAGCTGAAAATGTTGGAATAGATGCTAAGAAGCTTAAAAGGGTCAGCAGGACAAAAGTTCAAGGAAGCTCAAAGCTACTCAGATGGCTGAAATGAGAAACAGTTGGAAGAAAAGAAGAAGAAAAATGAAGCCCTCTGTGCAAAGCAAAATTGAGCATTACAATCGGACAATGACAGTCAAGGCTACCCAGAAAAATCACAGATGTCAAAATCATCCCCAATACCAAACCACCGCCATAAATTTTACAGAGGGGATGATAAAATACACTTCGAGGTTCATGATCCCCTAAATTTCACTGACTTTGGGATCACTGAACTCGATGAGCTTGGTCCAATTATTGAAAAGAAGAATAATGCGGTGGTTAAGGAGTGATGAACATGCTCGTAAAAGATATGAAAGACTCGAGGATGCACCAGACAACCGAGGATTCAGCCTGCCTAATCTGCACCTCAAGGGTCTCAACCACAATCATCCACTGGCAAAAGGAAGAGAGTTGAGTTCCAGCCAGAGATAAAAGTGCCTCGGTTTCAATGCAACAGGAGGAGCTCGAAGGTGTTAAGTTTGTAAACTGTTTGGTGATTGAAAAGCCCGAAAGAGGGCTATTTTTCATTGATGAATATGGAAACCCAGCGTTCCAAAGGTGGAGCGATATTGATAAGGCTGTAGTGGCAACAATGCTGAGCTACATACCAGTGGCTTCTCAAATTCGACTCTGCAAATATCAAATCTGGTGACTTAAATGCCAAGATAAGAGAGCATCCCGACAGAAAACACCTGATCACAAAGAAAGTCAAGCTTGAAGCATGAATCCATCTAGACTAATCATTTTGATTTATGATTTTGTACTAGTGATAGGAGCCATGTAATCTGATCAATAAAAGATGCATGTTTTGTTAAATTACTCAGTGTTCCTGATTGTATTCATTAGTACATTCAGTGTAAGAAGAAGCCATTTGCTCACTTACACTGATCAAACACTTAGGCTATTTGTATATCCAAATAGGGGAAGACTGTTGGGTTCAGTAAATACCCAAACCCCTTAATCTAGGATTTGAATAGAAAATAGACCAAGTATCTAGTCCGTTAAACACTAACAGGTCACTGAGTGCGTAGTCTCTCAGTGAGTCATCATCAGGATACTCAGTATGAGGCGATGAAGAAGTCTCTCCACTCAGTTAGGCGGAACTTAAAGGGTGAAGACTGAGTCAAGAAGAAGATGATGGATTCAGTGAGTGATGACAATAACTCACTGAATCCCTAAGACTCTCTCCAACTACTTACATCGAAGACAAACTCAAGTAGAAGATCAAGAATGAGCGGGACAAGGCGGGATAAGTTTGAATCAGATAAGACGAAGTACTTATCAACCAAAGTCAACTTTCCCCTAATGGCAAAAGATCGGCTCAGTGTCATCACTGACCTTAGGAAAGTAGTCTTGTCTCTTACCTAGAATAGCCTTTGTAAATAGAGACAAAATGCATCAAGATTTTGTCTTCTCAGAAGATGTCAGTTTGTCACTTAGGAAAGAGTTAAAACTCATACATGTATAAATAGCATAAGAGATAGAGTGAAAAGGTTAAGCTTGTGAATTGTAAAACACACATACATGCAAGCCATCTTTTCACTCCTCCAAATACAACTTAATCCTTGAGATAGCTCAGTGGGTTCTAAGAGTTGTGCTCGACTTAGCCGAGCTTAGAGAGGAGTCACCAAACTTTGTCATTTCAATCCCAAGTACTATTCCGCAAGTACTTGGGTAACGTATTCTTTATGATTGATTTCTAATAAAGAATATGATGTTGAAAATTACTTTGTGTGTTTTACTTATGTTAATTTCAGTCATTGTTCACTATTAACTTGTTTTATATTCTTAAAATTGTTTTAAACGATAGTGAACGGGGAACAACATAAGGGATTTATAGGAGCATCCCCACACTTGAGTTTTTATTACTCTAACACTAATTTGACCCGAATTGAAAAGATCAAAACACTTGGAGTACATTATTACGTAAATAAAGAGAATTTGAATTTAAGGTTCTTTCCCGTCACTCCATAAAATTTAACTTTACCCATGAGTCCCAATCATCCCAAACTGTGTACAAAAGATATGACTCGACTTAACAACCATGCAACTAACTAAATAATTGAACTAAGGGTTTAATATGATAACAATAATGCACTAAAAGTAAGTGCATACAAGGTAGGCTAAGGCAATTTGGGTGTACATTTTGGGGTGGATTGTAAATAATGCTCGTCATTGATATTCCAAAAAACCGAAACATCACGAGAACCGCGAAAAAGATAGGATATGAGTGGTTAACTAGGGTATCGTGTACAAAGATGAGTACATCGCAAGAGTGGGGAATTCATGAATCGATGTGGAAGAAGTAATTATAATACAGGTATCAAATAAGAGTTATCATAATGCCTCTTATCATTTAGTTATTTCTAACTACACAAGTGTAGTCTCACTAGCGATCTCGAATGCATCACAAAACAAGTTCTAGAATCTATTATACTACCGGTACACTCTCAAGCATTAAAGGTGAATGCTTTAATTCCTATAGATCTAGGGGTGAACCTCACATTTTGGGGTGGAATTTGAGTGGTAAAGGGTTTTGTGCTAGTCATATAACTCCTATCCATGAGACGCTTTATTAAGACTAAAGACCCACCATACAAGTCATGAAAAATTTTAAATTTGGCGCTAAAATTACCCTAACAAATATTTCTCATGGTTTATTACACAAATGAAATAGGAGAAGACAAATGATCAAGGATAAGCATAGTTTCAAAGTTCTCGTTTTATTCTCCATCCCTACACTTAAACTGAACATTGTCTTCAATGTTCCCCAAAAGTATCAAAGTTATGATAATGGAAGGTAATTAAAAGAGAAAGAAACTAGTACTCCCCTGATTAGCTCGGTAGGATCCGTGTGAAGTAGTGGTTAAATTCTTTCCAAGAAGAATGTATGCGTGACAAGCTCCATCCAATCTTATGTTTCTTCTTCTTGATAAATAAAACCTGCACACTTTAAGAAAATAGACGAAACCTTCGCGTAAAATCGGCGGTAAAACTATATATGACTCTACTAAACTAGGATATAATGCTTGTGGAATGGATGTATGCAGATTTTCTGGAAAATTAAGACCTGAGATTTTCCAAGAATTTATAATTAGTACAGAAAACGAGAGAAAGTAATAAGTTGTTTCTACTCCTCCTGACGTCATCAGGTTGTAATCCTGACGCCGTCAGGTTATCCCGACAGAATCGTTTCGGTGCATTTTTCTGAAAAAATTACACCTTTAAAATCTGGAAAAGTTCCTGCAAAACATCCATTATGACTCGATACAAGCATTTGACTCTAACAAACACACATATATATCTTTTTCAATAATCATAGTTCTCATGTTCACGTTCTTTTGAAAACGTGTGTAATCCTTCCTACACTTATCCTTTTTGTAAAATACCTTTATATATAATTAAGACGAGGTTAAAGACAAAATAAAGCATTTTCACAAATTTAAACATGAGTACATACAATAATGAAAAGATATATGACACACAAACAAGCAAACAATTAAGCATGGGTTGCCTCCCACGAAGTGCTTTTCTTTATTTATGAGTCTTGTAGCTAGACTCAAGTCGTGTCTACGTTGTCTCGTTTTTCATCCTCAATGAAAACTCTATCATATTGAAAAAATTCTCATCTATTCTATACTTAGGTCCGAGGGTCAAGCAACCCCTATAGTAAAGCCTCATTTTCTCCTACATGAACTTCAAACCTTTTTCAACATCGTCTCGCTTTTCTCAAAAGCTCTAATGTTGTCTCGCCCATAAAGGGATAAAGGGCCATATCCATTCATTTTCCAAGGCATCCTATAAGTGATCTCATCGTCCCCTTCCTTAAACCAAACTGTTCATTCAGAATTGTTATAGCTCATTTTGGACTTTTCAACAAACGGTTTTCCTAGCATAACTTGGGACAAGCTATAGTCAATGACACATCCTATGTCTTCTAGGACCATAAAATCAACTAAGTAGGTGAATTTTCCTATAAAGACGTGAACATCCTTGACTCTTCCCACAAAATTGCAAACCCCACCCGGATACTTAGGGTCTCTCCTAATCTTAAGTCGTTCATTCATAATTTCATTGTAAACAGCTGATGTCATCACATTAATGGGAGATTTCGTATCTATGTAGGCGTGCTCGACATTCCTATATCCAATCATACATGGGATTTTGATGTTCCAAGGATTTCCTCTCCTAATCTTTGGGCATATCCTAATGATGGGTGATCGAGGATTATCGATTATGTATTGGTGGTAAATAACTTCTTTCTTAGTGGGGTAAAGATTGAAGTAAGCACTATTCTCCTCATTCACATTTTCATTCACTTAACCATTACCCGAACTACTGCTAATCATGGAGCCAACAACTGAGGCGTTAACCACTTTTCAACAAAGATCCCTAATTGTACTCTTAAATACCCTATGTAAATCTTGAAGATCGTTGTTTCTACTAACATACCGGTTGCGGAGATTGTTAGAGGGGTGTTGGTCAATGGGTTGTGGTTTGAGTGGAAGTGGTTTATTTGGTGGTGGGTTGTTGTTTGGTGGGTTATCACCTTCCATGATGAAAAGTGATGGGGTTACGAACAAAGTCGCGAATAAGGGGGATAGACTACACGGAAGCTAAAAATGAGAAAAAAATATTACTTGATAGGAATCAAGCAAGGGAACCTAAACGAGATAGAAATCTAACTAGCTATTCTATTCCCCGGTAGCGGTGCCAAAACTTGATGCATATAACGCTGCAGGTCAAAGGAACTTCCTTTCGTCGAGCAAGTTTTTCAACACCTTAGCAAAGGAACCTAATCATTGTAGTGTAGTATTGGGTAAGCCTCGGGTATTGATATCGTTCTCTAGGGAATAGGAATGCTAGTGAGAGATGTACTACGCTAAGGTTTGAGGTTGAGGAAGATTATTTTTTATCCTTTTTATATTTTTTTTAGAAAGCTAAGGGTAAAATCTCGGGGTTTGGATTTGAGGGTTGGTACTTCTACCGATTACTCTACTTATCTAATTATCTAAACTAAGGGGTAGTCTATGTCTATTGATGTGTGCTCGTATGATGATTAAAAATGTGTCTACCTAGATACTATTACTCCATAGTTATCTTTTATTGGTGCTTGAATTGTCACGTCCTTATTCTTAACGCGTTGTATCTTCTAAGGTCGTAGGGTATGCTTTTATCCCTAATTCTTTGAGACTACCTTAAGGTTATTGCCTACAAAATCTCTAGGATTCATAAACTAACTCTAAGGTTATCTTTGGATGTTTAGTCTAAAATTACGCTAGGTGGTTATAAACTAAGGTTCACAAAGATTACTCAAGCATTAAAAACACAACGATGGCCTATTGCACTCCTAAGCCAATTACAATTAAGATAAGATACAACCAATCAATAATTAATAACTAGGTTTCATAGATCTAAGCAAACACATAAGAAATTTAGCCGGACATGTTAAACATGCAAGCATACACACATACAATCGAAGACATAATGAAATCAATGAAGTAAATTACTTATCTTGATGTAAAATAGGGTATGAGAACCCTAAGATACTGTCCAAATCGTACCAAAATCGTTTTAGGTTTTTACTCCACAAGTCTACCTCCTAAAATTCTAAAAATTCGATTTCTATATATATAATTTTACAATTGTGATGGCGTCACCTTATAGTTGGGACGCCATTAGATTGCCATCATTAGGGTTTTGTCTTGGCCAATTCATCATTGGGACGGCGTCACGCTATGGTTGTGACGCCGTCTTCTAGTGACATCGCCACGTTCGATCTAGGCCGCCCGAGAAGAAAAGTCTTCGTGGACGCCCTTACTTTCAAAGCCCGACGCCGCCGTGTAAAATAGCAAAATCGCACTCGAAGTCTTCACAAATTCAATTACACAAAGAGGGACTGTCGCTCTGCTTTGGGACATCGCCAGTGTAATTCCAAAGAGCTTGAGTGTCTTAATCTTGACTTAGCCATTTTCTTCACATATTCACTCCTTTTCATCCAAAAATGCATCATTCCAACATTTTGTCTCCAAGAGACCTAAAAAGTGAAAAGGAACAAAATTAAGCAGTAACGGATATAAAAGTGGGCGATTAAGGGCTTAAATAACCCCTTAAGAGTGTACGTTTTAAATCCTTATCAGTTTTTTTTAAATACATATTATGAGTAATGCGGTACCTCTATTTTAAAGATTTTATTATGTGATATATGTTTTGGTTGAGTTGATGCGCTTATTAGAACTAGTCGTTTTCGAACACTGATACCTACCCTATGCCTTTGTCACAGACCATGCCTTCACTAGCTTATGATGTGTCAGAGGATGTCCATGTTGTTACTTCCCCAAAGATTGACTCTGATGACTGTTGCGCAGAGTGATCTTTATGTGACTGCTCG